>JAUESE010000002.1:13922950-13942434 GCA_032274725.1 Malacoctenus triangulatus
CTCCTAACACTCGAAGGCCAATAGTCCAACAAAACCTCCCCACTCTACAGGAAAAGATCTGAATATGTAGATAAGGCCACTGGGCTTTAGCGGCTCACCACGAAACAAAGGCGAGAATGTGCACAAACAAACTTCCTGAGCCTGAATACAAAACACAGAAGTTATTCCCTCAATAAGGATCCATCAGACTCAGAAACATGTGGGTTGATGGGATTTGCAAATCACTACATTTTGCTTCTGTTCAGTTTCATTCATCAAGGAGTACCACAGCAAAACAGAGATGATAAACTACCGGGAACTGGGCCAGGTCGTGTGAATATAGATGATGATGAAGACGGTGATGATGATATGCACTTTATTTGAGCTACAGATGATGTTCCAGTAAGTAGACGTGCAGACAGCATCTGTATAAATAGACCCTGATCTGAATGGGGGACGTCCTCTGACAGTGACGTCAGCGGGAAGGTCGCAAAACAAGAGAGACAAATTCGAGCGAGAAGTCCAACGTGTTGATCTTCAAAATAAAAGCATTGGAACGAGGTTGAGTCTTATTTTAAGGTGCAGTGACTGTAGACCGTTTTTAGTGGACAATTAAATAAAACTCAGTCTGAAAGTGATGAGTCAGTGTTTTGAGGCTTTATACCACCCTTTGCATATTTTTCTTTGCTGGGTTCTTTTACATTCTATTGAAGTGAGTTAGTATTTCCAAATAGTTTTAAGCCATTGATATGAGTGTTGTATTTATTCATGCTCAAAGGCTCTTTGACTTTACCCTCAATTTTCAGTTGGCTGAAATGTTTAATGCTGCAATAAAGAATATTTTTTTCAAAGACTGTTTTTTAAGTGCCCTTTCGTGTCACTTTACATACAATAAACTGTTTATTTTTTTCTCATTTTTCCCCCAAGTATATTAGTTTGTGTAATATTGTCTATATGATTTCTCACAGAAAAATGTTTGGCTTTATCAAGATTAGACAAAGTAAATCATTTTGCCTAACTCCTTACCTAACAATTCATTATCGTTTGTGTTAGTGTTTTTGTTTATCTTAGGATAGTTTTCCCTTTTAGTACAGTTGCTGATTTTTTTTTGGTTTATTTTTACCCCTCCAAAAAAGATTTGGTTAGTACCATTATTTCGAAGGGTTTGACCGGAAACACATCGCACTGTCACGCCTTTAGCTGCGCTCGTGCGTTTATGCGCTCTCGCAGCGGAGCTCTGCAGGTCAGTTTTTTCCTCCGAGCCAGTCCGAGGAGAAGGGGTCCGCCACCGGGACGCTGTTCCTCCCTCCGGGTGTCGAGCTGCTGCTTCGTCTGCTGTTGTCTCATTTATTCACAGCCGCTATACTCCGTTTCCTCAGAGGAGAGAGTCTTTGTGAAGGGGAATGAGCGGCGGGACAAAGCTCCGGTGACTTTTCGGTGGGGAGAAAGTGGCTCCCGGTGCCAACGGGGCAGACAGAAGCCGCGGCTCATCACGGGGAGCCGGAGGGGAGAGCTAGCTTACTGCTCCTGCATGAAGCCTTGGAAATAACCTCTAAACGCCAAGGTAAACCACTCCTAAACTCCTCAGTGCTCACTGCAAAATGCCTTAGCATAATGTTTTAATGCACTTTCAATGAACCTGTTTTGTTTTGTCTGATTAATAAAGGTTTCTCTGTCTCGTAAAGCGCGTTTAATCTCGTTTAATATTTTGGGGGACGTCAGTGAGGTAGTTATGCGTACTGTGACGTCAGGTGTCATGTTGTCACTTTTAAACCTGCGAGTTTAAATTGTGTTTTGGAGTCGTTTTTTGTTTAGTGTGCTCAGTCGCTGATGCAGGTTGGACAAAATTGCCAATCTTGCTCAAGCAAGACCCTGGACCCTTAAAGGAGAAGGTGCCTGGAAGCCCCCTGTGATGTGCGAGTGTCTGGGTGAATGGATGAAAATGAATGTGTTATATCAGTGGAGTCCCCTTTACTTTCACCATGTAGTGAATCTTCCTCGTTATTCATGGAGGCTGTGCTGGGACAGCAGGCGGTAGTGGATCTTCCCTCATCACTGAGCAGATGCAACAGGCTGTTGCTGAGCCTCACGGTCTAAACGTGGACGGTCATATGAAAGGGCTTCGATGATCTCGCATGATTCGTTTTAATTACTCGGGGATCACTTCACCTCAGACGCTGACTGCCTGAGAGGAGGAGGGGGGGAGGGGGGGAAGTCATGTTTGAAGTTCAGAGCTGCTGACAGCATGAATCAGTAGCGTCCCACAGAGATAAACCCAAATCAGAGCACAGATGACATGCAGCAGGGCTCTGACGGAGCACAAAGAGTTTGCTTCATAACTGACGTGATGTGCAGCCTCCATTGATCCGCTCGAGCAGCAGACCCTGTGTTTCCATTAGAACTGAGGGAGAGGAGGAGGAGGAGGAGGAGGATGAAGGCCCCTGCTGGATACAGCTGACCGTGCCGAGCCCGGGCGCTCGGTTTAATCAGGCTAATGGAGGCAGGAAGGAAAGCGAGGACAAAGGGATCGAGGAGATGTCAGACGGAGATATGGAAGGGGGGCGGAGGAAGGACAGTATGGAGAGGAGGAGGAAGAGAGGTAATTGAGGAGGAGGCGAGAGGGAGAGGGCGGAATACAAGGGACTTGAAAGAGGGCGGCGAGAGTTAGGAGCCTCCGTCTGAATGAAAATGACCTCAGTCCCCTGGGGAGCAGCTGCTGCTGCTGCTGGAGGAGGGGAAGGGGGGGCGGCCCGGCTCCCACCTGATTTATGAGGCCATTTTACTCCACACAGAGTGCCACACCTTCTCCTGGACCTGCGACGTCTGTCATGAATGTGCGTGTTTGTTTCCCGGGGTCCAGAGTGACGTCCACCTTCTGTGTGAGCTCGTCGCCTTGAGACGGAAGTGATGAATGTGCAGTTTGTGCTTGTGTGTGTCCCTTCCGGGTGTGTGGTGATGAATGTGTGTGTTCGCGGTCTGTGACACATGCGAGGTGCCGGTAGGGGAAGGCGCAAAGTGGTACAAATAATCGGCTGTTGGAGCTGTTTACGTCCAGCCCGTCGCAAGTGTTTGTACGAGAGGCCCTGAGCCACAATCCCAGAAGAGCTGCTGTGTGTGATTCGTCACAGTGACCCACATGGCTGACCGACATTCACAAAGCTAAGCAGTCTCTCCGACATCCTGAAGGTGGCCCAAAACCATGTGTTAGCTTCAAATCTGCTATTCTGAACCAACTATTTTCAGTTCGACATCCCGACTTCCTTTGCTGCTTTTGTTCTTATGCTTCTGGATTTCATATTTGGCAAACACGAGCCGCTGCTTCAACTTCAGCAACAAGCTCACAGTCTGGGCCCCCCTTTTTTTTTTGGCAAGTGACCTCTGAAGCTGTTTTCAGCCAAGTCTTTTGCCTTTTTCACTCGTCCACTATCTGTTCTTTTTCCTCTCCCGCGTTGAGCCCAAACGCTCCTCTGGGCCTTTTTTGGAGGCGCCCCCTGCTTCTAAAAACAGCTCTTCCAAAACACCAGAGAGGAATGGAGCGGTTAAAACTGACCCCTGCTCGCCAAGGTCTGCCGTGAAGAAAAAAAAAACCTGAGCTAAACGCGTTATGTTGGTTGTAAATAGTAGCAGGACTCTTGCAGGCTGTAAACTCTTGTCAGACTGTGTTTATTATTGTGGCGGTGCGAATGTTTAACTGGGAGGCTCCAGTAGTCTGAAAAGACGCGTTCAAGGATGTGGGAGAAATGTTCGTTTCTACCATCACGAACGCTGGCTTGTCTTTCTCTGGAATCGCAGAAAACTGAGATAATAGCGGAGCGGAAACTTGGAGGGGAGGGGGGGTTGGGGTCCAAGTACTCTGTCGGTTCAAGTTGACTGTCCAAGATAAGAGGATGGGTGGGGGGCTATGACAGGAAATGACCAGGGGCACAGCGTGAACCAGAGGGCTCCCAGCTGGACTCATGAAAAAATAGGAAGTGGGAAAGTTTTGAGTTTCCGGCAGGGAACGTGTTCAAGACCTTTAGAGCAGGTAATGAACAGGGTGCAGTCAGATCTGCCTGCTCAAAATGAGCAAAAATTGTCCGTAGGAATATATCTGTGGATTTTTTTAAAAACAATATTTCAATATGTTGTTTTGAATTTATCCTGTGTATTGTTTAATGCCACCTGAGCTAAGATTGTTCATCATCTCAAAGTTTTTCAGTAAAATAATTGTTACATACTCGTTGACATAACTCCAAATTCTAATTTCAATGTGTTTCACATAAATTGAAAAAAAGTAGGACAGCAAAATCCCACTTGTATCAATCCTCAGTCATGCTATAAAGATATTTAGCTTGTTTGGATTTATCTCAAAACTCTAAATATTTTCTGATTCGGCAGTTGTTGGCGTCCTGTTTTGCTGCCTTCTTCTCTGTTAGAAATTGCTCAGTTTATCAAACAAAACTGCCAACAAGCAGCTGAAGGGGTTAAGATAAAGTTAACTATAAAACTAAGTCTTATTTTTGACTGGCCATCATAATAAAGTTTAATTGTGTTTTTTAGGGGGACATATTGTCTATGTCTATTCTAAAATAGATTTTTTCCCCATAACTTTTTGAACTGTTGTCGTTCAGTAGCTCAGCTGATATTAATACCTTTGAACTCTCACAGAGCGCCAACATATATGCTTACATTTTAATGCCCTGATGTCAGTACAATGTGAACTCTGTTCCCCTGTTTTTGCGACTGTGGCCTGTGAGACGCTGGCGTCTCAGTGGTGTTAAGTGAGTCACCAGTGAGCCTTCGGTCCAAACACAGAAGCAGAGTATAATGCTGAAGCCTCATGCATGTGGGCTTCTTTTAAAACTGCTCATTAGTGTGGGAAAAGTTCCCCATTTGTAATCGGATGCAGCGAGCGTGTTACCTCCCAGGAACAGACGAAAGTGAATAACTGACTCAAAGAAAATGACGGCGCGGCTCGACATACAGGATAATTCACTCATTTGTATTCAACAGCAGCTGTGCAGTTCAGGGACACGAAGCTTGAAAGCTGCAACGCAGGAAAAGTCCAAGTCTGCTGTTGTGATTAGTCTGCACAGCCGAGCTGGAGCTTTAGAACACAGTGTTCACCAGTGGCTCCAAACAAGGCCTACATAATCAAACATGGCAGATATTGCTTTAGCGCTCCCACATGGGAGTACATGTATCTGTGCAGTGTGCACCGTTTGAGCAGTGCACTGCTTTCACCCTCTCATGGCAGCGGAACTGGAGGCCGTCTGGTTCAAGTGTGAAGTCTGGGGGCTAATGGAAGACATCTGAGTGTCATTAACAGAGAAGTTTCCCAGTGTTACTGCCTTCGCATAAAGACCATAGAGGTGTCCACAATATATCACAGGCCTGAACTCAGATCAGGCTCAAAAACTTTGACGTCCACCTGAAAAGCTGAGAAGGGGTTAACGCAGCACTTTCAACACCAATCCCGAACATGCGTTTTGCTACTTTTCTCACATGAATTTACGAAGGGTCTTAGTTCTTTCTGGCCTCACCTTTTTATAGCTCAATCTTAAGCTTATTTCAACAGCTACCAACTGACTACTTTTCAAATCTGGAGAGGTGTTCCATTCACCAACTGCTGAAAATCTGTGATCTACTAACGTTGCAAATTGAACTCCAGGCTGCGTAAACCGGTCCAGGACTTTTCCCTGTGGTGACTCAGTGGTCATAGAGGGGGGGCCTGAAGCTTTCCTGAGAAAACCAGCATGAGACACTTTCTAGAATCTAGATGTAGAAAGTTGCTGGTTTTGTTCTTGGTGCCTCTCTTTTTTGAATGTTTGTCAAAGTGGCTGTGTCCGTTAGTGTCACTCACTGTCATGTCTTAGCAGATCATTGGTTGGACAGGTGGTGTGGAGACTTTCTCAGAAGCAAACAGGTGGCTCTCTTTTGACTGAAAGATAGATTTTTTTTCTAGTGACAATAGCAAAACTTGAGCGCCACCATGAGGTCGCTTGTCATCCCAGATGGTGAATCGCAGCACATATGTGTCTTCATGTCGGTTTCTGAGCTTGAGAGCTTTCCTGTTCACTTTGAAAACTATTTGCATCCATGCTGTTCATCATTTACTTCCATCCATACCTGTGAACTGTAAAGGAGAGCTCTGTTCAGTTGAAACAGTAGCAGCAGCAGCAGCTCTCCTCCTTCAGGCTGACTGCTAAAACTATCAGCTTTGGAGAGTCGGTGTTTATTCTCGCCTCCTTCCCAACAGACTCCTCATCAATCACTTCACAGCTGCAAAATGTTTATCAGAGGCTGCAGACTGCTGTCATGCTCCTCAGTGCTGCTCGCACTGTTTCCACAGGACAGGTGTCGTCTCGTTTTTTGTTTTTTTTTTCAGTGAGTTGTCTCAGACAATTAATATGTCAGTCGTTTGTTGACGTCCATTTAGGATCTTTGGCTGTATCGCCAGAGTAGCTTTTTCCCAATGCTTAGATTACTGCGATGGCCTGCTTTGTGTAAAGATCAGACACGCTCTATTCACAAAGACAATACGCTGCCGTTTTGGCAACTCGAACCACTCTCAGCTCTTTGTGAAGAGACAGCCTGGTTCCATCTTTTTGTCTCCCCTCTTTCACCCCCTCCCCTCCCCCCTCTGTACTCTAAATATGTAATCGCGATGGCTTGGAGACGGAGATTTGGCCAGCTCCCAGACATCTTGATGCAGACTTCCTGTGCAATCGAGTTGAGCTTCCTCTGTTTCTGCAAAGGAAGGGCAGACTCAGCAAATACAGGGACTTTGGAGAGACTTAGAGTGTTGCACGTCCCAGCTTCAAGGACTGAGCTGTGGGATCACGGCGTCGCCTCAGTTCAGCCCGGAGGCCTGTGGTATGAACAAGATTCTCCTGCCTTTTCCAGTTAACTTTTTATATAATCACCGTGAATAGTGAGGCAGATGGGGGCCCAAAAAATGCCTCATTTGACAGATGCTTCAACAAAGCTTATTGAGAAAGTATCGCTTACACTGGTAAGATCACAAGTGCGTTTTGGAGAAGTGACGTGTCGATGAATTCATGGCCGATTTGAGTGTACTTTTTGGAGTGATTGCAGAGGCCAGGTGTTGAGGACAAGTCAGAAATAACTTGTTAGTACTGCACAGCTATTTTCAACACCAAGCTGTGACCAGTGGAACAGACTTGGATGCCATCCAGAGGCTGTGGGATCGGCCTCAATTGTTTTTGCTCATCTGCTGTGGGACGGCCAAAAGTGAGCTGATGTAGGGAGAGAAAAAAAAAAGAAGCCAACGCTGCTAAAGTGTTATAGATTTTCTGACTGGGAAAAGCCAAACAGTCCTTCCAAGGCCGTATCCTCCTCCCCCACCTCCCTCCCCCTCCAGAAGTGTATCTTTAGCCTCTGTCACACACAAGGGGAATGCTGGCAGGCCTCAAATCGACATATGTGGCTGAGTGTTTTGTGTAAAAAGCAGAGCAGAGTTCTCAGGACCAGCAGCAAGCTTCCTGCTGAACTGCTGATAAAAATGGAATTTAGAGCGCAGCCACTGTTAGTCCAACAAAGTACAACAGATTGCAGGATTGTGGGTCTTCAGGGGGAATTAGCTCGCAAAGGCCTGGAACACATTTTATTAACTAATCTCAAAATATTCAAGCTACTTTTGCTGATGTGACCTCGTTTGGTGCTTTGCACTATGAACACCTTGATAGCTCGTCAAACACAACAATTTGTCACCATTTAAAATTTGCCCAAAATTGTCAGATTAGGGTGGATCAAAAAAAATTAACCGAGGTGCAAACTGCGCACTCTAAAGCCCATTGTGCACCAGATTAGCAGGAGCTGATCTCAGTCCACTTTCACTGGGTTCATCTCGTATGTGAATGCAGCCTGAACAAAGACTTCCAGTGAGCTCGACACAGGATATGACAAACAGCAGGGCTCTCTCTCATGTCCTTGCTGCATATCGTCATTGACGGAAGAATTCCACAGCTGCTTTGACTCACTTGCACATTTTGGAAGTAGTTGTGATGCAAATTTGCGTGCATTTTTTTTGGACACAGCGTTGTTTAGGAAGTCATCGTGAAGCCCTGTCACATAAAACTGTCCTCCAAAATCTGTGAATTCATCTTCAGTGCCAAGACAGTGACAGCAGCCATCCCTGCACCTCCAACTGTGTGAAACACCATGACGCATGACGTGGCAGTGTAGATTCTTCTTTTGTCACTGGCAACCCAAGACTGGACCGTTTGTCCCCACTTTGAGCGTGACAATGTTATTTTGAAAGCTAGTTCATTCACAAATGAGACACCAACAGCATAAAAAGGATAAAATGTTCAATTGTTTTTGCCAAGAAAAATCACAGAACATTTTTGCTTTTTAGAAATGAGGAATCGATGCTGATGTCATTGAGGCGTACCTGTAAATTTTCTGTGACTGAAAATAAAGGATTGCAGACTGGATCAGATGTGATGGAAACTAGCTGGCAGTGCTTCCCTTTGCTCACTCCTTCCACTCTCACTGTTGAATGCGCTTATTTTCACAGTTTTCCCTCATTTGTATGGAGGATTAAGTTGAAAAAATGCATTGCTCCCGTAATGTGGAAAATATGTTGACATTTCCAGTCACTTGTGCGATTATCTCAATCCTCCAGAGTCCTTCTCTCTCTTTTCTTGGGTGGAAAGTGGATCGTGTGTGCACACCAGTGTCCTCAAAGCAAAGTCACACCAAAAGATCAGAGACATGAGCGTCTGTCTCATTAGTAATATTGATCATGCTGAGGTCCTTTCAGCCACGAGGGGACGGCGAGTGCGAACACTTTAAGTATCTGACCCGCTGTCAGGCTCTCAGAGGGCAGCCTGATTCATTGCTTTTGTCTGCTGTGAGTGGGTCCTCTGGATGGTCGGTGGAGGCGGGGGGGGCTGAGACACAGACGGACACTGTTTGGTATTCTCCTTCAGTCCTGTCGGACGGCTCGTACTCCCTCGCTCAGATGTGTTACCTCGCTCCAGGCTGCACGGAGGGTGCGAGGCGTCGGAGGGGCCACTGGTCTGGCTGAGTGAACTGAGCGATGCGAGGGAGGAGGGAAGGAAACAAGGGGAGGGTGGGCTGTCAAAGATATGTCACAGATCACTCTGGAGCAACTGAGCTCATCTTGGGAATGCTTCCCATGTCCATCTCAATTTCTAAACTCAAGGATACCAAATCCTTACAGACCTACACAAGTTTTAACATACTTCCTTTGTAAGATGAAGTGTCAGTTGTTTTGTTTTCAGCAAATATGTTGTTTAAACCTCCATGGTAAGCAAAGTGCACGTATGGAGGAGGAGTACTATCAAAGACTAGAGCAAACTCCGCAGAGGCAACCAAACTCTTTGAGCTCCTTTCCTTTGGACGCGAGGCTGCTCCTTTTCCCTCCGAGCCGCGCACCGCCCTTTCCTGTTTTTCCTACTTTTCCATTCCCTCTCTTCACATACGGGAGGAAAGCCTCCGTGCTTAACGAGGGGATCACCAAGAATCTTTGCCACAATTAAAAGAACAAAAAAATCACCTTGACTTTGAGCTGCCACCAGCAGCGTGCTCTTCACCGCGTGAGGCTGTTTACCTCATACTCCCATTGACGAGACCGCTCGTTATTCATGGCGGTGCTCGCTGAAGTAAGTACTTCTCAGCACTCGCAAATGCGCTCCCCACTCAAAGGGGGAGTAAATCCGGCCTTTCACAGCTTTGGTTTGTGTGGCTCAATTAGGCTCCACCACAGGTTTGCACAGAGGGGATCAGAAACCTCAGCTGAGCCGCTAAAAGGACGCCTCAGCTGTTTACAAACAAGCAGGCTCGCCCTAGTTTATTACCAGTGCTAAGAGGAGAGTAAAACAATGGAGTTAGTCCAGGATTTGTGAGTTTGTAACTGATTACCATCGTGCGATGATAACATAGTGACAATCGCTGAAGTTTAATGGGCTTTTTACGTTTGTTGCAAGTGAAAGCAAAGAGCTGCAGAGCTGCTGTCCTGTTCACTGAAGGGACTATTAGTGTTTGCAATTTTATTAAGTTTTGTATCCATTGCAACTCTGCTT
The DNA here is from genome assembly GCA_032274725.1 of Malacoctenus triangulatus. NCBI lineage: Eukaryota > Metazoa > Chordata > Actinopteri > Blenniiformes > Labrisomidae > Malacoctenus > Malacoctenus triangulatus. The sequence goes on from JAUESE010000002.1 coordinate 13,932,982, forward strand.
CTATTTCACAAAACTGCTATTTTGCAATTGAATTGAGCCATCAATTCCTTATAACTTGACTGCATTATAAGCATTCCAGTACAACCTCACATCAACCTGTTTCCTGCATCAGCATCAATATAATCTTTAAAAAATGTACCTTTTTTAAACAGTCGTCAGCACCTGCCTGAATTTTTTTGCTGTTCCTCTCATTTGTTTAGTCGTTGCTCCACACCAGCATTTTATTAAACAATTGTGGGCACCTTTTTAAAGGCCCAACTGAGGGAACACACACAAATGTAACACCACTCCAGTAACTTGCACAGTGTTGTTTTTTTTTTTTTTATCACTGAATGAAATCTGGGTTTTACAATGAACATATTTGTTAGAGTCTGACTCAACCTGTGGGTTGGTAACTGTAGCCTGCAGCTGTCTGCAGACATCAGGCTGCTGTGACCAAAAACGCTGAATTTGGCAGCAAACGATTGAACGAGACACGGGCAAGACGATCAGGTGGTGTTCAAAAAGACCAGCATCCCCACATCATGGAGGTGATGACTCACGTTTCACCCACAGTGATCACCCACAGTGCCTCAGCAGTGTTCCAGGTTACTGTCCCGGTCGGGCAGCGTTCAGTCTCTTAGGAATGCCTGAGAAGCCCGGCCCGTTTTAGTCACGCACCACAGTGCCTGCCATGCATCACCTTCTCCTGCCAGCTTATAGGGCCGCTCAGAGCTCATGAAACTGGGCCGCTGTTAGTCACAGCTCAGGTGTGCATGACGAGTGACTGGGCTTTGACGAGCAGAACGATGACACAAGTACCGGGAAGGATGTGCGAGCGAGGCATTTGTTTAATTTTCGAAGGACCACCAAAACCAATGTGTAGTATCGTAGCTCACATGTTTCCTTTCCCTCCACAAATCCATTCAGGCAATGTGGCTGTTTCTCAGTAATTCTCCCCCATTCCTCCCCTCTGAGCATTTTGATTCCTGCTTGCGTCACAACAAAAATGCAGCTTGTGAAAGTGCATTTTCCTGGATCACGCCTTTTCAAATTTCATAAATCAAACCGACTGTTGCACATATAGAGATGTTTGTCAATGATAAGAGTTGGTATGTTTTTGGCGTTATCAAGCTCCATCAAAAATGCCATGTGGTGAGTTTTTTTTTTTTTTTTTTTGGAGCACTGTGGTTCTTGGAGCTCAGTTCTCCCACAGAGGAGAGCAGTTCAAGTGAGGGAGGCTTGGAAATATTTGCTTTTTCCCTCAATTTAGCAACTGCGAGGATACAAAAACACACAGAAAACTTCCTGGGAAGTGAACACAGAGTTAGGACTCCATGTAGTGACTATTATTAGTCACATTTTTTCAGCTGCATTCACATGGCTCACTGGAGAGCCTGCTTAGGTTCATTGAGAATTGTAGGTGTTGTTGAAGTTATCTCACAGACTTGATATTCTCATTGGCATGCAGACAGATAGATGTTAGCAGATTTGTTGCAGGAATGTTGTAAAACTCGTATATAGTGATACAGAACTGTTGATGTCCACCTTAAACAATCTCAAAGTGTTCTAGCTTTTTTAATGAGCTTTCAGTCAAATAACTGTTTTCTTTAATCTATATTATCATTGTGTTTGGCAATATTCTGTTTGAAACTCGGAGCGTTTTCTTCTCAGCGTCTGATCCTTGTGCCTGGCAGCACAACATCCTGTTCCTTTTTCCCTCGCCGCTCTCTGACCTCAGCTCCATATTTTATCGTGGCTTTCTTCACCGAGCATTCCTCTGTGCTGCTACTAGGCTTCATACGATTGGACACAACAAGGGTATTTTTCTAGCTCGACACCTCGCTGGAGTTTTATAGCTGTAGTTTTGCATGTGAATGATCCGCTGGAACTGTAAAAGTTGGAGCTGTAGAACTGATCCCCCAATGAGAATGAAAAGAAAATATGCGAGTGTGTGGTTTTGTTGTACCAGGAATGTGAGTCTGAATTCCTTCACGAAAAGCCTGTTTTTCACCGGATTCGAATTGGACTTGAACTTTTACACCACTCTCCCAGATTCCAACCCTGCAGCACACGTGTGTGTTGTAACGCACAATTCTTTCCTTTGAAGTCCTGGACAAATTGTTGGGATCTCTTAATTCTCTTTACAGTCAGTAGAGCGGAGGTGATGGTGCAGCTGAGCCAGGTTAGGCTGGTTGTTTATCTGGTATGGAAATGCAACGCACACTGTTATGAACACACTGTCCATGTACAGGAGATTCAAGCCTGCTGATCTAATCTTGGGGGTTGTAGCCAGGCCGTCTGCCTCTCTGTGTCTATATAAACGAACACACACATGCACGCACACACACACGGGCACTCTGGAATGCATCAGTCAACACGGCGCACACTGGACGTCACCACGCTGTAAGAGAATGCCGTCTTTTAATGCGGCCTCTATGAATAGCCAGCAGCGACTACTCGGCTTGAAATAATTATAAAAGGAAAAAAAGTTTTAGTCACTTTATCATCGCCTGACTGTAATTCCAAACTCGTGCTTGAAGACTGGAGATTCTCTCAGAAATGACTCCCCACCAGGTTGAGATTTACGATCCGACAGGATATTGGTTCCAACATTCCACATGTTAATTAGATTCGACACATGCTGATCCCACGCCGGCCGGTTCACCTTAACACAACATCAGGGCACACGCTTGTGTGCGTTTGTGTGGGGCCTTCCCAGCTGTTGCTTACTGGAGCAGGGAGGAAGAAAGGATGGGAAATCCGAAAGCAAGTCTCCAAGGACCGCAGCATAAATATAGGATTCCTGATGCATGGCTGAAAGTCCATCACCCGTATATTACAGTCTCAGCTTTGTTCTCGAGACCAGTTTGCCTCAGAAGGGTTGTGACCTCAGAGTGGAGGAAGTTTTCCTTCTGCCGTCATTCAGCTGATGAGGTTGATGACAGAATGTGTGAGCCGGCTCACACAAAGACTGAAAAAAAAAGGAAGCACACACTGTCCAAACAAAGGCGAATTGTGTTCTGCAATTTTTTTTTTTATTGCTGTATTCATGATGCAACAAAAAAAGTATTTCATTATGCACTAGAAAAAAATCTCCTTATATCATCTAAATTGATCCAGCGAAAACACACAATTTTCAGAGGAGGACTCGTACAAACATCAATGGTCCTTCAGTTTTTCTTTTTGAGTGTTTGAGACTTAAAACCAGCATTTAGTTTGCAAAAGTTTTGCTGCTTCTGGATTTGCTCCTCATGATTGAAGTCCCAGCAAAAAAAAAGGGGACAATATTTTATTATCTCACAAGTTTTCCTCTTGACAATTATTCATTGAAACTTTGAAGATACAATGTTTAATCTTTTTAGGTCTAAAACAGCAAAACCAGCCCATCAAAATGATGTTCAAGTTTACATGTTAACTGGCTGGTCACAGTCTTTTAATACAACAATGAGAAAAGCAATAGAAAAAGAAGCAGCAACAGATTTGGACTCCAATAAAAGCAGGAAATGGTGTTGAACTCAGTGGCAACAACTGAGCTGAAAAACGGAGCAACTCCAATGATGTTGATGCTGCATCTATCTGTTTTATCTTCCTCATTGAACTGCTATACAAAGCAAACAGTCACACATGCATTCTTGCAACGCCAGGAGCAGTTCCGTCACAGATCAGCCTTTGAGTACAGACAGAGGCTCGCCTCTGGTCCCCTCAGCATTAGGAAGTCATGAGCTTTGCATTAAGTGGGGCCCAAGATGTATTGATATGGCCAACCAGAGGGCCTGTTGGCAGGCGGGGGATCAATATACGTGACAAAAGAAGGGCTGACTCCAGGGAGCTGCTGCTATTTACAGTAAAAAAGGATCGGGGGGGAGCCGGAGGGACGCGCAGTTCAAGCCGGGGCCGAGTTGATGCGACCGTGTGTGTGTGCACATATTTGTGTGTGTGTGAAAGTGGTCTGAATTGAATTAGCTGCCTGCTGCCCTGTGACCGGCTGAGAATAGCCGATCCCCCCTGTCACCCGGATAATTTATTACCCCCCCAGTTATAGCAGGGCCATTTACAGATTCCCACCGTCATCTCACAGAGACTCTTTCCTAACCCACTGAACTCTTCTGTCCTTTTGTCAAGAGCTCAAACATTCAGGCCAACGAGTGCACCTCTTATTATTCTCATTATTATGTGAAATACAGACAGGATGTCGAAAGTCAGTTTGTTCGTTTTTTTTTGTGAGCACAACTAAAAATACTCTTCTGTTTGTATGTTTTCAGATGGACCTGAAGCTTATATTGATGTTCACGCTGTTAGGAGTCTTTTGTTACTGCTCCGCTCAGAAAGGTAAGATCTTTGTCTCGGATCTCATCTGTTGCCTCCTGTCGCTTCTGTGGCTCCTTCTGGAGACTGAGACTGGCTGCTTCACCTTTAAAAACCTAAACCAGAGCGATCACATCCCCACTTCAGCATCCCTGAGAGTTCATGGAATATAGAAACTGAAAAAAAAAACAACAAAAAAAGAAGTTCTCTCTTTGCCTGATTACCATCAGTCCACGCACTGTTCCACATGAACTCATGTGTAAACACAGGGGGCTTAACAGGGCTGCTTACTTTGCAGGGATTTTGCCGTGCCACAGCTCCCCCTGACTCTGCCTCCGCTCTTGTCTTTTTGTTTTCCATCCAGAGGGGAATGAGTGCACGGCTGCCAACGCCAGATACTGCGGGGAGTGCATCCAGGCCGGAGCCAAATGTGGCTGGTGTAAAGACCCAGTACGTGAAGCGGAGCCATTGGCCATATTTGCAGCTGAGAAATGCATTTTTATGCTGTTGTGGTTGGCAACATAAAGGCTGCAAGCTTGTAGGTTCAAACAGGCAGAATCACTGTTTGATCCTTACAGGTCTGAGGAGTTCTTTTCATAATGGGACCATTTTTTGAAAAGAATGAACACAAAATCTTTTAAGTTTGTATTAAGTAAAAACAAGTTTGTGTTCTGGGCTTGTTAGACTCCAAGAAATATGTTTGTAACAAACCGGTTTGATTAAATTAGTCCGGAAATTCTCTGCTCTATCGAGATCAATGTTTATTTAATATGTATAGACGGTAATCTAACAGTCGGGAGGTTTTTTTAATGAATGACATTTCTCAATTTTTGTTGAATAATTTGCGAAATAAAGAGATTGCGACCTGTTAAACTGATGGATCGCACCTTTGGCCCTCCCAGGACTTCTTGAAACAGGGGGAGATGGTGACGACTCGCTGTGACGAAGTGCAGTCGCTGATCAAACGGGGCTGTAACGAGTCAATGATCGAGAACCCGCGTGGAGAACAGGTGGTCTTATTGAACAAAACGATGACGGATCGTAAGGGTGTCAAGAAACTGGAGCCGGAGGAGATCACCCAAATTCAGCCACAGAAACTCAGCCTCACCCTGCGATCTGGTGCGAACACCTGTCACACAACTCCCTGCTTTTTTAATCCGAACACATATTCATGGCCATCTTTGGAATTGTTATTAATCAAAGTCCTCCTTTGCAGGTGAACCTCAGTCTTTCCAACTGATGTTCAAGCGAGCTGAAGATTACCCCATCGACCTGTACTACCTGATGGACCTGTCGTACTCCATGAAGGATGATCTGGAGAACGTCAAGAACCTGGGAACCAGTCTGATGTTGGAGATGTCAAAGATCACGTCTGACTTCAGGATAGGTGGGGATTATTAGTGCCACATGCCAACTGGTTAATCCCTCGGCACACAGTGTCAAAGTACAAAGGCCTCCTGATGTCTGCAGGGTGACACACAGAGGAAGGTGTAGCTTTGATAAAGTAGACGGAGACACGACAGACAACTTAATTTAATTGTGATTCGTCTGAAAAAGCTCTACTGAAACCTCGTTCGCTTCAAAGGTTTTGGCTCCTTCGTGGAGAAGACCGTCATGCCGTACATCAGCACCACGCCGGCCAAGCTGCTCAACCCGTGCACGGGCGACCAGAACTGCACCAGCCCGTTCAGCTACAAGAACGTGCTGGAGCTCACCAGCGACGGCAAGAAGTTCAACAACCTGGTGGGCCAGCAGCACATCTCTGGGAACCTGGACTCCCCCGAGGGCGGCTTCGACGCCATCATGCAAGTGGCCGTGTGCGGGGTGAGTGGGAAAGCGGCAACATCCACAGGAAATGAACAGAAGGGTCTCTGGGTGCACTCGAAGTAATGTAGCGCCAGTAAAAGTGTTTAACGCGGCAACGTGCAAAAAGCATTTTAACGAGTTTTCCTTGTTTATGGGGAGATTTTTGGATGCCGCAATAAGCGAGACTTTATGTGCTTGTTGCTCGCGGCTTCGTTTTCCGGGTTCTGCTACAAATCTGATTCCCAACTGGCAACGGGATCATAGAACCTTTTTATCTGATAGGAGCACATTGGCTGGAGAAACGTGACCCGTCTGCTGGTGTTCTCCACTGATGCTGGCTTCCACTTTGCCGGAGACGGCAAACTGGGCGGCATCGTCCTGCCAAACGATGGAAAGTGTCACTTGGAGAACAACGTTTACACCATGAGCCACTATTATGTAAGTTCTGACGGTTCTGAAGACAGTTCTTGTCATTGGCAGCTAAGTTTATCTTAAACCCGACTCTTCCTGTCCGTCTCCCTCAGGACTATCCCTCCATCGCTCACTTGGTTCAGAAGCTGAGCGACAACAACATCCAGACCATCTTTGCAGTAACTGAGGAGTTTCAGCCTGTTTACCAGGTCAGTGCGCTTAGTTTCTGAAACCTGAGCTTATTCTTGTTCAGAGTTGTTCTAATTCTGCATGTTTGAAGATGTTCATTGTATGAAAAAAAAACAACACTCAGCTGGGCTCAGACATCTGCTGCACGTTAATGGTAGCAGCCCCTGGAAGCTCTGATTGCTTCCTTCTGTCTTGCTGCTGTTTTGCTTTCTGAATCTGCAATGAAATTGTAACAAGAGTGTATTTTTGTGAGGCTTTTGTGTATTGCATGCAGCTGAAACAACAGTCTCCAAAAGGTCATAAAAAAAAGTATCGCTCAGGCTGTTTTGCTTTCTTAGTGCTTAGTGTCGTGTTGCTAAAGTGTTGGTCCCAACGCTGCTTCCCTCCACAGGAGCTGAAAAATCTGATCCCTAAATCGGCTGTGGGCACTCTGTCTGCCAACTCGAGCAACGTAATCAACCTTATTATAGATGCTTACAATGTAAGTACACTGTTGTTGACTTTTAGTGGGCTTCAGCATCCTCAAGTACAAGTTATCATTCCCTCACACGAGCCACATCAAAGCTTGCAGCTCTCAGATGTCAAAGGCTTTTCTCCAAACATCACTTTCTCACTTGAACACATCAGGAAAATGGATGTCGGAGTGATTTTTTGATTCTGTATTCAAAAACTCTTCAAAGTAAAAGTGCCGTGTCATAGATGAGTAGGACATTTTCAGGAGCCTGTCCTGCTAAATGTAGGTTCCACATCCCTGAATGTTTGCACCGATATCCAAAGGCGCCACTGCTGTCTTCCCTTAAAACAGCATTTGCGCAATGGGGGCGGAGCTTGGAAGGTTCACAAAAACATTTATATTGAATGCAGAAAACAAACAAAGTGAAACCACATGATCAGCGATTTGATCCTGTGTATTAAAAGAGAACATATAGGGAATTTGCTTTCCCAATAGTCTTTTATTGCTAACAATTTGACAATTATAATGATCTAAACCACTTGACTGAGTCTTTGTTTAAAGCATGTGTCCAAACAAGCAGTTTGATGCAGGGAGAAGCATTCTTCATCTTGCTGTTCCTTGTGTCTTTGAAGTCTCTCTCCTCTGAGGTGATCCTGGAGAACAGTAAGCTCCCAGACGGTGTCTCCATAGCGTACACCTCCCGCTGTAAGAACGGAGTGGTGAGCGAGGGCGAGAGTGGACGGAAGTGCTCCAATATCTCTATTGGCGATAACGTGGGTACTTCTAAATGTGTATATTTATTCTTGTTAATGTCTACTTTCTGAGGACCGTCCAAACAAAAGCATGTATTTGTTTCCAGGCCACATTCACCATCAGTCTGACATCCAAGGGCTGTCCAAAGGAAAATGGGTCTGAGATCATCAAAATTAAGCCCCTGGGATTCACCGAAGAAGTGGAGATCACCCTCAACTTTATCTGCGAGTGCGAATGCCACAAGGATGCAATCGACAGCACCGACGTCTGTCACTTCGGCAACGGGACATATGAATGTGGAGCCTGCAAGTAAGTCTTCCATCTACCATGCAATCCCACTTCGAAGTTGCTCTCCATTTGAATTCACAACGTTGAAGGAAATACTCCGGCATAACAACCTTCCCGTCCGTCCCAGGTGCAACAACGACCGCGTGGGCCGGCAGTGTGAGTGCAGCAGAAACGACGGGACCACGGAGGACATGGACCGCACCTGCCGCAAAGACAACGGCACCGACATCTGCAGCAACAACGGCGAGTGCGTGTGCGGCACCTGCGAGTGCAAGAAGAGAGATATCGCTGAGGAGAGGTACAGCGGGCAGTTCTGCGAGTGCGACAACTTCAACTGTGACCGCTCAGGGAACAAATTATGTGGAGGTGAGGACGCCTGGTCCGAAGTTCCATCACCGAAACCTCACAGACATCAGTTTCATGACCTCAGAGTGGACAGAAATGAAGAAAAATGTTTTTCTCTTATTTCTCAGGCCATGGCACCTGTGAGTGCAGGGTGTGCGTCTGTGACCCGATGTGGACCGGTAGCGCCTGCGACTGCTCCCTGGACAACAGCACGTGCATGGCCAGCAACAAGCAAATCTGCAACGGCAGAGGAACGTGTGAATGTGGCACCTGCAAGTGCACCGATCCCAAATTCCAAGGGCCGACCTGTGAGACGTGCCCGACCTGCCCGGGAGTCTGCGCCGAACACAAGTGAGTGGCCAAGCATGGCACCGTGTGTCGGCGACTAAAAGTTTCGATATGACCCAGCAGCTTGAGTCAGCCTGTGAACACAAAGTCCCCCCCATTGTTTTCCTGCGAGTTTCCTTCCTGTGCGATAGCAAAGAGGCGTTTCCTGGTCTGACACAATCACACACACACAGCGAATCCCAAAATGTATTGACAAGATGTGACTGAAAAGGGCAGCATACCTTCAATTTGCTTGATCTTTCTCTTAAACTATACTTTTGATTAAACCTGTCTAAAAGTCTTTACCTTTCATACTTTTTACAGCCAGGTGGGGGGGGGGGGTTCTTGGAGTAATGTTTTCTCTCACCAGAGTGTATTTTATGAACAGTTGACAGTAAAATGTTCCAAACAAATAGATAGCCTAAGGAGTCAGAGTTCTGCCTCTTGTACCCCAAAAAATGCAAGAACTCCATCCGTCCATCCAGATGATTTACCACATCCTACCTCATGATCATCTGTGTTTCCGGTCACCTACTTTTAACACTACCTGCTCGACCCTCCCGGGGGGGGGGGGGGGGGGGGGGGGGGGGGGG
>JAUESE010000002.1:13978238-13990110 GCA_032274725.1 Malacoctenus triangulatus
ATACTTTGAATTGTAATTTCTAGACCTTGAAAATCTGACACGGGTCAATTTGACCCGAAGGACAACAGGAGGGTTAAGCGAGTTCTGCCAGGTCAGCCAGGATCAATCAGTGAACACATGTGCTCCGTGCAGGAAGCTGTCGAGCAACAAGGTGACGAATCGGATCAGATTGAGAGATGTTTCTTATGACTCACAAACTCCATTGGCTAATATTTTGTAGGAAAACAAACGGGGCCCCCGGCCGGCGTAAATGAGTTGTCGGAGTAAATCAGGTTGAAAATGACTGAGTGGAACAGACTGGGTGGGGTGGTGGGTGGTGGGGGGTGTTGGGGTGTTCGGCCTCCTCGAATGGGAGCGATCTTTGTCTCACATGTGAAGCATTAGAATCATTAAACAACGAGCAAACTTCTCTGCTGCGGCTGCCACCATGTTGGACTTCTCAGCCCACCTCCAATCTCGTTCCCCCCCCCGAGATAACGACACCAACAGCACAAACATACAGTCTCTCCCACCTCAGCCTCCTTTCCCCATGCGCGCAAAACTTTGACCGCACGTTGTCCCGACTCGCCTGCTGCCAGCAAACATCCCTCTGCAGGCCTTCCTGAATGTTCCCACTTAACCCCCCCCCTTCCGTTTTCATTTGGGAAGTTCCCAGGATTGTAACGAGGGGGGATAAAAAAGGTTGCACGAGGACAGAGCCTTCCGGGGCGTTTAGCATCACCGGCGAGAGCCAACGCTGCGAACTCCGGCACGCACGAGGTCGCGGCGTTCTGCTTCGTCACCCCTCGCCTCGCCAGGAGCCCTCCCTGGATTTTTCCAGATATCTGGATCCAGAGGAGCCGTCCGGAGCGCCTTAATTATTCCCAACGCCTCCTGCTTGTTTTCCAAAAAAGCGTTTCCCACCAGCAAGGAGCCCCACTGGGGCGAACGTGCAACCTGATGATGAAATATCCTGCACTTGTTTTTTGTTCATTGAGTAATCGGTGTATTCCACAGAGAGAGAAAGATACACTTCGCTTTTTTGGACTCCGACGGTCCTCTGACTGAAGCAGGGGGAATGTGCATGCACGTGCGAGCGTGAGACGGAGGCACAAAACCACAGGAGGAGACTTTCAGTCGGAGCGTCTCAGTTAAGTTGTCGCGTTCTCGTCTGGATGCGATTCCAGGACTGACCTGTTGCTTCATCCTGCTTAATCAGCGTCTCCCCCCCCCCCCCCCCCCCCCTGTTCTTATGCAGCCGTGCCAAAGCAAACGATTCGTTTCCCCTTCTGTTTTCAAAAAAAAAGGGGGGGGGGGCGACTGCGCTACGTCAAGAAGGTTTTTCTTGGACGCCCCCAGATATTATCCATCCATCTCAGTCTCTACTTTTTTTTTTAACCACTCCTTTATTATTTGAGTCATTTTTCAAACCTAATTGCCCAAATTGCGAATATCCAGTAGACACTCGGCGGCTGTGAAAGCATCCTCCCACTCCAGCTCCTTCCCTTGATCGTTGCCAGCGCTCCGAAGCAGATCGGCCGCGATTAGGAATATGCACCACTCTCCAAACCAGAGCTGTCAAGACAGGTCAACCCCGAACCCCCTCTCCTCTCCTCTTCCCACCCCGTTGTGATATGTTAGAGTTTGCTGCTCCCTGCCCGGTGCGAAGGTCCGAGCGGTGGCAGCGGCGAAAGGAGGTCGACAAGCAGTGACATCAAAGACGAGCAAAAAAAAAAAAAAACCCCGAGCCTGTGTATTTGTGTGTGGTGAAGTCACTGCGGGCTGTGAAAGTGCAGTTCTGTGAGTCTTTCCATCCGCAGCTCTTAAGTGCTTCCAGCGCGCGAGGGGCCGCCACCGTCCAGATGCCGCGCTCGCACGCGCACCAAACACACCGCTCTGTTTCTTTTTTTTTCTCCGAGGCAGGTGGAGGATGTGAAAGCTCGATTCGAGAAGCCACCTAGCGCCACGACGACCCCCCCCTTCAACCCCCCCCTCCCTCCTTCTCGGCCCACCTTGGATGAGAGGCCGGGACCCCAGAAATGTATAACTAGACCGCTGCGAGGGAAGAAAAAGCTTTTATTTCCAAAGCCTGTTGCCTAAAACATCCCAAAAGTCGGATTTTTCAAAACAAGAGCAGCGCCAAAGACTCAATAAATCTCCAATAAATCATGGAAGAACTTTTTATTATTTTCTTTTTTTTTTCATTCGACTTTAGTGCTTCGCTACCGAACACTCAGTCAACTCCACTGTTGCCTTTGGGCTCCACTGACAGCGGGGGTTTCATGGAGCGCCAGAGGGGAAAGCTAAGAAGCCTGATGGTTTCTGGCATGGCGTTGGAAGTCCAAAAATACGAGGCCACTCAACGTCGTGGTGGTGGGGGGGGGGGGGGGCGTGGAGAAGATGGCGAAGACGGAGGTGGGGCCGGCAAACTAGAAGGGGGGGCGGTGGGGGGGACCAGGTTCCACCTGTTGGGAGAGCGAGCGGTCGGCACTCATCATTACCATCTGGTGCTGTTGTTAGCAACACACAACAATAAACAAGGCAGGCCCCCGTTGCACAAACCATGGGCTGGGCCGAATTAGGCAGACAAATAAACACACTAACACACACACACACACACGCGGGCCCCTTCTTTTATGAGATTTGAGGCTTTCAGCTGGCGGTCTGATCTAAAGGGACTTAAAATAAGTGTCAATTCTTAGTCGCCCCCAAAATTGCACGTTGCCAAAAATAAGTCCTCCAGTAGGTTTACAATCATCGGTGGAAAAACAACAACTGGGTCAAAAAAAACACACACACTCACACACACAACAGATACAAGAAAGGACTTTTTTTATGGGGACGGTTTGAGAAGTTTTTGGGAAATTCTTCCAAAAAAAACTTCAAAATCGACACGACTTCCATGTGTCGCAGTTCAGCTGCTTCTGCACCTTGACGGTGTGACGTTCACAGTTTGAGGTCGCGGGAGGTGATACTTCGGGGGCGTGTCCGATCCACCGCTGTGACACCATTCCGAGAGTTTGTACACATTGTCCCAATTAACCTCGCATGTGTTCGGCGCGTGATATCGAACCGGTTCCACCGCTCGTGATACAAACGGCGTATTGATCAAGCACAAACGAAAGCGACAGCTGGGACTCTGTTCAGAGGAGCTCGGCTGTGTAACAAATAAACTGCTGTGGTGTGAAACATGCTTCAACCTAAATGTAGCGATGATTGCTCGCCTTTAACTTTCTCTCCTTAGAATTCCTAACCTCGTTTGACCCAAAGGTCCCAGAACAGCACAACGTTGTAAAAAAAAAGCAGACATTAGCTAATTGTTTACTCATTGCTAACGATCATAGAGAAAGTGTACTTCCATACTTAGGTAATGCCCAACACAGAGCAAACTACATGAGCAGATGGAACCGTAAACGAGTGAGAAGTTGGATATGAAACCTGTTCGCATTCGGACGAAGGCGTTGTGTGTCGACAGTAAAACCGGGGGCCAGAAGCAGCTGACTAAGTTGTGCATTTTCGAGCCGTCGGTTAAGAAAACACGCGCGCCGCTGCATTGTAAAGCCATTACAGTAACGTTTTGGGTCGTGACAGAAGCCTTTAAAAGCCCGTGAGTCATAAACAGTCACTCACAGAAGTGCCAACTCGATGGTTTTTCGGCTGCGATTTGAACTGCTGAGCCTTATACAAAAAAGAAAAAAGCCGTGGATGTTGCGAACCGAGCAGTTTTTTTTTAACTCGAAAAAGAGTATTCCCAGAAAGTTCAATGAAGGTTGACCCACACACACAAATCCAATCAACTGTTAAAGTGAGGAAATGATCTCATCTGACAACAACAACAAAAAAAACCCACACCTGATGAGAACCAGAGGAGCCGTTTGAGGCCAAACAATCAAGGTAGCGCTGACCTGTGCGAAAATAAAAGCGAGGCGGGTCAGGATGAGAACCGAGGCGGCCGCTCAGCGTCAGAGAATGAGTCAGGAGTTACTGTCACTCCAGGTGAGTCACAGCACAGAGAGTCTGAGTCTTCACCTCTGTGAAAAGCTTTGAGTCAGGAGGCTGTAAGAGTTTTCCCATCGACACGGCAGGAAAAGGTTCCCGTCGCGTGTGTAGCCGGTGCCGTGTCGTGCCACCAAACATCGAAGGAGTCAAAAAAAAAAAAAGACGTCCAGATGTTTAAGCGTTTTCAGCGTTCACGCAGTAATCTAGGGGTTGCGTCCGGAGGTTTCCAGCGTTCCCAGTGTCCAGATGCACCGAGTCCAGTCTGCTGAGACCACCTCCTCCTAAACCACTCTCACTTTCTTCATTTGAATCCTTTTTTTCCCAATAACACTCCACTTTAAACCTTCCTCATCCCGTGTCCAGATGGGTCCGATTCCAGCAGTGTTGAGCGTGCGTCCAACGTTGCGTTCTCGTAATTTGACACCGGCGTCGACACCGCCGCTGCCGTGACCTTATTAGGAGCCGACACCAGCTGCCGCGGTCCGAGGCCCCGCACCTTTTTTTTTTTTCCTCCCTTTAAGAAGAAACTGCTTGGACCCACAGTCCACTTTGTTACTTGACACCTTGGCCATGTTCGTGATGAGGAGAAAAGTGCCTGAAAATATGGAAAAGCCGAGCAGGTCTCCCTTTGAGCCGCTTTCAGACTCCTAAAAACTACAGACACGCGACCGCGAGGGTCAGACCCTGGGAGCCAAGTCTCTTTGGTTCCAACCCGAAAAAAAAAAAAGGGGGGAGTGGGATGGCGAAAATCTTCAGGACGGTGCACCAGCAACTGGAAGCGCTGCTATCACTGAGCGAAGCTCCAGGAGGAGGAGGAAGAGGAGGAGGTGTGAGACTCCTTTGGCCTTTAGGATCTTTTTTTTTTTAACATTTCCCTGACGATCTGTGTTTTTCTCTTTTTTTTTAATATAATGTCAAAAAGAGTCTGTGAAAGAAGTCAGAGAGGCCTTGGACCGGCTTTTTATATCGTCCCCTCGTCGGCAGCTTCTCCACCGAGTCGCTCCCAGAGAACCGAACTGTCAGTTCCAGTCGGCCCGCCAAAGGTTTTTCTCCCCTCACGGTGGAGTTACTGCTTTCTGTGTTTGCCCTCGCAACACTTTCAACACCGTGAGAATAAGACGTATAACAATTAGCTCCTAGACAATGAAATTAAACATTCATGCAGTGACGCAGACAGACAGATAAAGAGCTCGACTCTTCCATCCAACATGTGTTTTTTCCACAGTCTTCCTGCCGATTCTTTCCTGCTGGGCAGATGACACACTGGTGTGCCTGTGGTTGGGCCCCGATAACCCGAAAAAAAAACGAGCCCCGCCTTGTGTCTCCTCGCAAGATGGAGAAATAATAACGGTGCTTTTTTTTTCTTCAGAGGTCTAAACGCTGCCAGGTTGTCATTGTGTTTACGAGTGCCAGTAAACAGAGCGTAATCAGAGGGGGCCCCCGTAAAAATCAGCCCAAACGAGGAAAGGGAGCGTCTCGGCGGCGTGTGCGTCGGGGCCCCGGGGGCGCCGGCGTGTACGAGAGGACTGCCACGGTGTCACGGGGCCGTGATAAGAGCGAGGAAGTGATGGTCGGCGAAGATCACGCAGCGAATGGAAAAAGCGTCAACAAAGGGACGAAGTGTGATTCCTGACACGTGGAGCCTCCACAAAACCAAAGTTACTGCAATGTCGCAACACAAAAGTGTTGTCTCTCAACACATTTTGTCTCAACACAAGTCATGAGTTCAGGCGGACTTTTCAACAGTTTCTGACAAATTCATTCTACAGAAATATTTGGGAACATTTCCTAAATGACACACTTTATTTTGAAATTTTTGATTTTTTTTTTTTAACTTTAACCAGCGTTCTTAACTGTACACTACTAAAGTTCTGCATTAATTTAATGATAAAGATGAAGAACAACAGTATAAACGAACAAACTAAAACAAGATTTGGTTTGTCGGGTCCTCCCACCAGTCTGTGACATCAGCTGCTTCCTCTACAAAATAAAGTTGTTTCTTTATGCTGTTGTGTTCGGCTCTGAAAATGTGTTTCTCGCAGTGAGACAGAATTTTATTCACTTTAACAAACAACTGATAACGAGAGAAACAAGGCCGACACTCATGTCTCTGACGAACAGGCCGAAGAGCGCACGCACACACACACACACACACACACACACACACACACACACATTAGAAAGATACAGGAAAAAAAAAAGCCCAAACCACAAGTGAACATTATTCAGATTCTTAAGTGTTTACATATGCACCGAAATAGACTTTTTTGGGGAGAGCTGGAAGCCAAATGATACGTTAGCGCTGCGCTCACTGCATCATTATGTTGCAATTCCTCACGGTGGTAGTCGAATTGCCCTCTAACACTCTTGGGGGATTTTCTGTGCATGCGTGCATGCGTGTGTGTGTGTCATGTGCATGTGTGAGTGTGTGTGTGTGTGTGTTCCGTGTCCTCCCTTGGGTCACACCTCTCGCTCCCTCATTAAAGCCGTCCTCGGTCTCCTCGGTCCCGTGGGAACGCCGCGGCGGGCCATTGTTCTCGACACGGCTCGGCTTCTTTTTAAAATGGAAACAATTTGTGTTTTATATGAACCGGGGCCGCGCGGCAGCTGTGTTTTCTGAATCTGATGACCTGATTGTGTGTGTGCGTGTGTGTGTGTGTGCGTTTTCCAGAAAAGCCATGGCGTGCCGGAGATTTAAAAGCCATCAGGTTGCGAGGGCCTATTATTGCGCGCAATTCCAGTTCTATGTTAGGGAGCGGCACATAAACAGCGTCTGACGGGCCCCGTGTTTGTCTGTTCACACTCGTCCGCAAAGCTCGACAACACTGTCTGCGCCGTCGGTCCGACGCCGTCACGTTTTTTCCCTTCCCTTCATCCGGGGGAGCCCACCTCGGCCGGCTCGCTGCGCTTCTCACCAGCCCGGCAGCCGCGCCCTGAAGGACACTTTCACAGCCTCCGGGACACAGCGCAGAGCAGCTCCACTCAGTGGGGGTGTGTGTGATCTTGTCAGTTATCTGTATGTTATCTGTGGGGTCACGTGCCTCACACACACGCACACACTCAGATTAGATAGCAGTGCAGACTGCTGTCAGGACGAGACGATAATCTCCAGATACTTCAGATCGCAGTAGAGCCAAATCTGACTTCCTCTACTGTAATAAAACTCAAAGAAAAAGCAAGAAAGAGTGCTCCCAGTGTCCCTCTACAGGTGGCGCTGTTGTGGTACACCTCTCGGTCATTTCTTCCATAGATGAAATCAGGCGAGCTAACGTCGACACCTCCAGTTTCTCCTGCACAACAACACCCGATTAACGCGCAACCGATCCAAACAAGGCCAAGTGCATCAAAGGGCATTTATTTGATTAAATGTTCCACCACATGGACCCAAAGGTTTGTTTTACGCTCCAGGTATTCAAGAAGAGCGACGCTCCAAGTATTAGCACATCTGGCAACAAGCAAGCGAACGCTCGAAAAACAGCGAAAAAACCCGCGTCAACCTGAAAGCATCACGAGCTTTGAAATCGGCCTTTTTGGCTGCACGTTAAAAAATAAAATTGGGAATTTTGAGAAAATATGCTTGACGGATTTTTCAGATGTTTTGTTTCGTTCGGTCAGCTGAAAAGGGTTTTTTAAAAAAGGTGTCTCCTTCCTACGAGTTGATGAATGCATCAGCAGCCAACTTCTTCGCAACGTTGCCAGAATAAAAAAAAAAAAAAAGGAAGAAAAAAAAAAATCTCCCGACTTCAGACTTTTTCCAGAGATTCTTGAACACTCGGAGGAGCACACACACACATACTCACACGCACACACACACACACACACACACAATTCCAATCATCTCCACTGTTCAAGCAGATACGGCTGTTATGAACTATCTGTACGGGCCAGACACCACGAGAGGGGGAAAAGAACAAGGAATGAAAGGAAAGGCAAGCGAAGAGGACGGATATGTTCTGTAATTTGGATGAACTTCACCTTCACCTCGCTGTGATTATCGGCCCCGCCCACTCCCCGAGCCCCGGCCCCGCTCCTGCTGCGGCCCCTCTCTCTGCACGATCGGACCCCGAGCAGCTGTCCTCGCTTCAGAGGACTCTCCTCGCCTTCCTACACACACACACACACGCTTCTTTTCTGTGCCACTGCCACCAAACTGTCCCACTCGTTTGGTAAAATGGACTCTTTTTTCGGACGGAATCGGCGCCTCCTTCTGTCCATCTGTCTGTCCGTCCTACGCTCATCTCTCTCTCTTTCTCTCTCTCGTTGTTTTCTCAAAGTCTAACCTGAAACCAGTGAGTCTTGGCAGCCCCCGCCGCCTTGGAACCACGACCCCCGGTCCCCCCCCCTCTCCCGTCCTCAGTCGCTTCTCCCTTTTCCAGTGGAACTGTGGAAAGAGCCGACTGTCGCCAAATCCTCGGCTTCTCTGGATTCCTCCGCCCGGGAGGGAGTCCACATCCTTCGCTGAGCGCGCGACGTTGCACCGTCTCCTGGAGAGCGCGCTTCCCCCCCCGGTCCCACTGTGACGTGGAGTGAAACTCCAGGCCGTTATCGGTCAGTGTTTCAGACATTTGAGGGCCCCCCCTCCCGAATCTGAAAGAACAGCCAGCGTCACCTCTTCAGTCAGGAAAAGAGATAAAACCAAGTTTATCTTATATTTTGTTGAGGTAAAACTAGCCAGAATCAAAATCCTCATTTATCGAACACATCTTTCCACCTTTTATCTCAACACTTCTTTCCACGTTACTTGACTCAACTATCTGAGATTCTATCTGTCAATCACAGCGGCCAATGGGATCGTCACACAGCTGCTGGAACATTCTACTGATTTCCTGTTACAGGCAAGAAAACAGGCTCATCACTTGTTTGATGCCTTCAGCTGATTGTAATCAGACATGAGGATCTCTGAGTGTATCCGTGGATACGACGGCAACAACACAGAGACATCACTGAACCTATCAGAAACCTGCAGCATCATCCGTCCTCATACACGGAGACGTAGCAAGACGTCTGGACCGTCCCGAGAACGCGAGATGACACGCTGATTGATTTATTGGACGTTAGGGAGGCGGCGCAGCGCCACCTTTCTGAACCGCGCGCCAGACTATTTGCTTGGGCCTGAAAACACATAAAGAACGCTTGATTTATGTCGTCAAAGTGAAGCCATAAGTCTTCTTTATCAAAAAAAAAAAAGAATCGGCATCACCTTGATTTATGATACGGACTTGTTGGCGTTGGAAGCTTTGCTCGCTGGTCGCCGGGCTCCAGCTCTTGATGTTCCTCCCCCCCACATCAAGAGACGAGCTGGCGAGCGCGCCGCGCTCACCATCGGGCTACCGCTGTAACCCGAGTCCAAAACAGAGAGAGAACCCTGAAAGCGCGCCGTCCGTGTTTGGAGTCATTCAGCGTGTCATGATCCATACGATATCGGACGGAGGGGAAGGGGGTGGAGGGGGGGCGGGGGGGGGATCTGGTGCCGAGCGAGAAGAAAAACACGGGGGCCAGATTCCTGCCATTTAATATCCCATTAAAGGGTAATTTGGCATGAAACCCTCTGGCGTGTGTGATGGAATTCTACTGCTCCTTGTGTTCAATGAAATTCCCCACAGGTTTTAGGCTGCCGGGGGGCGTGCACGGACGCACGGGGGTGTCTGTGTGTGTGTGTGAGTGCGTGTGTGAGTTTGCACTTGACGTGCCTTCGTGCATGCACGTACGAGTCCCGTCTGTAGACAGTTTAGTTTTTCCACCGGGGTTAAAATCTACACTCTCCATCTCCTGCCACGTCTGACTGCCCTCGGTGCTCACGGGGGCTCAGCGACGTCGGCCTCGGCCTCAGCCCAACGGCCAATGGGACGCCGGGACGCTGGGCACGCCACCGCCGCTCCGGCCAATTGCGACGGGGGCCCCGGCAGCAGGAATTTCGGCGCAAGAATGTGCCGAGAGTCGCCGATCTGTGCTGGACTCCCTTTCTCCCTCCCCGTTCAGTCGGGGGGAAAGTTTGAAGAACTTAAGTCTGATATATATATTTTTTCAAAACTCAAGCTTTCTCTTTCTTCTTTTTTTTCCCCTACGCTGAGTCTGAACAGATATAAGTGGAGATTCATGTGAAACGTGCTGCTCGGGGAACAATTTTTCTTCGGTTATAAAAACACTGTAAAACCATTTGAGAGAGCAGAGACGCGTCCGCTGCAAAGTTTCTGGAATGTGCAGCCTGCAGAGGAAATGATGCAAACGTGGGCTTAGAGATTCCTCTCTCTCTCTTTCTCTCTCTCTCTCTCTCTCTCTCTCTCTCCACTCGTTTGCTCGGCAAGATCAGATGGCGAATTAAAATTTCATTTTCTCCTCTTTCCCCTTCATTTCGCTGCTCTGGACGGGCTGGCGGCAGGGGGGGGGGGTCGCGGCAGGTGTTCGGTCCCATGAGTCAACACCGCCCGGGAGAACTTTCCACGCATGTAACGGAGGACCACTTCTGTAGCCGGAGAAACCCAAGAGGGGGGGGGGGGCGCCGACGCCAAGAAATGATATTAAGCATGGAGATAAAATGGTTTGTCTCTATTAAAAACAGAAGGTCAGCCAGGTGAATTATTCCTGGTGTTGGGGGCTAAAGAGGGGGGTGGGAGGGCTATTATTATTAAATCTGGTGGAGAGCAAGTTATAAGTCTCTCTTGGTCCATTCGTCTCTCTGGTTCTTTCTCCATCCGGGACCCTCAGCAGGTGCCTCAAAGCCCGGCGCTGCTTCAGGTCACAAGGCTTCAGGTCGCTCATGCATTGCACACACACTCCCTCACACACACACACCCACGCTCCTTCACGCCAAGATAATACGAACCATATTTGTCCCTGAGAGACACAATAAAACACGCCCACACCTTCAGCCCCCCCGAACAAAGGGCCCAGTGTTCCTGAGGGCCGGCCTGACCCCGCAGGGTCACGGCGCGGATGAGCGGCACGCTTCTGGAGCGCGCGGGGACAAGTGACCTCTGACCCCCCCCCTCGCAGCACGCCGAAACACCCGCGACGATGACATCAGGATGGACAGCTCGGCGCTGGTCTGACCAGAGGAGGAGCTTCTTTCTGAGCATGAGCCGACTGAACTCAGCTTCACAAACAGCTCCAAGTCAAAGAGTTCTAAAGTGTATTATTGAGTACAACGGGAACTCTGAGGTCAGACCCTGAAACTCTGCACATCTGCTGTGTTCAACAATACGTTATTGAGTTATATCAGATGAAAGATGTAGTGGAGTCAGAAGTTTAAGGCTCAAACCTCCAGAATTAAATCTAGAATTGATATAATCTTTTTTATTGTTGCTATATGAAGAAATATGTTTTGATGTTTTTTTTTAATTGGCTCATTTCTTGTCACATTATCATAATTTTTTCAGTTTGTATTCTAATAAATATTTTTAAATGCTGTTAATGCAGGTAAATATTTTATCTCTATAATAAAGATTTTTTTTTAAATGTTAAAAGGGAATATTTATTATTATTTTCTGACATTACATTGTTCAACAAGTTACTGTTTTTTTCTGTCTGTTTTCTCTGATCTTGTTTGTAAAAACTTTTTTTTATTTCACATGTTTTGTTGCACATTTCTGACAATAAATGTATTCCATTTTTAAAGTTTTACATTTAGATTATTACTAAAATTCTAAACAACATTATTGTTTTCTCAAAATCAGGAACAAATTCTTAGTTTAAATAAGTTTGATTTTGCATTCTTTCTTTTTCTTTTTACAGTATTCGAAGATTATTTGGTTCCAACTCATTTTCAAGGAGAAACGTGTTAAAGAAATATTTGAGGTCTCACACACACAGATGAACGGTCTGCTTACACACACACACACACACACACACACACACACACACACACACACACACACACACACACACACACACACAC
>JAUESE010000002.1:14014132-14031915 GCA_032274725.1 Malacoctenus triangulatus
CTCTCTCTCTCTCTCTCTCTCTCTCTCTCTCTCTCTCTCTCTCTCTCTCTCTCTCCCTCTCTCTCTCTCTCTCTCTGCAGTTTTATGGGATTTTTAAATAGCATCCAAAACACCTCCGAAAGCAAACTTACATCCACGAGCCCCCCGAAAACATGCAGCCCGCTCGAAAACAGGTCTCTTTTGTGGATGCGGAGGATGCCTGAGGAGTGCCAGGGGGAGGGGGGGGGCGTTGCTTTCTGCCAGCCTCATAGCGTGTCATTCAGACGCCGCCAAAAGACGGGCTCGTGAAGCGCGCGGCGAGGCTGAGATAAGCGTGTCTCTCTTTGCCGGCCCGCTCCTTTTCCCTCCCAGCTGGGATCCCCAGGAATTGAATACGCCACTTGTTGGCTGTCCCCCCCCGCCTGCGGTAACATGAACGCTCGCACTTGCGTTGGGGGGGGCTGAGGGGGCATGGAGGAAGCGGGCATGTTAACGGGGGGGGGGCAGCGAAAGCTGTTGCATGTGTACTCTGACAGCATTCTTTCACCCATGGAGGTGTCATGGCGTTAAGTGTTGGACTAGACGCGATGCTGACATACCCCCCCACCCCCACCCCTACACATCAGCTGGCTCTGACAGCCATTATGGCTCAATCCCCCCCCTCCTCCCAGCATGTTTCACGCGGCACCACGGAGGCAAACGGCACAGACAGACAGCAGTGTTTAGCCGAGTCGAAGGTGGTGGTGGTGGGAAGCCAGCGAGGGGGGGGGGGTCAAGGTAAACAACATTCCCCGCAGCCTCCGGCGAGCCAGGGGCTGCCGAGTTGCTTCCTCAGAGTCTCCGAAGAGGAAGAGGAGACTTTATGAGGAGGGGGCGGAAGAAAAAGTTGCCCCGGACCTGCTTGCGCTGGTTCGGATCCTGAAGGAGGCCATTGCACAGTTCCCGGACATCGCGCTGTGCGGACGCGAGGAGCATGTCAGTCATAACAGAGCACGCGTCCGCAACCCGAAGTCGTGTTTTCACAGAAGTAGAAAAAAAAAAAAAAAGCCAGAGGAAGCTGTAAACCTTTGACGCTCGGTTTCGATTGCAATTGTGTAATTTTTGCCCCCGACTCCCCCCCACCCTCCCCGAACTCATTCCTGAAGTCTGAGTATTTTTTTAGGGGGGGGCGGGGGGGGGGGGGGGGTGCAGGGGTGCACATTACAACTAACACACTCGACGTGCCGAGGGCAGAAGTGCACTCATGGCAACAAAAGTGCAAACGTTTTTCTCATTTAGATTAGCTTAAAAGCCTAAAATACATACCAGGAGCTGGCAAATGCTCCCCGGTTGGAATAGCTTCACTTGAAAATTGCCAATAATTACCGTCCGCATTTTGTAATTTTCATCAATTTGCTTTGCAAAGCCTTTCTTATGAAAGAGCCTCTTTAATACAAATAGCTGGCCGGACCTGTCTGCGAGGATTTATGGCTTCGGCAAACAATCCCCAGCCCCCCCCCCCCTCCTTTGGAAGCGGCGTAAAGCGCAGGAGAGGGGGGAAAGGCCTGCTGATTCCGCGTGTGACAAAATGAAGCACATCCGTATAAAACTGCGAGATACCAAGAGGGGATGTCAAATCAAACAGCGCGTGCGATTCATCTCCCTTTCTCCCTTTTTTTTTTTTTTCCCCCTCTAGTTGCTAAGCATCTCCTCCTGGTGAAAAAAAGCGAATGAATTCCTCGGCTCCAACGCATCCCGCAGACAATCCAGGTGACACAATCGAAGCGCAAAAGCAGCTCTCGTCCCAAACAGTTAACATGAGGCAGATTTATTCGAAGCGTGACGCTGAAAGTAAATAATTTGAGTGTTTTTTTTTTGTTTTTTTGGGTCCGGGCAGAATAAAAGACCAAGGCGGGCCCACTAATGCGTTTTCCAGTGCGAACTACTTTTCTTTTCTATGCTTAATTTCCTTTGTGAACCTTCAGGGACCAGGTCATATACCATCGAGTGGACCTGGAGAGAAAGCTGCCTTTCGCTTGCACACTCCTGCTCATTAGAAGGTGTACACGACATGTGGGGCGAGCGTGTTTTGAGAGCTCCTTGCTGGCGCGGCAGAAACTCTTTGAAATACAGTTGCACAAACACAGGAGGCGCTCCGCAGTTTTTAACGCGAGGCCGTAAATTAGACGTGGGCTCCTGGATCAATCCCGAATAAAAAAAAAAGAAAGAAAACCCACTCCGACCCATTCAGAACCATCGGAGATATTGTTTTAACACATTCTTCCACGCGGCGGGCTGTATATCAGCCGAGTGGTCGGGCCTGACATCGCTGTAATGTCTCCTCCGGGTGGGGGGGAGGCGGGGGGGGGTCAGGCAGGTAAGGATCAGCCTCCGCTGGGCCGAACAATGAGGCTGCCTGTGTCGTGTGCTTCCTTGTCCGAAGATTAAGGAACAAAACGCAACACGGGCGCAGTTACGTGGCCTTTCGGTGATTAAGCTCTTTAAGAGTCCAAAAATACATCGCGGAGTGAAACTCTTAACTGGTACATTAATAAGGGCAAACACACAAAGGCAGATTAAAAAGGAGGGGGGGGCATGGTAGGAAATTGTGCACACCCTGTATTCTCACACTAGATTTTTCAAATATAGATATGTGCACGCACACGCACACACATCAAACTACAAAAAGCATTCGGCTTAATGACTTCTGCAAATTGGACATAACTCCTCTGGAACACCCAATGTTTAGTCCGGCAAAACAATTACGGCTGGTGCCGAACCACATGCACTGTAGCAGCACATCAAGCTAAAGTGCACCGTTTAATGAACATGGGAAAGAACAGATCTGGCTGCGATGGGATAACCGCTTCATAATTTATATCACAGTTGTTATTTAAGGGATGGAGGCAGAGAAGGAGGAGGAGGAGGAGGAGGGGGGTGATAAAGTCGTTTGTGGCCACGAAAAAGGGTTTATTTTCTCATGTGAATAAAGAGATGGAATTAAGAGGACAAGTAAAGCAGTGTTTTTTCCTCAACAAAACGCTGACACGCGGAGGCTTGATCGTCTGTGACAAGACATCAGTGACGGAGCGATCGGAACAGCGAGCCGGCCTCACCGTCGGAGGCAAACATAAACAGTCGTTGGAGCCGGAGATGGAAACAGGCCGACAGGCTCGAATGTTAGACAAAACAATGCTTGTTTCCCCCCCCCCTGCCCTCCCACTTTTGGAAGAGAATCTACAAAACTGCCACGATGAAGAAAGCTGGCGGATATAGCCTGACCGGGAGTGCATTAAAAAAAAAAAAAAAACCCAAAGAACCCCAAAAAACTTGACCATAAAAAAACCCAACATTGTTTCCCCTCTAACCCCTGCGAGCAGCTCCCAACCCTGCATTCTACCCTGATGTCCAGGAACAGCCCCGAGCAACAGTTACCCCCGGCTACAGCCCTTTGACTTGCGCTGTCATGGCATCTAGGGTCTACCGGGGCAAATGGCACTTCGCACACACACTGGGCTGTTTGCTTTTCTGAATTCCCATGACGGCTAGAAAGTGGAGTCATGTTTCCGCCGCCGAATAAAACCCCACTTTGTTTCTGCTTGCTCGGTCAAAGGCTCTGAAAATACTCGCAGTTTATTACTCAGTGTTTTTCACACATCACTTAAACAAGGGCGGTGGGAGACCAAAGCGCCTTTTCTTTTCGTACAATTACGACAGATTTGGTCTTGAAAGCACCAAATAAAATATAGGAAATAACTACTTTTGACACACAGTGGTGGACTGCTTGGAGTTAGCATTCGTCCATTTGTTTAGAGAACTTTTCGCACCCTTCAGAAACGGTGGCTCCCATCCGGCCGCTCTATATTATATGGTTCCCTGAGCTGGTAAAAACCTGCTTTAGTGTGTGACTGTGTGTCTGTCTGTGTCAGGCCGGTGACGTACTGGTGGCCTGTCCTTGCCCGATGGCAGCTACGATGGGCAAACGGTGCTCCGCAGGCCCAAAATTGGATAAAAGCAGGTGAAAAGGGACGGCTGGATTACAGTAACGCTTTTATGACTATAATTAAATTCAGGCTGCCTGGATGTATTTTGATTTCATGGCAGGAGAGTGAGGGAGGGAGTTTTTCCAAGATAACTTCAACTTTCAATATCTGGGGGTTTATTTAATAACGAGGTTTTTGTTTCTTTTGAATAAAACCTGCGACACGCTACACAACCTTGCCTGTGATTGGACGGCTGTACAGTTGAAGTCCTTGGGGCTGTAGTAATTAATTGCGATTTGGCAGAACGTCTTTTTTTTCCAATGCTTTCAGTGGTAGCAACCATATAGAATGTTCTAGATATCATAAAGGTAGGGATTTATGGTGCTGAGAAGGACCAATGCCAAACACTGAAGAACGCTTGCCAAAGAATATGAGGATACAGTGATGGGGACCCGGGTCACTGGTTCCAAGTCCTGCAAACTAACCTTGACCACTCCTTTCGCGTGCATGGTGATGCAATTATGGGGGTCCTTGGACAGCTGGTACAGGGCCATGGTGGTGCTCTGGTGCACGGCGACGCTTTTGGACTTGAGGTACCGGACCAGCGGGGCCACGGCCCCAGCGTCGCCGAACGACGCCCTGTTGCTGCTCCACATGCAGCAGTGGCCAATTGCCTCAGCCAGGTGGCAGCGGAGCCGGTCGTCGGTCTGCGGAGGGGGAGGGGGGAGGGTAGAGCGAGATGTTATTGGATCCGAGAGACCGGCCTTTACAACGAGCTCTGCAAGAGACCCTTGGCAAATGTCTGAGGTTCGACTCATTAGCTGGATTTACGCAGCAACGAGTGGGGAAAGACCGACTGCACTTCGCTGTAAAGACGCTGTTTGTGTTTTGACAATGAGCGCAGTGTTTGTGACTAGTAAAAAAAACCTCGTTTGTCTCCAGCCGCGCGGTGCTCTTACTGTGTTAGTCAGATTGGCCAGCAGCGGGACGACCCCTTGGTCCGTGAGGACTGCCAGGTTTTCCTTGTCTTTGGCTATCTTGGCGATGGTGGCGCAGATGCTTGCCCGCACCTCGTTGTTTGTCGACTTCAGCAGATTCACGATCAGCTCCAGCCCGCCGATGAACGAGCGCACCATCTCCCCGGCGTCCTGCGTGCAGGGGAGGCCGTTATTAGGTGGGGGCGAGGGACGGAGAGGGCGGCAGGGTAATGACAGAGAGGCAGGCGGGTGCTGCAGACAAAAGAAAGGGCAATAAATACATCCAAAGATGGGATGTTGAGACACCCTCGCCTGTGGCAGAACTGTGGGTGAGTGGAGGCATCGTTGTCACCGTCACATTAAAGACGGGACATAAACTTCAGAGCCCCCGGAGGTGAAACTGCAAACCTCCGAATCCGAGCTCCGTGCAGACGCACGGCTTCGCAGTTTGTCTCGGCGGCACCAGAGAGGGTACCGCAGGACTCCTCGGTGGAGCGGTGCCCTCCGAAAAAACCCAAACAGCTGGTGGGGGAACCGCAGCGGAAGAGCTGGCCGAGTCGCCAGGCCTCACTAAGGTTTGGCACGTCAGGCCCCCTGTTTAAAATCACAACTCACCATATCGCAAGCCACCGGAGGATACATGAAGGTGGCCGGCTCTGTAATGTGCACTGCCTTCAAAATAGAATGGAAACTTCCCCCAGGAGCATGCAATTATGGATGCAAATCACAAAGCACGCTTAATTTGACTCCATTGCAACATCAATCTCCATGTCCAGGGCTGAACTACAGCAATCACACACTATACTGTAAACACTGTATCTGTTTTTTTGCTTGTTTGTTTGTGATGCACAGAGACTTTTGGGAGAACTGCATGCCCTGCTGTGTTCTCCTCTCTGGCACAGCTGAGACGAAGCCAGACTGTGGTGTATGGGCCCTGTGAAGCCTTGCCAGGGGATGAGCCATGTGTGCAAAGTGCAGGCCAGTGAGGGGAGGGTAGGGGTGGGGGGTGCTGCCTGGCCCAGGAGCTGACCCCCCGACACACAGGAAGCTCCCCCTCATGAATACTGATGACGGCGCGCCCGGGAGTCCCTGCGACAGAGGAAGCTCTCTCAAGCCACCAGCTGCGCCAGACTAGCCCGAATCTCTTTCATGGCCTGGCCGGGCCCCCAGATCTGAAAACCCAGAGCATTATGAGGCTGCACACGGAACGGGCCTCTCTCACTAACCCGTCTCTCCCCTCTGCTAGCCAGGATGAAATGAAATAGAAAACACATTATCCGCTGAGCGCGGGTCTCGGGCTGAAAGGGGGGGCGAGAGCGAGCCCAGCTCGGGATGGCGGACACGTGCCCCTCCCGACCCTTTCTGTCAGGCAGTCCGACTCGCGTCGGGGGCTTTTTAACAAGCACCCACTCGGCTCCACTTGATTCCTGTCCACTCTGTTTTTTAGGGTTTTCCATCGGGTGACGGTCGAAGCTTTTAAGTGGGCACTCAGCGAGCCGAGTCAAACTTATAATGTGACTGTGACCCAGGAGGTGACATTAACAGACAAGTTGTGACACATTAAGTTATCAAACCGTCGTTTTTTAAAAAGCAACAACGCATTTTCTTTGTATTGCATGTGAATCACGCTTACTGTGACATGATTGCATTGGAAAACAATCTTAGCCGAGAGGAGAAGAGCCGAGTAAAAGCCAGTAGAGCTGAAATTGTACCCAGCAAATGTGCTTCAGCCACCTGACAACATTAATACTCTCAATTGCATGTGGCTGTGTGGATTCTTTTTTCCCCCCAGACTGGAGAACAAAGATATGACAAGAGCACTTTTGGACCCGTAGACGTCCAGCACGACGTCTTATGTGTGTGTGTGGAGAAGCAACAGTACAGTCTGTTGCATCCAGTAGATGCATTTAAACCATGGCTCTTTCATAAATCCACTATGGAACTGCTAACTCAAACCACATGGGGGTTTTTATCTAAATAGCGGCTGCTCCGTAGCAGCTGTATCGGGTTCCTGTGCAGTCGATGGGAAAAGAGCACTATTTAGCTCTTGTCATTGCCTCCCGTCTCAGAAGAAAGAATGAAGAAAAAAAAAATCACCCAAAGAGCATGTTCATGAATTTCCCCTGAAATTGGCACAGTGACGTCCAGACAAACATTGTCAAACTTTGTTAGCGCTCAATAGTGGGGGCCGTGGTCCTGCTCCATATGGTTGCCATGCATCATCTTTGCTACACTTCTGGGCCGGAGAAATTCCAGCCAGCAGGGGAAAAAAAAAAAGGCTTCACCCTGAAGACACCTGCCTGGGCCCCAATATATCTGTTTAAAGTTATCCAGATTGTTCCGCTGACAAGCTGTTTACCCTAATCACAGTGATAATCTAATAGAACAACATTACGCGTGGAGCTGGAAATGATGCAAGTGTCCGTGTGATCAAAGGAGCCGCGGACTTGTAACTGGAATTGGGGCTGATTGACAACGCTGCAGCGTAGCAGCCTGCTGACAACCTGGAACAATAACACACGGGCGCACGAATTTTGG
Source organism: Malacoctenus triangulatus (assembly GCA_032274725.1). Lineage (NCBI taxonomy): Eukaryota > Metazoa > Chordata > Actinopteri > Blenniiformes > Labrisomidae > Malacoctenus > Malacoctenus triangulatus. The sequence continues at coordinate 14,021,589 of JAUESE010000002.1, forward strand.
AGGAGGACACACTTGATTTAACGGTGCTCTGTTGTCGTCTTCCCCGTAACTGAAAAACTGAAAAAAAAACAGGTGAGTATCAGTGAGAAGGAGTCGAATGTACTGTAAAGTCGTTTGGCATTCTTTTGACTCCTGATTCTTGCACTCATCCGAATGCACCTAAATCACAGAGAGCTCGCTCACAGACTTCAGCTTCTGTTACTTCTGCTCATGTAGCAGCAAATCTCAACGTGACAGAGGGAAGCAAGCAAACTTAAGTCATAACAATCAGTGATATACACACACATTGACACATAAATGTTTGATTAGATATGCATTGCAGGCAAAAGTCATGTCTAAGTGTGCAAAATAAAACTAATGCTATAAGTTGCTGAAGCTGAAATCAAGAATTTGAAAGAATAATTTGTGAACAATCTGTTGACTTGAATCAACTCTATCAATCTTTTAATTTTCATTTCAATTTTTTTCTCAATATCGCAGTTTTACATTTTTTCTTCCCATAATTGAGTCCTAACTTTCAAAACAAGGAGGAGAAAGGGGAAAAAAAACATTATTTTCTCTTTACTGTTTTGTTTTTTCTGTGGTCTAACAATGAAACTCAGCACTTTGGTTTTTTTTTTCAAAAACTCTAACTGTTTCTTTTTCATTTTCACACATTTTGATGGAGGAACAACTTGGGGCCATTAATCCGACGTCACATGGCTCCCTCTGGATCCACAAAACACTTCACAAAACATTGTTCACCAACAATAAACAAACCACAGCCTTCTTAATCATTTCTTTTAAAAAAAAAAAAAACATGTCAGTTCTCAGCACTTTTTCTCCAATTTTTCTCCCCTATGCTGAGTTATATTTTAGCTGAACGTACTGTGTTTTCAGAGGGAAAAACTGTGTTTCGGACATTTGGTCTCCGCGTGGACCCGTGTGCCTCTGTAACCAGCTGCATGTTGAGGGAAGATTTTCAGCTGGGGAAGTCAGCCGCCGTGCCACAGGATATTACTCAGTCTCCCTGCCTGCCGCCTTCCCACTTCACCAATCCCAGCGTGCCAAGGAGGCTTCTCTGCTTCATATTAGCCCGAGGTTCATGTAAGCCTCCTCTGACACAGCCCTGCCCTTGCTCACCTCCCAGCAGCGGCGGCGGCAGCAGCAGCTCCGGCTCCAGCAGCAGCAGCAGCAGGTTGGAGCGAGGGCTTAGGTGATATAAGCAGGCTTCTGTTTTTTTGCGAGCGGGGATAACCCCTTCGTGCTGAAACGACACGCAGCCTGCAGACCTCTTTGATTTACGGGCTCTCTGTGTGCCTTTGGTGTGCTTCGCGCGCCCAGACAAGAAGACAAATTTATTTCAGAGCGGGAGCAGCGGGCTGAGCAAACTGCACCTTTGCGTCCTCGATGCACGGACAAAGGGCCCACGCAGCACCGGATTGCACGTCCTCGCTGGGGCTCTTCAGCAGCGACCAAATCAGGCGGACTCCGTCAAGCTGGTCAATGATTCTAAAAAGGGAAAGAAGGAAAGAAGATAAAAAAAGTACATGTTTTATTCAGCTCTATTCAACCCTAGAAAGGGTTAAGAGACTGATTTTTTCTTTTTTTTATGAGGTCCGTTTCCCAGACTTCTGGATGTAACAGCCTGGCCTGCAGCAGCCACAACACAACTGCATCCAAAAACAGGATCAAAGCACCAATCGATTTCAGCGGTGGCTTTTCATCACAACTCGTCTCCAGCCCTGCTCGGTTCCCTTTCCAGGCCCTGTCGAAAAAACCCACCCACTGTCCGCTCCCTCAAATCATCCTCCATGGAGAGAGGGGGAGGGGGAGGGGGGGGGAGGGGCAGAGGTTAACTCGCATACATCTGCGTGTAGCGCTCCGTGCGCTGACTTATAAATAGAAACTGAGACAAACTTACACTTTATGTTGGTGGCTTGTTTTTAGGCCCCGGCCAAAGGGAGAGAGAGAGAGACCCCCTTTCCAAATCAAACAGACCCAGAGACAGGTCGCTCTATATTTCATAGAGTCTGAGTGAAGTTTACTTAAGCATGAGCAGTATTTCATGTCGTATACATGACTGTTTTCAAAACTCCAGTCAAGGTCTGAGAACTCAAAGAATTACACCACAGTGCTCCCGTTGTCTGGTATAAATAACATGTAACGTGTTCCCCATGTGTGCTTCCACCAACAAGGCCGACATTGAATGCTGTCATAATTACTTAAACACTCCCTAATCACAGTATCTCCGTGACTGGCAACGAGCGAACACTCATCGGGGACGTCCCCCGCGCCATCTGTCTTCCGTTTGCACATAAATCAGTCTAGGGGGATCATAACATCAGAATCCTGTCTGCGGGGCCTCCTAAATCCGGACCGAAAACAAAAACGCAAAGCCTCATATCATCCGCCAAAGCAAGGGCCCGGTCTTCCCGCGAAGCAGGTATGAAACAGATTAGCGATGTAGTCGCGGATGACAGTGATGGATTAGAGGAGGAGACCACAAACCTTAGAGGCATTAAACAACGTGTGTTCGCCCGTGTAGCTACACCAGGATGGGATGAGAGGAAGCGCTATGTCATCAACCACACGCTGACTACTGGTCGAAAATGAAAAACAAGCACGCGAGTGTTTCACGGTGAAAGGAAAAAAAAACAAAAACTTGAAAGAAAATCGGTGTTTGTTTTGGGCTCTCGGCAGTTATGGACGACCTGAATCGGGATGATGATGAGAGAATGATTGCGCCGATGAACAGAAGGGGGGCTGTTGGAGTTTAAGAAAAAAAAAAAAAAAGTTTCTTTTGCCGCGATGAAGTCATGTTAACTGACAGGAATGTTGTAAGCTAACTGTGTGGTATCACACATACATCATCGTAATATTTGTTAGCTGGCCAAACATCGTCTATCACATGGAAATCGGAAAAACAGCACCCGACTGTGCTGGCAGGAAGCAATCAAACCTGAGTTATGCTAATTGCTCCGCAAACTACTGTACACATACATGTCTGAAAATATGCCAACGCCACAAAACTGGCTAAAAGCGTCTGTTGAAAGCGGGAACTTTATGTTTTTCCGGCAACGTGACCTAAATACGTGGATCGTGAGAAAACATGGCGGGCGCGTCCAGCAGACGGAAGACAAACCTCCAGTTGTGCGCCAGAGCTACGGACCGCACTTTTGACGCGATTTTTACTCCAAACAATCGGAACAGCGGGCTCATGGAGAGCGCGCCACCGCATTCTGCTGTGTTTGTGTCCAGCGCTCATTAAGAAGTGTCTTGTGGTCCTTCGCAGCCTTGTAAAAAAAAAAGCAACGAGGCACAGATGGGAAGCGACACCACGCTGTTGTGCAGCGTCGAGGGCGAGGTGAAACAAAGCTCCTCCGGACTCTGATTCACTGTCCTTTTCTTTTTTTTTTTGGTTTTGTTTTCCCAGCCATGCAAGTCTTGGACAGGGCAGGGCGTTAGGTATGCTCGTCTGACCAGCGCCGACCGCAGCGCTACAGTAAAACACTGGGAAATAAACCACAACCATATTTAACACAGCAGGTACAATAAACAACGCCTCTAAAATCTATCATTAAGCCGGGGGATGAAAGAGCGAGCTACCTGCGCACTCGCAAATTAAAAGCGCGATAAATCTCCTCCAACCGTCGGCCTGTGACATGCTAATGACACGTGTGCTGATATCACGGGATCGCTCTCGCTCGCGTTGTGAAAACATATGACATCAATGCGCGGCCAAGAATATATGTGTGGAGGGTAATTCCGCAGTGACACTGACGAGGCTTGTAATCACGCTTGAGGAGACACCTCACATGGAGCTTCTGTAAACAGCATTTGTAGACGTCAGGGTTCGTGTTAGCTGGGTCAGGTGGTTGGGTGAAGATGAACAGAGCAGGATGGTGAAGTGATGGTGAATCTACAAGGGAGTGTGAATGATCAGGCAACACTCTTATGTGGATAAAAATTGGTATTGGAAACTTACGCCATGCTTTCCTTGTTTGTCGCACACGCACCAACTACCTTGGTTACATTGGCAAGCAGCGCCTGGGTTCACAAAACGAATGAATCCATCAATCAACCTTGTTTTTGCACCAATAAAGGGGCCGGTGGGAGTCTGCGTACCTGGTTGGTTCTAGTGAGCAGGTTAACCAGCGGCTTGATGCCTCCACACTTGTGGATGGTGGCTCTGTTGGCGGGTACCTGCGCGAACTCCCCGAGGGCCCCCACCACGTTGACCAGCACCTCTTCGGGCTGATCGGTCAGCAGACCGACCAGGGTCTCCAGAGCCTTGACCTCCTGAAACCTGAGAGACAAACAGGCAGTGCCATCAATCATAACTGACAAGAGACCGGAGCAACACGTGTCATTAGCTTTGTAAACATCCCCTCATAAACAGCTTCTGAACAAATGAAAAACGGCATTTGAAAATGGTGAAAACACACACTAACACCAACATAGCAAAGGAGGAGCCTTCAAAATAAAAGTAATAGCCAGTTTACCAGAACTGCTCTGGATTCCAAAAAGTGTCTTGGTTAATAGATGGTTTTCTTTGAAATATGCAAAAAAAAGGCTGGCGTCCTCCTGTGATCTGAGGCAACACCCTAGTGAGGGGTCCCGGACCCCATGCTGGGAACCACCGGCCTGACTGACACGCAGAAGTTGCAGCACTCTCAGCCACATAGTCACAGGAGTTGTACTGTAATCAAGCCGTACAGGCAGTTTTTTCCCACGGGCCGCTCGCAGTTGTCCCTGCTACTTACTTTGCATAACCAAGGCTTTGCTGTGGCTTGGAGGCCGTTCCTCCCTCTTTTGCTGCGACTCTGGCTTGTTTGCCAATGCTATAGAGTGGTAAACTATAGTAAACATTTAAAAAGGATACAACGCGGTCAAAAGAAAAGAGAAAAAAAAAACCTCAACAGACCTCTGATGTACAGTTAAGTCCTACGACAGTTTTTATTCACAGTTACGGTTGCTGGCATCGCGGCCTCCAAGCTATTGGAGCGATAGCCAAGGTCATTTGGTGTTTTTGGTCAGAGTCCACGAGGAGACAGCCTATTCCTGCAAGTGAAAACACTGCTAATGAACAGCGGGGCTGCCAAAGGCAACATCGGCCGAATACACCAGATCAAACAACAATGGCTTCCCTTTGTCATCGCCGGAGTGTCATCTGCAGTCGACTACAGTCGAATTATATCGTAATCACGCGCATAACTTTTGATAAATGAACAGCCCGGCCATGTCTATTTTTGTTCGGCCAAGCCCAGCTGAAGCAATTACGTGATGGCGGGAGTAACATTACACACGGCTGCCTGCGAGCAGGCTTCCACTGCAAACACTGGCCTCCACAACACTGGGAGCTTATTAGAGCCTCTCCAAAGACACAGGAACCACAGTGCAGCTTCTGTGCGGCCAACGTTCATGATTGATCGCCCGCCTCTCCCTCCGCCCGCATCCCTCTGCGCTCCGCGGAAAGATTCAATGCAGCAACTTTAATCGGATGTTTCAGACACCCCCGAGATGCTAAAATATGAGGAGGGCGAGAGAGCCCCGTGACCCGATTGATCTGGGCAGGAAAATAGCTGGGCGTTGGATGACTCGGGTGCACGGACGACTCTGGTGAGGTAAGGAGAGCTATCATTTCGGAAGGCGCAATTGTGGCCTGCTCATCACTGAGCTGGAAAGGGAGGTGAGCGGAGACGGAGGAGAAGGTAGCCCAGTGGAACTGGAAGCGAACCCCGCAATCTTGACCCCGAACATTACTGCGCTGGCAAACGCCGGCCCGGGAACTTGGCGGCCGCCACTTTCCACCCACCGAGCGACTCCCTCTGCTCTTTTGTTTTCTCTCTTTTACAGCGTTTCTGTGTGTCTGTAACACCTTGCTATACAGGCTCGAGAGGCCACATGTGGATGCATCCATAAATCTGCGCAAAATAATGCTCCAGTGTTTCATACGCAGGCTCTCTGCTGAGGTTTTTTCCCCCCTCACACACATGCATGCGCGTAGCCTTGGCCCAGGTATAATGGAAGCCCTATGAAAAACACAAGCTTATGACAATGTGGCCTTTAAACAAACACACTTAATGTTAGAGCGTAATTATATTTCAGGGGCATCAATCAGCTGGGGTTTGGATGCGTCATTAATCAGCAAAATGGCTAACACGTGCGGCTACTTGTCCTGAACGGAGGTTTCTCCCGCGACCACTATACTGTCCAGACCGCGCAAGCCATCAGTCACATAAAAGAGAAAAACGCTGTTGTTTGCAGAGGGCCACAGAGCCTGTTTCGTTCGCCCATGAACTCCGGGAAAGAAGGAAAGAGAGGGGGGGGGGGGGGGGGGGGATGAAAAAAGGTTACTACACCCTCCGCTTGCCATTATTGCCGCAGCAAAATGTATTCCAAAATGATTTTCATTTCAGTCCGGCGCTCAGCCCGTGATTGATTCTGAAATGAGCGCATGCCCCTAAAACCCTGTTACCATTAGCAGCCTTTCCTCCCTGACAGTAATGGCTCGGCCCCTCCGCTCCAAGCGTTTTGCCTGACCTAGACATTTTAAGTGATTCAAATAAGCCTGAGAGAGCGCGAAAAAACAGATCCACTTTCACATTCAAGTGGGCATTAAAAACATTTGCCGAGCATCACGCTGGCTTCCTCCCGAAGAGGTGGCCAGGTTCACCTTCATTCACACCCAACTGTGCGTAGCATCCAAAAAAACAACAATACTAGTCGAAACCGCAAAATGAGCCACTTTATTCATATTACGGCCCGTCGGGACTCTCACTGAGATACTTTTTGTGACATTCTGTATTTAAGGCGAGGGCAACCGGGAGTATTTTTGAGTGTTTGCAAATGAAGTGTCACTAAACGTGGCTTAGATGTGATTAATGGCATCATTATAATTATTTCTATTGCTGTTATTATCAGTGGTGGTGGTGGAGCTGCTCTACATAGCAACAGTGGGACAAGTCACTGAGTGTGGCAGGGAGCCTGTACTGGCAGCAAGCGTGTTGAGCTGCCACATTACTCACGGCAGCTGCACTTAAGTTGTTTTACCATCACCAACGATACCCAACTTGGGCCAAATTCGTGTTATTTTTACAGGCTTTTTTTTTTTTTTTTCAATTAACTAAATGTCTGTATGAAACAGACGTGGGTATCTGACTGCACAGAGGCTACATGGAGCCTCTGTTCACAATCTCTGCAGCCCATTAATTCTGGGAAAAAAAAACCATCTAAAAATTTGGGGTTTCACATCAGGAAGAGTTCCACGCTAACCTGAGCAATCATTGACTGAATTCATTTGGAGGTTAAGCTATCACATCCTTTCGTGAGAGTCGGTGCGGTTGCCAGCGTTTGGCTTTGCCGTGGTGTTTTGGCAAATCGGCCCGTTTTCAGAGTTCAGTTACTCCAAAAAGTCTTTGGCCTAGTTGAATCGAGTGGTGCATTAGTGCATTTGTGGTGTCTTTTTGTGGAACTCTGATCGATGCCAAACATGCAGAACAAAATCTTCCCGAAAAAAGTCGTTTTTCGGCGTGCTCGTAGAAGCACAACAGTGCAGTTCGATTGTGGTCCGATTGAAGTCTGAAGAAATCACAGAACCAATTGTAATCCAAGTGCATGATGAAGGTTGACCTGCCACTATTTTGACACAGTTGATAAATTGAGACAGTGAAAATCCCTCCACAATAATCCAACCTCTATCGTGTTGCATTCAAACAGACAGCTTTTTTTGTGGAGGCTATGGAGTCGAGCATGACGTTATTGAAATAATGTTAAAAAATGTCACAGCACAGTGCAAAGTGACCAGGGCCCCTTCCTGTGGTCTGGACCGGGCTACCGCACCATGAGTGTGAACACCGCCTCAGCAGCGATCTGAGGGGAACTTCAAAAGATAAAAAAAAAAGGAAGCTGGGAACTTCGGGTCGACAGTAACAGCCGAGCTACTGTGGCCGAAAGAAAAAATCTCCCCCGAAGTTTTTCCTCCGTGACATGCCTTAAAGAGATACAGATCTGTCCGTCTCCATAAAGGAATGTTATTGTCATCCTGCCTGTGTGAAGGAATCCTCGCTTAACTCGATGTGGCAGCACACGCTCAGTTCCAGTTGGGAGGACTTAACATAGACTTTAAATGTAGGATATCATTCTGTCAGTTATGATATATGGAGTGAGGAGAGATCCATCGGAGTGCTACCGACTCTTTTTCTTGTTATTTTAAGGAATCCACCGCACTTCAATAGCATTAGACCAGAAACCTCACAGCATTTAGCATGAAAAAATAGAAAAAGACAATGCTTTATTAGCTTTTGGGCTACATTAAAATCAGCAGGGTTGAATTGAATAATGTGTTACCAAAGTATTTAAATCTATGCATGTGGGCTATATATTACACTGCTGGCCTCACACTGAATAAGAAAATAAATACAGCTAAATCAGTCTTTTTCTGGGGAGCGCGAGTGGAAACGTATCGGGCTGCCAGGGCATGCTTTGTGGGCATTATTTATTTTAGAGGAGAAAATTACCGACTCAAAAATCATCTGACACCGACGCGCGAGTCAAAAGCCCCTTCCAGAAATGTCACTGCAGGAGAAACCCCGGCTAAATGACACTCAAATAAACCGCTTGCCTCACATGACGAATGATTAAAGGCCGCCGTCAGCCCGCGCTTTCTGTCATTAGGAATTCGCAGTGTGCAGGCTGATTCTTTCAGCGTGCCCACGCTACGCTAGCAGGCCCTTGCTAGCACGTCACTCATGTCTATAAAGCCAGCACGCTTCACTTGGTTCTTTGTTAGTGGTGGGGGGAAGAAAAAAAAAGTGATATCCTAAAGCAAACAACCCCGTAAAAGATCAGAGGAGAAAGAAACCTTACAAAAACTTGACACTTTTACACAAATAATCGCTTCCACCCGGCACGACGGAGCAGGAAAAAGGGAGATATGACAACAGATTGCGAGCGGAAAAAGTGACACAGCTTGTCGCGAATGAGTGAGCGGCCCCCGTGACCACTCCCTATGAAGTAGCATGACTGAAACGTGGACGCAAGTCGGCTGAAACCTGATCGCTGCCATTGACTTTGATACATATGCTGTTAACCACATCAGCTCCAGCAAGCCTGTCCTGAAGGTTACGTGCACATGTGGATGAAATTCTGTTAAACTGGGGATTATTAGACTGCCATCTCTGCGAGCACGGAGGGATTTTTGAGAGTCCTTGTTGGAAGACATGTTGCTTGCAGTCATACTCTCCAAAGGAAGTGGCTGTGAAGTGTTCAGTGCCTGCAAATTGTGTGTTGAAGAGTTTCAGGAAGGGACATACAGCCACCGGCCACATAATTATCGTAATATCACGTCTGGATTATTGCTTTTATAACAAATTATACAAGATGTTAATTGATTCTTAGATGTATCTCAATCAATTATTAGTTTTTTTCAGTTGAATAAGGAGCCAGTGGTGCTAATATCAGAATTTTCCTGAAGCACAATCACCTGTTTCACTGACGCCTTTGCAGAACGAGCTGAAGGTGACTCACAATGTTGCTGCCAGGCTGCTCATTATGGATGAACACATCTTTTTTGATGACAGCAATAGTGTGATTTTTCTATGAGATGCACAAAACATGGTGCTGTTGGATTTTCAATACTGGGAGTTTAAGACGAATAAAAACAGATCCCACTGGTCTGTAAGCACAAAAACATGCATGTAGTGCTATTTTTCTTTCGAACTTCAACTTTCCAAAGTGGGCGGTGTTCCTGCTCTGCAGTGGTCCGTGTCTAAGTGGTGAAGAAGCAACGGGATCATGGGAAGACGAAGCTCAGCGATGCACGAGGTGACCGAAGGCCGACCGGTGCGGTTCGATCCAACAGATGAGCTCCAGTAGCTCAAACTGCGGCAGAAGTTTAATGCTGCTCCTGACAGACGGGCTGTTCTGGCTGACCGGTGTATCACCTTGCAAACGGCATCACTCTCTTGCATAACACTTTGGGTTCTGTACCGCAGCAGTGGGACACAAATTGCCAATTTGCAGCTAAATGAACAAGGTCAAGCTCTAAATCTGAGCATACCTGGCAACATTCTCTGTGCTTATGGAACATTTCCAAATGGCCCCGGTGGCAGCAGCCAGGAGCTGCTTGTTGTCCGCCTTGCCCAGCAGTAACACCAGCGGTTGCAGACCTTTGTATTTGCGCACCAGGTCACGGGTTTGCTTGTCCTCAGCACACTGCACAAAAATCACAAGTTTGAGATGGACAATAACTCCACTTCAGTCAAAAACAAACAAGTAAGCGATAAAGAGAAGGTCTGAGTCTCTCATCAGCTTCTCTTGTTGTTTTATCACGTACCTTGAAGAT
>JAUESE010000002.1:14034435-14056981 GCA_032274725.1 Malacoctenus triangulatus
ACATTCTATCTGTTTTGCCCAGCGCCCACTCAGGGCTGCTATCTGGTGTCCACCAGACGGCGTGGAAACACACAGCCGGGACTGATTGAACGACCCCGGGCTTCGGCACGATTTTTACACTTTGAAACGACATTAATGTAAGGATCTTGAATAAGAACACCATGCTGTTTTCTCCAAGTTTCCAAGGTGTCTGTGGCAAAAGCGCGAGAACGGTTTGCTCTGAATCACAAACTAGCTGACACGCACATAAACATCAGCTGTTTTAATGGAAACTCTGCCACAGCGGTGCCAGCGCAGACAGATCAGGTTCTACGCTTTCTCCTCCCGTACTTGGTATCCCCGCGCTCGAGAATGTTGCATGAAACCACATTCAGTTCAATTTATTCCTACATGGGCGAATGGAGGTGGTGACGGAGAGTCATAATTTTTCAGAACTCTTCATTTGGAGCCACGCGCATCCAAAAAAGAGCTGTTGGGTCTCCGACAAGACGTTGAATTTTAAAGAGGAATCAGAAAGGACAGAAAAAGACTCAAAAGAGCACACAAACAACAACACTTCATCAAAGTCTTCAGAAGCAGGGGACCACCGACCAGGAGCTCTGATCTCCACAGCCAGAGCTAAAAGTTCCATATCTGTATCGTGCTACCTACCAGTTTTGTGATGCCGCCACACTTCCTGACAGTCCTTCTTGCCCTGCGAAACCTGGCCACGTTGGCGATGGTCTCGGCGGCAAAAGCCTTGAGGTCTTTCTCCGGTGAGTCAAGAATCTTCACGATGCTCTGCAGGCCTCTCATGTCGACGATGGTGCGGCAGATCTGCATATTGTGGCTGATTTTCCTCAAGATTTTCAGGGATCCAATCTAATCACAGGGAAGGAAAAAAAACAAACAAAAAAAACACACACACACAGTGAACATTCACAATACCGTTTAAATTAACGAGAACCAAACTGTTGTGATTCAGCCAACATGAGGCCTCCATCTGCACTTCACTACATTCAGTGGAGTTTAGTAGCTCCATCCACTGACAGCAGACAGGACAAAACACAGTAATAAAAGCAGGTTAAAAAGCACCCAGACATGTCATTAGGCAAACTGGAGAATAATTGCAACCCTGTGTCTTTAAAGGCATTGCTCTCTGCCCGCCACTGGTGTTCCTGCAGCTAAAAAACAGGCTGGCACACGCGGCCGGCTCTGCTCATGCCTGCGGGCCATCCAGGTCCCGCTTTGGCAAAGCTACTTACTTTGCATCTGACTTCTTTTGTATCCAGCAAGTTAAGGAGGATTTCAAGGCCTCCTGTGTCCCGGATGGCCAGTTGGCACGTTTCCTGCATCAGATCAAATTCCATGATGGCGCAGAGAGTGAGCACAGTGGCTGTCTGGTTGCCCCACTGGAAAAAAAAAAAAAAGAAAAAAGAAAAGGGAAATAAATAAATAAATAACAAAGCCAAACATGAGCGAATTAGCAGGGGAGAGAAAACTGAAAACTAAGCAGACGTTTGGAAAAGGGAGGAGGATACAACCCCCCCCCCACTCCCCGGCACTCTTTCCTCCTCGCCCCGTGTTGTTCCCCTGCATAATGCTACCCCTGCTGGGGTTGTTTTGTTTATACCACAGCCTTGTACATGTTTAGCTTTGTGGCAGTGAACACTGATGGAAACACATTGCCTGCTAAAACAGGACTCCAGGGGCCTGAAACCATTAGACGCTGCCCTTCACACACAAACACACACCATTAGCATAGAAACTAACGATGACTTGGCTTTTCAAAGGGCCTGGTCTGTTTTGACAGTTGCTATATATACACACACATATCATTTTGAACCTGCACCCCAGTGATTAGCTACTTAGTAACTACAACATGGCTCAGTCAACAAGTGGTTTGAGGGAGGGAAATGTCGACTTTCAACTCACTTGCTGTTTCCTGATGATGCGTTCAACACAAGCTGAGATTTTGGACAGCCCACCGAGGACACCTTCAACATAACTTCTCTCGTCTTGACAACAGCAAAAACACGGCATCAACGAATACAGATTTCAATTTGGTCCTTTTACGCAATGTTCCCAAACTCATTTTTTTCGAAATAGGGTTGTGGTTCCCACTTTTTTTTTGCTTTCGTCTTTTGGAGATCTCACAGACCTGATATTATACGGACCGCATGGATGAATCGACAATATGTCCTCACTGCGGACAAACGTTGACAGCGCTGTGGTACTCGTCTTTGGTTGGCGCAGAAAGATGGCTAACTTTGGGAGCGGCAGTGGGAAGAGGCAGCATGAGCGGTTTTGAATCGTATAAACTTCAGTGACATGCAAAGGTTTTGATGATGAAAGGGAGGGGGGGCAAATCAAAAGTCAGATAAAACAGAAGGTCATGGCACCCGTGCAGTGCTTCACTGCTGTAATGCTAGCCCTGCTACATAGCTTCGGTATGCGATACTGAAACTGCTAAAATCTGGCAACGAAACACTCCCATTTTTGGGTTTTTTTTTTCACTGTGGCTACAAGTTACCACAGATAGAATCCTCATTTAGAGTATTCAAGGCTGCCGATATTGTTCCAAGCTTCAGAAGCCATTATCAGCAGCACACTTCACAAACGCACCGGCACTTTTGGAACATCCTAAAAAGATTATTCCGACCCAACACCAGAATGCTCCCTGTCTTGCTCACAGCTCCCCATATAAGTAGAAAATAGCCCATCACTGTGCTGCACTGAAGGCTGCGCCAATAATGTGTTTCATGCAGATGGCGGGGGCCGGCTCATCAGCGCGGGCCTATACCACAGTCTCAAGTGGTGTTTGATCATATCTCCCGCACAAAGCAGCGCTCTGACACAGCAGGATAACGGCCACATGTGTTCTCCATATCGTGACGCTCGCTTAAATGTGAACCATTTGCCCATTAACAGCAGTGGATCTACTGCTTCCTTTGTCTCCTGCGTTCTCACTCTTCAAAGGATTCGGCAGGCGAGCTTCGTACCTTGTAAAAACAACCGGGGGAGAAAAAAAAAGGAAAAAAAAGGGAGAAAAGCTATGTTTGGGAGCGATAGCCGGGAGAACCGAAAACACATCATATGCTTTCGTTTTCGTTAGCTTTGGTCTTGAAGTATTGTCGACATTCTTTAAAACATTGACAACATCTGACAATCTTTTACGGCGAGATATCTTTGACTCTCACCGGGCAACGACAGGGGCAGATGCTCAACATGGAACGCATTCAACCATCATTCGATCTCTGAACAAGAGATTCAAAGTCGTTCGAGAAGTTTCAGCTCTGCGTCCTGGGAAAGGAGTCGTGCAATATCTTTGCTGGCTCTCGCTCCACAGTTTGCAACAGGTTGACGACAGTGTGTTTTAGCCTGTTGTGTTCCCATGTTTGACCCAAACTTGTTTTGCAGATTTCGCAGACATGTTACAAGCTCCCCAAAGATACTGGGCAAATAGATTTTTGGACTGATGACGGAAGAAGAGAGAGAAACAGTCGAAGGATCAATAAAATCATCACATTTTATCTGCTCGGAGGGAAAAAAAAAAGGAACGTCCAACGCAAAGTTTAAACTGCTGTTGCCAAAAGTTGTGAAGATGTTTTGCACCAATCCAAAAGCTGTCAACCTTGACATTCCACCGCAGAGAAGAGCCGGGGTGGCCAAAGATAACAGGATTCGCCCTGTCTGCATCGTAAACATTGTACTGAGGTGAACTTGCTCTATAGAAGTCCATCACGTTTGCACATCCGAGGGGCTCCAAACAACGCCTGATGTCGTCCTGAAAACATTTATTTGAAAAATTTTACCAGTCAACTTCGTTGCCAAGAGATCTCTGCCTGACAGTCCTTGTAACAGTGCATAAATTTTGCTGTTGTTTGATTCATGCTCGTTATTACGCAAACCATCTAGTCCAACGATACGAACATAAAAATGCAACATCTGTATGGAAAAACTGCATCATCAAAAAAGAGCTGAAATAAAGTCAGAGACATAAGGATGCTCTCCATTGTCTCTTCGCTTACAGCAGGTGTCGGTGCACAACAAACTAAACGGCAGAAGCCTCCACGTTACTGAATGGGGGTCTTATACTAGTGTGGTTCCTCTGCAGCAGCAGGACAGACTGCGCAGTTGGAGACTGTCCTGTCTGCGCCTCAGCACGCCTGTAAATCACAGCCCGTGCGCGAGAGCAGGGATGGGGTTAACAGGGCTGTCGGTGATACCCCGTTGACCCCCGGCGCCTCATTCTGGGCGATTTCGCGTTTGGAGACGAAAGGGGCTGCCAGCAGGGGTGAAAGCGCATATTAAGCGCGGGGCTCGCTGGGAGCTCAGAGTGTGTCTGCGATTCTGGACCGGTGACAGGTGGACTGGGGCCATGGACACAGAGCTCAGTGTGAGAGAAGTGTTGTGTCTTGGCCGAGGTGGAAGGCACAGAGGATGCATGACTTCTCATACTTGTCTGGCTCCTGACGGCCCGAGCCAGCCTCTATCTGCAGCTCGGTTCTGGAAAAGGTTCTGCAGGGACACGATGAATGATTACCTTTTGTTCTCGGCTTCAGTTTGGACACCAGATCTCCCATGACATAAAACCTGATCACTTAATGGGCCTAACCGGCATTAAAAAACAAGCACAACACGCTGAGCACACGTTTAGCCGGCCCTCGGGTTTGAGAAAGAGTCGCTGGACTCACAAGAATGCAATTATTCCTACTAGAGAAGTTCTGCCGATTAGGCGAGCTGTAAATGCATTAAGAACACTTAAAATTAAATGTTTCAGCTCAGCATCGAAAGTGCCTAACTACTCAGAGTGCAACATAATTAGGTACAAATTCACTTCTGCTGAGAGAGCGAGCTGGTACTGGCCTTTGCAGGCTGGAGACAGGATTAGTTTTTAGTGCCGCAATTAGCAGAATGGCTCTCTGGAGGGGAGCGCAGGGCAGGGCAGCAGTACTGTGACTGCCCACCAGAGGGGGGGCAACCTTGACGAGGGCTCCCACGTGTGCCTCAGCTTGCCAGATCAGCCCTGATATGTCATAAGGTTTGTAACACAGTGTCAAAACTCTGGAAGCGCGTGACTCATGTGAGAAGCTTGAAGGGGTTGAGGTGAGAAATCTGTTTGTTTGTTGCAAAAGAAAATGGGGAGGAAAAAAAAAGGCCATTTTCTGGGGGGAAAGAGGCGATTGTGAAAATGTTCACAGGGCATATTTGTGACTTGTTTACCTGCTAACGAGTAACACATTGCACATCAGACACAATATTTATATCTGTGAGAATATGAAAATTGCTTTGTGTTTAGCAAGCCACAGGCCAGGCTAACTGACAGCAGCTGGTGTGCTCTGGCTTTATTTAAACATGGACCAAAATCCTCAAATTATATTTCTTGGCGCGGTGGTTAAATTTAACATGTGAGGCTGTTTAATGTTGTTTAGTCGTGACTAGTAAAGTGACCCTTTAGCCTCCTCGGCACAGTTGTTCCTCAGTTTGCCTTGTTTCCACGGTTTTTTACTGCAGCCCGGTGCTATAAATGTGTGGTTATATCTGCAGCATACGCAGCATGACAGAGTGGAATAAGGCCTGCGAATTATGTTAAAAACTCCTTTTCCATGTCAGTGTGTTACAGAGATCCACACACCCACACACACAAACACGCACGCTCATGGTTGACGCATGCTCACACTTCATTCTGAGCGTGTGTTGCAGTCATACAGGCGCATATTTCCAGTTACGCAGGTATCAAAACAAACACATAGGAGCTCTGGGCAAATATTCCTCCTTAAATAACATTCAAACACAAAACAGAACATCCATGTGTCGCTTGATGAAAGTGTTGAACTTCCTCGAGTACAAACGGCTGTCTATCGTGCGGGTGAGGGTCGAGGATTGGGGGTGGGGGGGGAGAGAAGAAGAAGAAGAAGAAAAAAAAACCTCCTCCTAAAATAAAACAGATATTCAACTTGGCTCACGGTGAGTTTCTGCGTCTGATGGTAATGATATTATAAAATGACTACTGGACAAACCCCATAAATAACTGTGCTGGTGTGGTTTCCAGACAGATAGAAAGCTGGGACATGTTGGTTACGGCCCTGTTGCATCTTGTCGAGGGCAGGGACACGCACACAAAACCCTAAAGCTCACGCCACAACCCCAGTGAAAAAGTACAAAATATACAGACCAATGTTGTGCTTTTTTTTCCCCCTTCTTCTTCTTCTTCCCTCAATCTGACTCTGCCTTTTTCATATCATTTACATCTTCCCCTTTTTTTTCCCTCTCTGGAAAGCAATAAGAGCCTGCTTTTAGAGTGGGAATTTCCTTTCATTATATTCTATTTTCAAAGCTGAAAATACCTACAGAGCGAAAAACTTCAAAAAGAGATTTAGTTAGAAAGTCAGAGGCCAAATTAGTGAGAGCAGGAAATCCCACAGTGCGTAAAACAGTGGTTCGTATACTCTTTATCCTTAGAACCCCCCCAGGTTGCCTCTTAGACGGACTGCGGACCCCTTCTTGAGCCCTGGTTTTCCAAAAACTTTACGGTGGAGCCAAATATTGACACTCACTCTCACCGACAAACAAAAGCTGTGGTCTGCAGAATAAAGCAGCAGGCGGTTTACCAGATCTGCTTTGGATTGTGTAAAGTGTTTCATTCTGGTTGTCCAAATCTAATTTTGACAACCCCAGAGCAGGCAAAGCCTCGGGCCTCCCCTCTGCGATGTCTTGCACCATCCCTGTGACTGGGAACGAGTGGTATAAAAATATGGGATTATATACAATTACATAGCGACAGCTCTTTGGATTTAACTGCATTGGGGAGAAAAAAAAATCTACCAGGGCACAGTGTGCAAACCCAGCCGATTCCTTTCAAAATAAAGCGAACCTGTTGTCACTGAAGCTGTCCGAGTGATACAGTCCAGATAAATACATAATGGGAGCGCTTGAATGAGGCAGGATAATCTGCGAAGTCAAGTGGTCGGAGGTATTCCCAGCCAGTCTGGGTCAGTGTCGCTTCTTTGTCCTCCTTTCTTTCCCCGCGGTGTTTTGACACATTAATATCCACCATATGCCCTGTCAGGCCTATCACAGGCGCGCGCTTCACTTTTTTAATGCCTCTGCGGTGTGGGCAAAAACAGCGCGTACAGCTGCTGCCATCAGACGCCTTGGCTCGGGCCCGTGTCAGAGCAAAAAAAAAAACGAGAATCCACCAGCGCCAGCCAACCACTTCAATGAGCGCCTTCCTGCAAAAGTCGTGCTTCCAAAAAAAAGGGGGGAGCGACCTCCGCTTTATTTCATCCGACATGGGCCCTGTCACTGAGCGCGCCTCCGTTTGACTGAAGCAGAATGGACAGGTCTGGGATTATGTCATAGGAAAATTACCTGCGGTGTTGTGAAGTTCTCCCGCACGTCCAAGACTAAATATTATTTTCCACTCACTTCACTTCTGAGGAGGGGTTTAGAAATTCGACTGCTGATTCAGGTCAGCGTCAAAATTCCTGTGAGGGTGATGGAGGCGGGGGGGGGAAAGAGCGCGCTCTTTACTGTTTCCCCTCGTTGGGCCTGCCCTCGCCTGCAGTAGCACTGTGCTCTCTGCTCGTAACACTGTTTTGATATGAAATCCATTGGAAGGGGGGGGGGGGGGCGGGGCGGACAGTGGTGTGGGCGGAGTGACGCTCTCATACCTTGAGGTACTTGACCAGTTTCTGGATCTGCCAGTACTCGGAGGGCAGGTCCATGTCGCTATCCGGACGGCGCTCGGGCTGCTCCTCGTCCTCGTCACTCTCGCTGGAACTCTCGCTGACAGGTTCCACTGGCATGGCTCCTGCTGAGGGCTTACTGAGAAGGGAGAGGGAGAGGGAGAGAGGGGGAGGGGGGAGGAGGGGGAGCAGACAGATGAGAGTGTTGCAGAGACAGACAATACAAATCCAGACAAAAGGGGATGGAATTCGGCACCGGGCGATGTCTTTTCCAGTGTTAGGAATTGGAAAAACAGCCAGGTCGTCCCACACAAGGAGCCCCATTAAGGAGCTTGCAAGTTTCAGGTTTGAACTTCCTTCAGAATACAGATTGGAATAATGTCATGGAGGGTGGGGGGGGGGGCTGGGACTGGGGCCGTCATCATATACGGAGCGCAGGCTGTTGTCCATGCAAACTGAAATGCAGATGGCGTTTTGAAAGTTGCATGGGCCGCTCGGATCACTGTATCGCAAAAGAATTGGGCACTGCGGAGCAATGAAATTTGGTACACGATCAAATGGGGCCGCTGAGACGCCGTTCCCATGTACGTGCAAATAGCATTTCCAGGGGAGCGTATCATCAGAGAGAGCGATTTCCTGGATGCGGCGTGATAAACACCTGACGAGACCTTCTTATTTTTTTTCCCGCAGCCTGCCAGGTGGACAGTGTCCTGGGTGGGTGTGAGTGTGCCTGAGCGAATGCACCCCCCCGGGGTCTTTATTGGATGCAAACGACACGCAGCGAGGAGCCCCCCCTATCAGTGCAGAGGGGTTATAATCAACCTTTGTTGATTTATTACGCCAGCAGTCTGTATACATTGGCAGGTGGAGACAGCTGGAGGGGATGTAACAGTCGGGGGCCAGAGAAGGAAAAAAAGGTCTTTAACATGTGTACTTGTTCAGAACAATGTGAGCAATGTTTCCGCGACAGACACCCAAATCTACTTATTGCAAGCGGAAACCTGCATATAGCACCCAGCGATCTGCACCGAAACAATAAAACTACACAAACGTTGAATTCTCTGTCTTTTTCACTCCATTCCTCACACGTGATTCATTCTTCTTGCTTCCTTTCCTCGTCTAGAGTCACTTTTTCCACACTTTACTGTGATTGTCTTATTGTATTTAGGATGCGAGTGTCAAACTCATTGAAAGTTCAGGGGCCAAATACTGCCCACTCATGCCGGATGAGTAAACCAATAACCATGTAATCGCTAAGAGACAACTTTTTCCCATAGATAAGGTGCAAAAAAGGCTTCTTGTCTGTTTCTTCAGTCAACTCTTGACCTCATAAGCAGGATTTGTGAAGGAATAAGAGAAAAGCTACGCGTGCACAGGGAGAACTTTGCCAGATCTGCACTGGAAGCCTGGCTGTGAGGCGAGAGCCCCCGCCACTGCACCCCCGTGCTGCGCCGTGCTTTGGGTTACCAAAACGACGACGCCCCCCGAGGACCTGATTACCGAGGACGAGGTCCACTCACCTTTTCTGCGAGGAAAAGCGTCCAGGTAATGAGGAGACGGGACACTTGGCCTTTATCTTGCTCTTGGCTCCCTCTTTGGCCCTTTTCTTCTCCTCCCCGGGGTTTTTGCAGGCTCCCTTTTCCTCCGCGTTGCTGTAACGACATGAAATAAGAGTCTTTATGACAGCCTCTATTTCGAAAGCCATTATTTTTTCAAACATAATCATTATTTAACGACTGGAGACAAGGGTTCAGCGGGCATTTCTTTCGAAGCGATCGAGAAAAACTTTTATCTGGAGCCAGATCCTCCTCCTCCTCAGATGGGTACAGTTATCATAAGGTACAGCTGCAACAGCTCAGCCCTTGCTAGATCTATTTATCAATCAAACACAACATGTGATGGATCTCTTTGGGTTTTTTTTCCGAAGCTTTTTTCCGAAATTTCGGGTTTGTAATTGGCTCGACAGTGTTTCCGCCCTTTGAAGCATTTATTAACTCGGATCATTGTGTATTCAGGAATATTTGCACTTACCCTGAAGTTTATAAACCATATAACTACGTCTTTATAATGCGAGACTGCTGCCAGACACACTGAGCACATGTGCTTCGGGCTTGGCATCCATTGTCATCTGAACGCTCATCTGCTCCGCGACAGACACCCAAATCTACTTATTGCAAGCGGAAACCTGCATATAGCACCCAGCGATCTGCACCGAAACAATAAAACTACACAAACGTTGAATTCTCTGTCTTTTTCACTCCATTCCTCACACGTGATTCATTCTTCTTGCTTCCTTTCCTCGTCTAGAGTCACTTTTTCCACACTTTACTGTGATTGTCTTATTGTATTTAGGATGCGAGTGTCAAACTCATTGAAAGTTCAGGGGCCAAATACTGCCCACTCATGCCGGATGAGTAAACCAATAACCATGTAATCGCTAAGAGACAACTTTTTCCCATAGATAAGGTGCAAAAAAGGCTTCTTGTCTGTTTCTTCAGTCAACTCTTGACCTCATAAGCAGGATTTGTGAAGGAATAAGAGAAAAGCTACGCGTGCACAGGGAGAACTTTGCCAGATCTGCACTGGAAGCCTGGCTGTGAGGCGAGAGCCCCCGCCACTGCACCCCCGTGCTGCGCCGTGCTTTGGGTTACCAAAACGACGACGCCCCCCGAGGACCTGATTACCGAGGACGAGGTCCACTCACCTTTTCTGCGAGGAAAAGCGTCCAGGTAATGAGGAGACGGGACACTTGGCCTTTATCTTGCTCTTGGCTCCCTCTTTGGCCCTTTTCTTCTCCTCCCCGGGGTTTTTGCAGGCTCCCTTTTCCTCCGCGTTGCTGTAACGACATGAAATAAGAGTCTTTATGACAGCCTCTATTTCGAAAGCCATTATTTTTTCAAACATAATCATTATTTAACGACTGGAGACAAGGGTTCAGCGGGCATTTCTTTCGAAGCGATCGAGAAAAACTTTTATCTGGAGCCAGATCCTCCTCCTCCTCAGATGGGTACAGTTATCATAAGGTACAGCTGCAACAGCTCAGCCCTTGCTAGATCTATTTATCAATCAAACACAACATGTGATGGATCTCTTTGGGTTTTTTTTCCGAAGCTTTTTTCCGAAATTTCGGGTTTGTAATTGGCTCGACAGTGTTTCCGCCCTTTGAAGCATTTATTAACTCGGATCATTGTGTATTCAGGAATATTTGCACTTACCCTGAAGTTTATAAACCATATAACTACGTCTTTATAATGCGAGACTGCTGCCAGACACACTGAGCACATGTGCTTCGGGCTTGGCATCCATTGTCATCTGAACGCTCATCTGCTCCGCGAGAGGGATCGCCGCCACGCTTGGCGCGAGGAAGCCCGGCGATATTTCAAGGGCCCGTCCCGCGAGGGGGAGTTATCACTTACCCGCATGCAGACAAGACACCGAGATTCTTCCACCATGGACATAGCTCGTTTTTCTTCGTGCCCGCCATTTTTGCCGCGTATTGCCGTCTCGCCCTCTCATGCATATACTTTTCCAGTTGCTCGTAAGACCTCTGGGGCTGGCCTTGTTCCTCTCCATCAACCGATTCCACATGCTGGATCTTTTGTGTTGATGGAAGTTCTTGAACTGCAAGATCCTGCTGGTGAGGAAGGGGGCGGAAAAAAGAAAAAAAGCCAGAAGATGAGGAGGGAGGAAAATGGACCGAATTTATACAACAAATTTAGAATGGTAGAATTTGACTTAATCTGGTTGTGAATTCCTCCAAATGATGTTTATTGAATTAAAAAGTCATTTGGATGCTTCTTATTCGTGAAGCCATGTGCTGGATTTTCCAGGCATCCTCTGCAAAGACTCCTCTCTGCGAATGATTGTGTTTCAATCCATATTCATGTCTGACGAACCACCTGACTAAATATTGGACTCCATCTCCATTGTTTTTCCTTTGATTTCTAATACCAGAAGGAAAGCGCCCATGTGCGAGGCACCGAAGAAGAATAGAGTTTTTATTTGACTTTGAAATACGTCAAAGTGCTACGAAACTGAACATCCGTCAAAATAACCACAACCCTGCATATTCTGGGCACTCCTTCAAACTTTTGTGCAAATAATCACTGCTAATCCCTCTATACATACTCACATGACAGCTTATCAATGTGAGGATTTTCTCACTGGTCCTAAGATTGAGAAGCAGAGCAAATACCTCGAGCTGGTGCAAACACACTTTTGGTTAACACAATCTTGTGGGCTATGATAACTTAAATAGGTAGTGGGAGTCTGTATTGTGAGGATGGATTAAAAAAAGGTTGGTTAAAGCTTGTAAAAAAGAGTCAGATTAGACTTCAGATGACTCGCAGTGATAGATAAGAGACGCAAAGCTCACAAAAAGTGGACCAAACCAGTCTTTATTGAGGCGGGGGGGAGCGCTCTCCCCCTGCTTAGAGGTCCCTGTTTGTCAATTGGCTGAACAATGTCAAAAAGTTTATTGTTTCTCTCCACTGGTTTGAAATCCACCCGTCTGGCTCAGGCTGAGTAACGCCTTTGTGTCGCTGTTAGTCGGGTACGATTAGCGTTTTTTTTTTTTTTTTACTCAAACGTTCAAGGTCTCTCTACCAAACTTTACAACATATACACGAATGCCAATAAGACACATATGAATGGCTCGCAGGCAGGAGAGTTTTTAATCACAGACACCTGCTTTTGCCGGGAAAGCTCAGACTGTCATTGGCTGCCGGAGCGCTCGGGGGGAAAAGGGGAAAAAGAATTAGGGACGTATTTCTATGGGTTGTGTTCGCCCGCGCGGCCGAGCCAAGCGTGCCCGATCGCTTTTCCGAAGGCTTGTTTTTCATAAAACACAAAGTGACCTGCTATTGGAAACATACAAGTCAATTCACCCAACCGCAGAGCCACAGTCTGACTTTATTAGGCTAACCAAGCTTCTTTAATTCTATTATATGTGAAATGGACAAAGTCCATGTGCTTACGCAGACGGGAGGCCTCCAAATTTCTTGACAAGCCGCAGTAAAAAAGTCCTATTACAGGTGCCTCTCTGCATCCTAATACACTGCAGGCTCACAGACAAATGCTATGTGAAGCCCGGCTGACGCCTGAGATCTGAACTCAAGGAGGCTTTTATAGGAGGTGACGTTCGATCATTAGCACTTGTTGTGTGTTTTAATTTCAATTTTTACAAGTGTTTTCACGACTCACAGCTCAACCCCTCAACTATTTACATGTGTTTCAGTGTATCTAATTACTTGATCCGCAGTGATGGAAAACCAGCGGGGGCAGCGCGAAATGTGCAGCCAGTTGCCATAAAGCATCTGTCAGTGGCAGGACTCAAGCAGCTACCGCTGACTCGCAGTGACAGTGAGGCAGTCCATATTCATTTCAGGATGGGAATAACAAAAACAAACCCACAACCCTGGCAGCTCCTCTTTTTTTTCTGCTTTCTCACTGAGCATCTTGCGCATGCAAACACAGAGCATGTCCAATTTCCAATCACGCTGTGATGTCGAAATGAATCCACAGCAGCGAGTGGAGGAGGAGGAGGGGGGGGAGGCAAGGAGCGCTTCCTTCCCCGTTGGGATCGTCTGGCTGCGCCACGTTGGATCGAGGCTGTTTAATCTGACGGAGCTGCTAAAAACCCCAACCCTCCAAAAAATTCAGATGTGTTTGGGGATTAGGTGTTGCTGTCTTTGGCTATCGCCTTCCCGTTTCGCGCTCCCCGCGCTGCAATCACAGGAACTGCGCGAGGAGGTGTTCCTGACGGACGCCGCCAACTTCTCGGACCGAGACCGGAATGCAAGCAGGAATGATTGCGACTCCTCCATGTCTCACGTGGACGATGCACAATGCACCGTTTGATTGCCATCCTCGACAATCAGTCAAATGAGTCTCAAAGTGTTCGCCCCCCCCCCCACATGAGAAAAAAAGGGGGTTAGCTCCGATGAATTCAAAACGGGCATATTCCTCATTCTCAGTGAAATTACTGGTTATTCGAATGCTGCACAAATCAAAGGGAGGTTCAGATCCTGGGAGAAAACAGACCGAGATGATGATTTGTGCCTCCGCAAACTGGTGCGCTGCCAGTTTTACTGCAGCTGTCCGTCATTTTTAGATGGTTCAGACTCCAGGCATCACTCTTCACACAGAGCTCATAAAACATAAAAGCCAGAGTGTCTGTTTTTTTTTTTTTTTAAACGCGGCCCTGCCTGGCACTACTCACTAGTTTATTGAAGTCTTCACTGAAAGAAGCTTTCCGTGGCACCTTTTCGGCTCGATCACCCTCCTCTTCTCTTGTGCTCTCACGAACACAAGAAAAGTGCTGTAAAGACTCGATGTAATGTAATAGTAAAAAGACTCAGGCGATAAAAGCTCACCAGTCCTTTTCCTTATTATACAATAAACAGCAGTTCGCTAACATGGCGTGAAACCAACGACTGGGATTTCAGAGGAGTCATCGTTTTCTGTCCTCATTAACTGGAATGGAGTTATGCCCATATTTTTCGCCTCCGTGAAACAAACGTAGCATTTTGGAACTGCGAGCAAAAAGTGATGCTGCATTCCACAGACGCAGCTCCTCTGCTGGAACTGTGGGAATTTTTGAGGCCACTGTGTGGTGCAAAAATGTTCCCACTTCGGCAATTAAATTAAATGGCGGGCGAGTAAATTTAGCACACTGTGCTACTGTAAAGCTGGAGCGACCGGGGGACCCTGCGTGTAGCGGTGCCAGTGAGAAACAGACCGCGAGCTGGTAGGAACCATCAACCTGGAACTACGGCTCGCATGCTCCTGCTTGGTTACAGGCTACAGGACGAAGTGCGTCGCTCAGCTTTGTCTGCGCATGTGATCATCTCCTCCAGCAGCCAAGCTGCCACACATTCACAGTTTATTTGTCACACAGTCCGTGGGGCCCCCTCCAGTCTGGATTTGGTGTGCAGCGAGATTAATTTACCCCACACAAAAGCCAGATATTGTGCCACTTGGCAAGTCTCTACTCAGTGCAGCGAATAACAGTGCAGCAGACCTGGCTGGACGACTCATCTGGCCTCCTGAAAGTGAAAAATACTCGACAGCACACACATGCGATTCTTCACAACTGTGGGGGATTTTTAAATCGATTTCATTCACATTCACATACGTCATTCCTTAGTAACCTTTGAAAAAGCTCCTTTTGACTGAGCTTCTAGCGTGACTCCTTGTATTCACGTTTATCCTTATGTGGCTGAAAATGACACATAAACACGAAACAAACAAATATATCTTCTGCTAAATAAATGGAGCTGATACTCAAACAAAGCAGCCAGTGAGCCGTCGAAACGGTCCAGAAAAGATGTCATGATGTCATGATGATGCCACATTTTCCTACAAACGAGTGAAGGAGAAATCTTTAGAAATGATTAACAGATTTTTGAGCTCACGTGGAAGCCATTAGTGAAATGATTTGTTATGTCGTCAAATTACTGAAGCAGGAAATAGCACTACTGAATAAATCGCACGTATTTCAATGTCTGGAAGTGAGCGTGAGTAGCTGGGTTGGGGGGGTGGGATACGGGTGGCGTGTGGAGCAGGGCTCTGCTGTTTTGATGTTGGAACACAGAGGAGGCGGACTCAGAAATTTTTCAACACAGTGACAACCAGACACTAGCTCACTGGCGTGCGGCAGGCGCAGACGCTTGATTGCACAATCCCAACTGTGTTTACGAGGGGTGAGTCACTCGGCCTCGCAAATCGAATCGGGGGGGGGGGGTCTGCAGAGAAGAAACCTTGTTCGCGGGACAAAGAGGCATTTCAAGTGCCCACGCATCACCTCCGCTGCACGAGGTGAAACCCGAGCCGGAAAGAAGGTAATGGTGCTGATTCCACTGTACCTGTTTGTTTGTGTTCGCGGCAAAATGTGGGGATCTGGCCTTCAGGAGCGTCGCCAAGTCTTTGTAGGTATCGCTGGTCCGCTCGTACCCGCTCTCCTCCACTTCCTGTTTGATGCCCTGTCAAAGCACGTTGAACACCAACCTCATTAAGCCCTAAAATCTCAATACAAAGAGGCCCAGAGGTCAGATAAAACAGCAGCGGTTTGATCTCAAAGTACGAACAGGCGGCCTCAAAGAGGAAGTGTAAAACCATGTAAACCTCTAAATTATCTCGAAGACACTTCTGCTCGACGAGGTTTCATTTGCATGCGTGTCACCCGCTCGCTGTTATTTTATGCTTTTTTTCCCCCAGCTTAGCTCGAACCATTTCCAGGTGAAGAAACAGAGACAGGAAACCGAGGGCTTGTCAGCACGGTCGGTGAGTGAAAGGTGCTGCATCTCGCAAAAATTCTCTCGCAGGAATGATTGCAAACACATTCACAGAGACAGAGAGAGAGAGAGAGAGACAAAGAGAGAGAGAAAGAGAGAAGCTTCCAGAAGCTCTCTGCGCAACAGCGGAGAAGCTTGGCCAGACATATGATAAGTGATTTATTATATTTCCAATTGAAAGGTTTGAGGCGCAGCCTGACGCGGTTGCGAGGTCACATTTGAGGAAAGTGTGCTTCCTGCTCGAGCTGTAAACTTGAATTACACCGTGTGACTTTTGGAAGCACAACGGAATGTATTCAAAATGTATTTCCTTCAGATAAATCAAAGTGTTTTGTTTTTTTTTATTCATGGACTGGTGTACAGACGGATGGATGGATGGGTTGGTCGACGTGTCAGTTTGGAACTCTTGCTACTTTCAGAGCTGTTTTTGCGGTAAGCATCACTTTGTCCCTCCCTGCGAATGACGCACTAAGCTCGTCTCTTACCTCATTGAGAAAAACGCCATCAGTGAAGCAGGTGACACACAGGGGGTCCACGTCACGGGGTTCGATCACCAGGTAACACATCTCGCCCAGGAGTTGTCTCCACGGGGGGGAGCGGCAGCCGTTTGAAAACTCAAACTCTGAAAGGAAGTGGCAGGAGAAGCCATGATGAAATGTGTTGTTACGGGTCACTCGACCTGTCAATCAAGCAGCCTGACGTCCTCAGTTGGTGACATAGCAGAAATGAGAGCGATAAAAAGAAAGACAGCAAAACAGAAACAGAAATCAATTTGGCCTTTGTGTCTGTGATGCGAGTCCACGAGGTTAAGCTCCTCTCTGAACTTCCACTGTGAGTCTTAGCCAAGCGGTGACACACTCGCATGTCAAAGCTCATTTGATAAGCAGTGTTGTGGAACCAGGAAAACAGGATACATCATCAACACTCGTCGCGTGCATGCCGAATGCCTTGTCAGTGCCTTGATGGCCGCGCTGAAGCGACGCCAGAAAGGATGTGCTGACTAATGACTGAGTAAACTACAGCCTGACAGATATAATGACTTCCATATCTTTTGTGACAGGCTTTCTGTTCCCAGGGAAATATCCAGCATTGGTGTTGATAGTGATTGCAGCCCGGCAAGACGGGGGGAGATAATCCGAACCTGACGTGTAGCGAAGCGACTTCAGCGCCGCGTCTCCCTCCGCGCTGCAGAGCTGCCTCAGTGATTGCACCTCGGTCTTCACTGTGGTGGGGTCCAGTCTGACTTTCCTGTGGCGAAAAATGCAGGAAAACAATCTTATTGATTTACCGATCAAATAAAAGAACTCGGTATGAGGAGGGAAGAGAAAAAAACAAAAAAACAGAAGCACCCACTGAGCTATTTCTTCGAGAAGCTTGTTGACGATCCCTTTGTCCCCCTCCTGCAGCAAGAGAAACAGCTCGATCGTGACCTCCGGATCCTTGGCCGGGTCTTCTTCTTTGACGCGTTCCGCAAGGCTTTTGAAGTCCTTCCGGGCATCTTCAGTCTCAAAGAGAATGCCGGAGCTCCGACCGAGCACCTTCACCATGAGGTCTCGATTTTCTGAAAGGATTGACACCAAAAAACGGGGCTCCATTCACAGAAATCAACACAGCTGACCTGATATGTCCTAGATGTTTTCGTGCACCACCTACGCTCTGAAAAATCCACTGGCAACCAGAAACTGTTTTTTACACTCTCATCACGCAATCAAATGGGAGAGATACAGATATTATCTCTTTTTTTGGAATCGGCTAAATGTGGATCTAAATATATACGTAAAGAATTTGGAATGACAGCATAATAGGAAGGTTGTAGCGAGCAACAATGCGGAGACATGAGTTAAGGCTGTGGGTTCGGGTGCTTTGCCGGTCGCTGGACGGCTCAAGATGCAAACGGGCTCCCCGCTCACCTTCCAAACACACCCGCACCTCCCCCAGCTGCTTATCCTGGGCCAGTCGAACCAGCGCGGAGAGCTGGCCGAAGCTGCGGACGGAGACGTCGGGGGGCGAGAGCTGCAGCAGCGGGCGGCCCTCGCCGTCGTTCTCGCGGGACCGCACAACTGAGTCACTGAGGAACACAAAGAGTCACTTCAGCCGGATCAGAGTGTGTGATATTCACACGTTTTTCAAGTTCCACCTACGAGCGAAAGTCGAGCAGAAATCCTGCTGAAATCAAGTGTAACTCTGCACCACCATCAAGAAAAACAAATCAATCCTCGCCCACCGCTTTAGGTGAAACAACTTTGGACACCCCAGTGACAACATACCCTCACACATACACACGTAATGCTGATTAGACCGACCTGATGTCATAGTCTGTTGTGAAATCAGACGCTGCTAAAGAGGTGCCCCAACACAGGGGCTCCTCAAACACATGCGCCGCCTCCCGCGGGTGCTGGGAACCGAAGGGTGCCACGAAACGCAGGATCTCCTTCAACAAGGACTCATTCATGGGAGTGGGCTCCAGCCTGCCTGTGCCAGAGCTGGCTGTGGTCCACTGGGCCACCCTGCTCAGTGATTGCCCCATGGCACCACCTGGAACAGTCGGAAAAAGACACTAAACATGAAAACAACAACAAAATAAGAAATACATGAATGAAAAAAGTTGCAAATAGTGTTTTTAATAAGTCTAATCTCACTGGTTTGTGGAATAGTGTGAACTATTGTTGAGTAACTTGACCTGATTACACAAAGAATCATTGTTTATTGTTTACTATTGATTTTTCCACATGTGTTGTGATTATTTTGGGATGATCTTTCCTATTACAACAGCGAATCCTTCTTTCTGCCTCCTGCGATCAAAAACCAAAAACGTGTTTCAATATTGTGACGTTTAAACATTAGTTTGATGGAGTGTTTGTCAACCCACTTGTGGCTCTCCAGTGCTTGGGTCAGAAAACACTGTAATGATCGGAAATGTGTGCCACGAGGACACAGACAGACACATGAGATGTGTTTGAAGACTGTCTCTGGCTCCATCATCAAAGCTCGGAACTGCTTGCCTCTAATCCACAGAGTGAGAGAACAGATCCGTGCAGGTTCTCAGTGAGGCTTGAAAATGGCAGTCTGGAGGATAGATGTGTGTGACGGTGCATTAGTGCCACATTGAAACATTGAGAGGAGGGTGGGAGGGGAGGAGGACTGGGGAAAGAAAGACGAGGATGAAATACTTTCATGCGTCCCAAATGTTGGGAGAGAAACGGTTGTTTGTTCAACGGTGTTCAACGTCTCAAACGTCTCGTTATTATTAAACGTTTTTATCCAGTTATCGACGTAGTTTGTACATCAACTCCTATTATTTTTTTTTATCGTGTCTCCACCGACGTATTTCTCATAACTCTGAGTCCCAACACCGTTTATCTCAAGAGTTGCAAATACTCGAAAAGTGACAGCGACGTAAGAAGCAGACAAATACAGCGTTCCAGATGCAGAAATCATAAATTCGCTGCAAATTTGACGATTCTACTGCCAAGAATCCGGATAAATGTGCAAAAAAACTCAATTTAAAAAGTTTAAAGCCAAACTTACCTTACTTTTCGATCTGCTTAATAAAAAAAAGTCACAATCCTCAACGGTGTCCAGGGAAACCACACACCGGACTCTCCGCCGACTCTTGTTGCTATGGTGCAGCCAAACTCAACGGAAAGCCGTTATGGTCATAAAAGACCAAAGGCGTTATTTTGGAAAATCGAGCCTGCGCTCACAAACTGCAATGTAATGTATTACAGTGCGTTTTGATAAATCAAAAACACTTTAAATACAAAATAGACAGCATAATTAAGTAAAATTATCAATTTAAAAGGAAGACAGCTGAAAATATTGTAGCGATGGCACGAAGAGGTGCATTGTGGGACGCTACATGGGTGGTTTTTACTATTTGTTAATCTGCCGTTCGTTTTGTTCATTTATTGTTCATGTTGATCAGTGTTTGTTTCTTTTTATATACCGCAGTTTCGTGGAGTGTGTGTGTTTTGGAATGTGTGCCTTGCACCAGGGGTGAAACTAATGTTGTGTTTAGTGACTTGTTCCATGTTGTGCGATATGTGGTGATCATTAAAAAGTTGATTGTGAAAACATTCAGGTCTCATCATTGACAGCACAATTCTTAACGACTGAGCTGAGTAATTGCACACTGTGTTGACTGGCTAGTGTCACTATTTGTAGAGGCAGTGACTCCAAGTTGTCAAGTGAAATGTTGTCACCGCCATAAAAATGCCTGTATGCTTTATTTTTACAGTGTCCACATGACCGCATATTTGAGAGCTTATTTCCTGACTCCCGACTGGTCTTGGCACTGTCCTGCAGACAAACAGCGGGTAGTGAAAACACTCCGTTTAGGGAGGATACTCTCAGTTTAGACACAAAGCAAATAAGTTCACCGGGTTCAAATTTAATGAAGCGTCGATCGGCTCAAGCGGGTGTCACAGCGATGCGAAACAAATTGAATAACATCGCTCTTAATATATGCAAACATTTACTATTTTTTCATTCATCGTTGCATGGTGTATTTTATCGATCTCCAACATGGGGTCTTCTGAGAGGCAGTCTCAGGGGGCTGTGTCATGTTTTGTGGCTTTTCATTGACAATAAATACACGTTTTTCCACAATGTCACCTGATGTTTTAATAAGTTATTATCTGAGGTGTTGCTTTACAGTGATGTTGAGCAGGGACTGTTGATGAGGTGCATTTGAGGTGTTCCTAATGCATTACCCACCCCCGTTTGTGCACATCAACGGGGCAGAATATTAGAAACACCCCACAACGTAACTCAGTCCAGCTATGAGGAGAATTTATAGCCAAGCTGGATCACATTAGATTGAACAAGTGTACCTAATGAAGTGGCCTGTGAGTGTAAATTGGCAGGACCACTGCTCGCTCGCTCTCTCTTTTTCCTGCAGAAGTTCAGCTCGGGCTTCACACAGCTATCATCCTGAAGTGCATAAAGCAGCTGGCATGCAGTGGAGAGAAGGGTTTTGGGAGTGAAGCAGGGAGGCCGTGGTCAGGATGACTCCTGCTCACAGGCCTCTCTGCGTTGTCCCCACTGCGACCACACTGAGTCAGAAGCGATACGGGACAGAGAGACAACAATAGTTTCCCCTCTACCGTGTGATTTATGGCCTCTCCGTGTCCAAGGCCGACTCGCAGACGCGCGGTTGGAGAACAGGGCTCGGGCACGAGCTCCTCCAGATTGATTAAACTCCGTTCCTCCCCGAGAACAAATTCACGTCTTTACTGCCTGGCAGCTGCCCACCCATGACGTCCTCGGGGCTGACTCAGAGAAGAAGGGGGGGGGGGCGGTATCCGATAACTGATTTCCTCCAATGACTCGCCTCGCTTGGCACAAGCATCCCCCTCCAGTGTGTCTCGTGTGGCGGTGGCACAGCAGGTGGACCCAAACCGTTAGTCTTGCTTGGACCAAGCCCCCCCCACATAAATCAATCTGTGAGGATCCCACAAGGTTGAAGGGGAGGGGGGGGGATGGTTGACAGAGAAGTAGTAGCTCATCTGCAGTATGGAGAGAGATCACTGGGATGATGTTGTTAGAGCGCTCGATTTATGGCTGTTTTATTTGGATCCAAGCTGTCTAAATTAAGAAACACGATGCAACAAGGGTGCTGGGGGGAGTGAAGTCAGACGCTGACGTAAAAGAGCGAGCATCTGTGTGTCTGGAAGCAGAAGGAGTGAAGACAGATGAAAGACTAAAAGGAAAAGGAGGATAAACGAGGCCTTTAATACGTCTAACCCTGGGTCTCATTAGCTCCCCTAATTGCTGTTTGTTGGAGGGGATTAAATTAAACAAACTCTCCGCCCGGCTCCTTTGGAAAGTAAAACAAATACGCACCGTGTTCAGAAGCACCTGCTCGCCCCCACCATGTTCCTCCCCTTAAAACCCAATACAGCATAATAAACACAATTGCTCGCCACGCTTCCTCCTGCGCTGCCTGGACTCGGCCTCTGATTGAGCCGCGTGGAAACGCGTCGATGACACGCCGGGCATCGTGATTGCATCCGTTCGCTGCACGTCCAAACGCTACAACACTCCATTAACGCTCCAATCAAACGCACACAAGAAGACGTGCGTGAGCGGGGAAGAGTGATGAGGAGGAGTTCCTGTTCCTGGTTTCCTGGTGCTGGACGGAGCAGGCGAGCATGTCTCCTGGACTCTTTGCTCACTCACTCACTCTCTCTCTCTCACTCTTTTTTCTTCTTTCTCCTTCTCCTTGGATCTGTCGTGGAGCTCTGATGTTTTTACGGGCTGTGTGTCAAACCCAGTTCAGTGTGGCTCAGCGCTCCCAGCAGGGAAGGAAAGGGGTGACACTGGTTCTTGTAATGAGCACCTGCAAGACATGTCTCACTAATCCATGTGAGGCTCAGAAATAGAAAACAGTTGAAAGGACTCGAACAAGAGGCTGTGACCACATCCCGTAGTTGTAAAAAGCTCCGAGGCTGCTTGTCCTTTCTTTTTTTTTTTTTTCCCATAATCCTCTGTGTTTTTAGCAAGGGGCAACATCCGTTCAAGACCAGGGAACACTTTGCGGAAGTGCAAAAAACTGCAGTACCTCGAGTGTCCACTAGATGC
>JAUESE010000002.1:14066653-14077354 GCA_032274725.1 Malacoctenus triangulatus
ACTACTACTACTACTACTACTACTACTAATAATAATAATAATAATAATAATAATAATAATAATAATAATAATAATATAACGTGCCAGTTCGGTACGATTGAACAGAGTGGTGTCACAGCTCCCCCTGCAGGTCAATGTATCATAAAATCGGAGAGCAACAAGTTGCATCGTGCAACAGTAGTATTTTCAAGAAGTGGCTATAATCTATTCTGTTTTTATGCAAAAACATTTTCTAATTATTCTGTATACAATTATGGTGGATATATATTTTTTCCCTTCTCTCCAATAAGCAGATAAAAATGTATCCCCGTTGTGATTACCGGGTTACTCTTGGCCTCGACAATATTGTATGACTGAGCATGTGTGCTCCAGAAATTTGCCAACAATAGCAGCACCCCCATTCGTGTCTTTGTCCGCAACTTTTAAGTGCGTTTGTGTGCCGAAACGCTGACGCGCAGCTTCTTTTGTCCTCGGCCCGGGTCATGATGTGGCATATATTGTGTGGGAACAATGGGACCCGGCAGCCCTCCTCTGACCACTCTGCTCCTCATTCAGAACCATCAATACGGCCTGACTGAAGGCACGGTGTGTGAGGGAACGACACAAAGCACAGGCCCCATGTACTCACAATTTTGGGGATATCTAAGTTGACAACAAGAACCAAAAAATAATAATATGAATGATAATGTTAAAAAGTGAAAACATAATTTAAATATGCAGTGAAACATTTGCTGGATGTGTCATGCATATTTCATGTGAGACTGTCATTTATTTGTATGTAAATAAACGTTTTTTTTTCTAAACTGCTCCATCAATAAATCAAAGTTAGATGCGATATCAAAGTTCAACCACTAGATGTCATAAGAGAACTATTAACTGCCTTCTAGCCTGTACGATTGGTGATGTTCGCAGCATATGGTTAGAAATGGACAACCTGCCTTATCAGTTGTAGATTTTATTACATGATTGTGGGCAGTAGGTAGAATGCAGACGTTTTGGCAACTTCAGTGAAAGGCGTTACAAGTTTTTTACAGTACCAGATGACTGTCACTGTGTCCCGGATGTTGCCATCGGAAGGGGTAGGCGGTGAATTGGCTGAAGCTGGGTTGCCAAGTTCGCACATAGTTCCACATTTGCACTTAATTTTGGTGTGTATTTCATACATTGTCGCTCACGTCGACTGAATACGAGCTATTTTTTGTCCTGATACTTTGTGTATAGCATATAGCACTCAATTTATCATGCTTTGTTTGAAATGAACCAATATGTTGGAAATTGTGAAACAATAATAATAGTTGGCTCATATTTATTTGCATTGACATGAATATGTAAATGAACAAGCCACATGTGTTAATGTCGGTGAGGTAAATCTTAGAAAAGGATATTTCATATTGAGTCACCGCTACAAATAAAGAGGTTGATCCTCAAGTGGTGGATGTAAACTACCTGGCAACTCGTCGCGCAGCGTTACTGAGCTACGTACTTCAGTGCGGATCGAGCATCGGCTGCGTGTGTCTGAGACGGAGATGGACTGAGTGAGGGCGCTCTTTCCACCAGTGCCGCCGATAGCATTGCGATACCCAACGAGCTAGGCTGAAATAATTGACGATTTCAGGTCGCCGAATCAACAAGGAAAACACAGTGCAGTTGTCAGTCTTTCACATCCCACTCCAAACACACTAACACGGCATTGATGGTAATGTATGCAAGGAAACAACCGAGACTCGGCGATGGGTAAACACCTTTTTTATTAACGTTACACATTCAGATTTTTCCTTTTCCTCGCAGCTACGCTTTGACAATCCGCCATTTTTACTGAAACCAAAATAAGTGTGTTGAAACTTGCACGTCTGGCCCACGCAGTGGTTGGACGGGTTTGTCGGCGTTGACATGTCGACGCTTTGCATTCACGACGCTTTTCTTTGTATTTGCAGGTGCGACCGAAGAGATTCACAGCCCTATCAGGTACTTGTTAGCTCCAGCCTTAGCCTGCTAGCTTGCTAGCAGCAAATAAGATTAAAATGGACACTCCAGCTCAGGCTTCTGGAGAGCACCACAGGCCCCAACCAGTGCGGAAAATAACACGAAAAAGTGCAGTTAGGAAAGAAATTGACTCCGGACCGCTTTAAACGCCCCCTAATATAGTCACAGTCTGGTGAAGATGACGCCAACTGAATGTATTCGTCGAATTGAGACATTTTGGAGGAGGCACCAGCGAGTTTTATGGCAGCTCCAAGCTAATGATAGCCTGTTACTGTTAGCCTGCTTGCTAGCTCTGTCCGATTAGGGCCTGACCGCAATCTGTCATTTTAAGCATATAGTTAGCCAAGCTCCCAAAATAAATGTTTAAACACAATGAAAATTAAAATAAAACGTTTTGAACTATTACACGGAGCTTTCAGGTACTGAGGAGCTGTCAACTTATATTAGTCTGCCTCCTAAAATGTTGTTTACCTGGTTATTATCGTAAATAATTACCCTCTTGTACGGTAAATGACAGTTTTATATATACATAGCAACTTAGACTTTTTGATCATCACACATTGAATTAAAGAAAGGTATTCTGCTGCCCTCACTTTATAAATATTTAGCTGCATTAATAGAGAAGAGCTCTGGAAAATTAACTTGTGAAAAATTAAAACTTTGTGCATTCCTTCTCTGACACTTGAAGTGCTCCTTGTGATTAAAGGATGGAGCCACTGTGTGCCTGAGGTGGTAGACTAGAGTGTCTGATTTTTTTGCATTACAGACTCTCAAATATTCATCTAAGAGCCATCCGGGAGGGGACCACCGACATGACAAGATACGAGACTCCTCAGATGTCACCCCTCCCTGCAAGATGCTGCGGAGGTCTGACAGCCCCGAAAACAAACACTTGGACAGCACGGGCCATAGCAGAGCGAAGGCTGTCCACACGCACCGGGCCAGAGACAGGGACGGAGGTGAGACAGTGGGCTTATGAGAGGAAAGGTGGTGGTGGGGGGAGTCACTTAAAACCACCAGTGCCTCACAATGCTGCTGCCTGTCAGCCTGAAACAGAGGGAGTTGTTCTTTTCCTTGATAATATGTTGCCCTTACAGCTGAAGGCTTTAGCGATGAATCTTTGCTGCCTTGACAGTTTTCTAATCATCCTGACACATAAGTCACATCTGTTTAGTGCTTGTATATAATCGTTCACTCAAATATCTGTGGCAGTCCTGGAACATGAAAACACAAAATATACACTCACCCACTGATGAAGGATCCTTTTGTTGTAGTGTAGTATGCAAAACAATGGTTGAAATGCAACAAGGAGGTAGTGTGGTTTTATGAAATCCTGATGACGAGAGCAATTTTATTTTTGGGAGGAAGTCCAGAACAAACACCAGGATAATTCAAAACGTTTCCAGGAACACCAGTTTTGACAGTCATATGAAAGAGGGAAGGTCAAGATCTGAGCCTCAGACGTAATTTGATTGCTTTTTAATGTAGTCCTTAAATCATTTCACCCTTTTGATCTTGGACTTGGTTACATTTTCTGGCATTTTAAAGCTGTTAACTTCATTTAGTAAAGAAAATACTGGAACAATAGCTGAAACTTTTCCTCATTTATTTTGGTTTAATGAGCATCATTGTCAAAACTAGATGGACAGTCAAGTGTTGTGTGAAAAGATGCTATGCGCACGAGGCACCCAACTTCAGTTTACTTTTTGTTCGTAGTCAGTATTGACTTTCCAGTTGTTGGACATCTTCTGTATAGCTTCTTTTATTGTATTTTTATTATGAGGCTGACATGCTTTCTCTCAAATGTGGTAGAATCGATCCAGAGCACAATGAGGCTCGTCACCACTTTAGGCATCGTTTGTGCTTTGTTGAGATTGTGTTTTGTGTTGTAAGATGAAACAGTCAGATTTTTCTCTAAATGTTTGGGTGTGTTGCTTCCTACCTTTTCGTGTACCTTCAGTGTGTCGGTGTCAAGACTGTAGAATAGTCACTGGATCCGAAAGCTGCAAACTGCAGCAAAAAGCTTCATATTCCACCACAGGAAAGGCCTGATAGAACCACAAGTTCATCCACCCTCTCCAGATTTTCTGCCTTGTCACTTTCACCGGTATACTTTCTTGAGAAAGTGTTGCTTCATGGCTCCAATTTGTTCCTTTTGTGACAGTGAACACATATTAATCCATTGCAAATTAGTTGCTGTGCCAGGGTGGTATTGAACGCAGCGCCATTGCTAGGGGCAATTGTTACAAGTGGACATTGTTTCTAAATGTAGTCGTCACTTTGAGAGCAAGGTTGCTAATCATGCGACAGATTGTCCTGACATGTGAATTCCTAGATTTTCAGTAGTGTTGCTCAGTTTATTTGACCCCTGGTGGGGGAAAAAGTATAAAATGTGCCAATTAGATAACTTTTTCAGTAGTATGCGAACATTGCCTGGAATACTGGACAATAGCGTTTGTCACAGCACATTTTTTTATTCACCAGGAATTTTGACAGCTCTACATACATTTCCCTAAAATTAATGGGTTTGAAAAAAAAAAAAAACTTGGTCCTGCCATCAAAATTCCCTTTGAAATCAAATTTTAGTGTGGGATGGGACTTTGCAGATTACCAATCACATTTGAGTGGTGAGTCTGTGTGCTTTTGGACACTGATAATTTGACCAAACAAGTGCTCCGTCATGCCATCAACCTGCTAGAAATGTGGCTGCAAACGCACTTCAATTCGTCTGTTTTAATCATTTGGATAATGGAGCCCAACAGAAGAAGTGATGTTAACTGAAAGACAATAAGTTTCAACTTGACAAGCGCATTTGCTGTCAAAGAAATGTACCTGGACTTTAAGACAGTGACTCGAGCTGACCAAGCTTGTGGAAGAATCTGCAACAAGCTGACTGAGCTAATTGTAAGAAACACGCTGAAACCGATGTGTGAAAATCTGAAGAATTAAGCAATTTTTGTATTTGGACAAGTCGCCGTCATGCATGTTTTAGATTTGACCCTTTTCAACATAGAAAAATGGAAGAACTAAAGACGATGGAATTGTTTGTTGTTGTTTTTTTTAAATTATGCTGCGTTTTTCAAAAGTCTTCAAAGATATTATTGATCATGAAACTTTCTAGAAATGTTCTACTTCATGCTTGGCTCATCTTTAGGATTAGAATTTTGGCTTTGTTCAACATAGTTACTCTGGTCTTTAAAGCATAAAAGAATAAACACATATTTGATAGATCAGTGTGAATAAATATAGGGTGAACAGTATTTTGCCCTATTTCCCAGCCCTCCTCACAAATAAACGACTTGTTTTTCCCCACACAATGCAAAATTGCCCACTAATGCCTTGAAGCCACTGTTGAAGCTGTCCCATTTAGTATCGACCATTGATTTTGTTTTGAGAGAGGGAAAATAAACACTAACTTAATGTTGGGAGTAATGTCACAATGCAGCTGTTGTTTAATAGTCCTATGGACTTTTGCGGGAGATGAGTTCTCAGTGTGGTGAAGTTATGTGGCTTTTTCTGAATTTCATTCATCAGTGACAAAAAGGAAAACTTGACTTGCATATGTGGACCAAACACTGTTGTTGGAAAATAATTTAGTTTCAGTCTGATGTACGGCAGATGACCAAATGTAGTCCAAGTGTCTCGAGTTGCATTGTGTCATTGTAACCCCTGAAGATGTGATTGTGGATTGAAAGTGAAACTCGCCCTTTAGACTGATGTCATAGATCATCCTGTCACTTTGCTGTCACTTTGCCTTTGCGACCTCTCGAAACCGTTTGAAGTGGTTTTCCCTCCAGTTTTTTGTTTTCAGTTCACACTCACTGTCAGCTTTGTTTGTAGCTGCAGCAGTAGCTTCTTTAACTAAAGGATCTTTGATAAAGTAATTTCATGCGACTCGCAAAACACGAACTGGCAGACATGGAGAAGTTTGTAAAGTTGAGTCCTGCTATCTTTGGAGTTGACGTTGTTTAAAGAGAAGTAAAAAAAGCTGCGTGTCATGTTTGTCAGCAGTCAGAGGCAGGACTCATAATGGGGTTAAATCTGTCGTTCACAAGCAGGTAGCAGCACTTCCACTGTATTTCAGTGTGTGAATCTCTGCTAGCCAGTCTGCAAGCATTGTTGGTTTGCATTGATTACAGCTACTTTCTGCCTTCTCCTCCTTTCAGGTTTAGTTGGATCTTTTAGCTTATCTCTTGGTTTTGTTAAGGGGCTTGGTAAAATACTATGATCCTTTACACAATCCCTTGGACATCAAAGCGCAAACGAGCTGAGGTGAGGCCTCTGGAAGTTCAGGTGATTTAGACATGGGAGCTCTGCAGTTCTGCACACAGGTCAGTGGATGTGATGAGATGAAGAGAGGATTTGAACCGTTGAGGCACACGAACCAAGCCTCTTGCAGTTGTCTCAAAGTGCTTTACCCCCCATACACTCAGGCCCAGTGGAAAGCACCTGCCCTGAGTGTTTTGAGCACTTCAGCCAAAAGGCAAATGAGTTCATCCAGGGCCAGTTACTCCTGTAATCAGCTGCAGCAGGTACCATTCCCCTGTAGTGACTATTGTACATTCAGCCTGCGAGGATGTTATTGAGAGAAGTGGCTTTTTTGGACAGATCATGACTGCTCACCATGCAAATATGTAATTCCGAGAACCAACAGAGCTGAACCAAAATGTAGTTGAAATAATGTTTCTCTTCCATTTACAATTCATACTATCTACACATTTTAGTCATGTTGCCTGGATGAAATTCAATTCAACCAGCTGGTTTCATTGGTTATTCTCACCAACTTTGAACGGTTGCAGCATAATGCCAACCCCTTTATTTGTGGTACAGTTCTTTCCTGTTCATTTGGTCATCGACCATGAAAGTACTTTATTACACCAGCCATTCTAAGATAACAGCTTGCATCATCAAGAAATGGATTTTGCCCCTTAGAAGACAAGCTGTTGTTCTGATTTCCATCCAACCTACTTTCACTCAGCATGTGAGATGTTTGAAGTTCACAAAACATTCAGGTGGAATCTCCCAGTCAGGCATTTTTTTATGGGACTTGCTCACAGTAATACGTGTCACATCCAAAGAGGAGGAGAATATAAAGTTTGTTAGCATGATGCTTCAGTAAATGTGTCCCTCCTCTTCAGCAAATCCTACAATTTTTTGTCACATTTCTGTCGTGAACACCTGCTCCTGGAACCTGTCTCAAATAGAAGCTGTGCTCAAACTTAGATTCAGTCATTTTGTCTGGTTGACATTATAAGCTGTCGCATACCATCACTTTGCTTCTGCAGATACAGAGTAGAGCTCGGTGCAGAAAGCCTTCATTTTACAGCTTGGAACTAGATGGGATGGCAATTCATCCTCCAAACATAAGGGTTGGTGGTTCGATCATTTTCTCTGTTTGCTCCCATATCCTCGTGTTTCCTGTGCACTCGAAGTGGAGCCAGTTGTTCTGTACCATGCTGAAGCTCCACTGGGTTTTTACTTGCTGACAAAAGGAGGGTATCAAGCCTGAATCTAAAGATGATGGCAAAATTAACCCAAGCTGAGTTGAGTGTTGTGATCAAAGCTACAGGTGAAAGTCCTGTTTTGCAGCAGGCTTACAGACTGGTTTTATTGGCCTTCTGGTGAAACAGTGATGCTTTTATTAGCCTTCTGGTAAAGGAGTGGTGCTTGCCAGGTAATGCCAACAAAGGTTTGTGATCATGCTTGTGTTGCAGCTATGACAACATTGTGCCACACAGGCCAGTAAAAGGTTGATTTGTATAACGGGTCATATCGGCAGGAGCCCTACAGAAAACAGTGCTCGACACTAATTGAGTACTTGTGGGGGTAAAAACTTTTGATCATGTACTATCATTTATTCATTCTCGGGGGGGAGGGGGCATGGGTTATTTATTTTGTTTTTCGTTGTTTTTCCCTCTCTCATATTCTCATAGAGCATTGTCAACTGTGGTCTTTTGTTTGACAGTTTGGGTTTTAGGGTGGCATTTTAATGGCCCAGACTGACGATGCCCACCCTTAAAAATCAGACTTAGCCGATGAAATGAGTTGAGGAAAAAGGTATTGGCCGTCTGGATCATCAACAGTGAATGGGCAACCATGCATCACCAATGCTCACCTTTTGAAGCCCCCCCTTTCACCAAATCCAGTCTGTTTGTTTTTCCTGTCATCTATTGTGCTACATGTAGTTTTCAGGTGTTAATTTGTTTTATTAGTTTGCTACATTTTAAATGAGGATAAGGTTAAAACACCTCTGTGATTGTGTCCCTGCAGAACTTTTACCACCAAAGTGTTGTCCTTGTAAGTCTTTAGCTATAGCTACTTCCTGCTGGACAGGCTGTAACGGTGCATTACACAGAAAAATGCCTCTATAGTCTGTCATCTGGGGGGGGCAGGCAGTCTTTGAGTTGACACTTTCATTTTTGTGGTTTTGTTCCGGTTGGTAGAATGTCTGTATTCAGGAAGAGGGGAAAAAGTGTCTTGATACTTGTTCGCTTTTGCTTATAGCGAGGCACAATGTCAAAACATTTCTTCAAGTTTGTTTGGCTATTTGATTTGTCATCTGCTATAGATTATATTGGCTTGAGATGATTAATATATCTATAATGTCTAAAATTAGGATGCTAAACACATGTTTAGTCAAACAGAAAACTTCCCTCCTCACTGGTTTTAGTACTGAAACACAAAAAGAACAGCGTTCATAATGTTCTTGTTTTGAATGCCTAGTTTTCCTCATATTTGGATATTCTGCTTTTTCTCGTTTCTTTTATGATAAATCGATAATGAATAATATGCCTTCATGTTTGTATCCTCAAAATACACTAATTCCGTCAGAGCAGAGAGCTTCTCATAAGAACATGTTCATACTCTATTCTTAATCATCCAAAACACAGAACATAACCAAGATATTTCAGGACACATTTACAAAACTCTTTTCAATGAACCAGTATTTTGGTATTGAAGTGCCTCTTTCCTGGCCTCTTCTCACTGGGATGTTAAATTATTTGTAGTTTATGGTTATTTGATATTTGTCAGGTCTTCTTGCAACACCAGTGGCTTGCATGGAGGAAAGAATTTTTTTTTCATTTAGGGGCATTAGTTATCATTGCGTCTATATATTGGTCAACATGCTGCAGTTTGCACACATCAAAGTTACATCTGTACAGCATGGTAGAAAGCAAGCTTCAAAGGTTAAAATTACACTGTTGCCTGTGACTGCAGTTGTTCATGTTGCCAATCTCCTGGCAGTCGGTTGGCGATCTTACACTCGAATCCTGTAAGCTTTGAGAGCCATCCTGCATGACAGTTCAGGCAGGGTACAAAGGTGAAGGAACAGTCACGGCACATCTCCCTCCGTTGTGATTTAAATGATAAAAGGTCATCTTAGCATAAGAAACACTGATGCACAAATGCGCTGAAGGGAGAAGTTGCATTTGATTTTGGTGTCATTAAACATGTCAAATGTGTTTGTGCTGTTGGGCCTGCCACAGAGTGCTAGTCTT
The DNA here is from genome assembly GCA_032274725.1 of Malacoctenus triangulatus. Classification (NCBI taxonomy): domain Eukaryota; kingdom Metazoa; phylum Chordata; class Actinopteri; order Blenniiformes; family Labrisomidae; genus Malacoctenus; species Malacoctenus triangulatus. The sequence continues at coordinate 14,076,136 of JAUESE010000002.1, forward strand.
CTTACTGGGCGTCTCCTTGTTTGTCAGGAAAACTGTTGTTTTGGTTTTTTTTTTGTGTTTCTTTTCCCCAACTTACACGCACACTGTTTCCATTTTGATAGTTTGCCTCCCTGATGCATAAATGCATTCTCAAACCATGTTAACAAATATCAAAACATTCCCGCGTGCTTCCACCTCGTGTGTCTATTAATAGCTGGTCCACAGCTGAGAAGATTAACTGGATGGGTAAAAGCAGGTTCACGCTTCCCATCTGGTTGCTGATCTGGTTCTGTTACCTGTGGCTGTGTCGGCAGTATTCTGATCTGAACAGGACACAATTGCATCAATAATGTTGTTTGGTTTTGTCAGGACACTTTGTAGACAATGTATTGTTACATAAATGGACCTACAATGTTAGAATGTGTTTGGGTGTTTTGGACAAAATAATGTTGACAAAACTTCTTTGATCTTTTCTGAATCGATGCTCTTCATGCAGATGTTTTTATAAATTTATATTCAGAAAAGAATATCAATGGATCCATTTACTTTCTCTGTGAAACCAGAAAATCAACTGCTTTGATGTTTGTGCATATTTGGACATCCCTCAGGCTGAGCTAATTTTTGGCGATGTCAACAGATTAGGAATAAGCACTGTGGTCCTAAAAAGGGACTCAACAGTTTAGGGTATTTTTCTGCCATTATATTTTTGATATAACTGGAACACTCCAATGAGGTGCAACACTTGAAAAAACTTGTTTCCAGTGTCCTTATTTGTTCCCTTGAATTGGTGTTGTTACAAACACTAGATGCTACTTTGTGTCTTGCTGTAATTTCAGAAAAGTATTAGTGTTTTTCATTATTCGTCGAGCTTTTAATCTGTCCAATTGTTTAGAGGAGTTTTCTGCTGTGCACACATGACTAACTTGAATATGTTATAGAGTGGTACTATTCCAATGGCTTTTGCTACCATTTTTTGTTGCTTGGTTTTGATGGCTCCACCCCTCTGCTCTTGCTTTGTTGCAGGGACCAGTTATTCTCCACAAGAAAACTCTCACAACCACAGTTCCCTTCATAGCTCCAACTCACATTCAAACCCCAGCAAGACTTCAGACACGGTGAGTAAGGCCTCTGCCCTCATGTGGGAACTCAAGAGTTCTGCTATTGGACTCTGAACGCTTGCCGCGGGGGGGGGGGGGGGGGGGGGGGGGGGGGGGGGGGGGGGGGGGGGGGGGGCGCGGGG
>JAUESE010000002.1:14105073-14123513 GCA_032274725.1 Malacoctenus triangulatus
GACTTCTGTTAATGCCACAGAACACGCACACACACGCACACCTTTTTCGGAGACACATGAGGGTTAACAGAAAGGAAAAAAAAAACAAAAAAAAACGAAGAATAAGAAAAAAGAAAAAGACATTTCTGGTACGTGTCAGCGCCGCTGCCGCTGAGAGTGAGCGGGGAGGAGAAAGCGAATCCCTCCGGCTGTAATCTCAGAGTATTCCAGGAGATTATCAGGTACTCGCTTGCTAACATAAAGCCAATAATCTCAGCCGTGCCAAGCAAACGCTTGTACCGAAATGCTGCGCTTTGAAAGCAAATGAGATCAGCTCCCCCCCCCCCGAACGGAGACTGAGGACGGAGACGGCGACACGGATGCCCTGCATGTGACGACGATATATTGCTCTTGGAGTGAAACTATTGGAGGGACCACAGTGTTTCTCTTCGCTATCCAGACTCTCCGAGTACATTCTCTAGCACACAAGTAGAAGAATAAAGAGCGGGGGTTTCATTATTAGTAATAATACACCCAAAGACTACACTTACAAAAAAATCTAGTCTTTTCTCAACATATATAAGAAAATATACATTTCTTCAGCAAGTAAATGCCTTAAATCCATTTTGTTTAGTTTTTTTTTTTTAAATTCTTAATAAAATCGTATAACTCTTTCTTATTTACATTTGGTGTAGGTTAATACTGATTGTAATGCACTACTGTTGCCTTCTGGTGATATATATCTATATATATCTCCTGTTACTTTTCACTTATGTGTGTTGGTTGAGCAGAAGCAAAACTTTTACATTCATTATTCGACGCCGCGGCTGGCCGTGGAGTCCAGGTGCAGATGGCGAGGAGGAGGGGGAGGGGGGAAGAGATAATGACCCGCCGTCGCCCCGAAAAGAGCAAAACATCAGCCCTCTTCTAAAGGGGGCCGGCAGCTCGCTTTTCAGAGCAAATGAACTTGTTGCGAGGCGTTGAGAAATGGAGGGATGACGAGGTTCGAAAGAAAAAAAGTGGCACGCGGCGGTGCCATCTATTTGGCTGTGAAAGGAAAAGAAAAGAGACAAAGAAAAAAAAAAAGCCCCTCCAGCAGCAGCAGCACCGGGACGGTGGGTTCTGTGGGGAGTCATGTGGAACAACACCGGAGGGGGGTCACGGCCAGCCCGAGCTGCGAGGTGAGATGAACGTCTTTGTTGTCGGGGAGAAAAAAGCTGTTAACTCGACAAAGACGGCTTTCCACAGTGGTGATGGCGGTGGTCTGAGGTGGTGGTGGTGGTGGGGGGGGGGGGAGAAAAGGGTGGGGAGGTTACACCCGCTCCACTCGGCTGGGGTCGTAGGACTCTGATGAGAAAAGGAGAGAGAAAGAAAAGATGACACAACAGGAACAATCCCAGCCGCTCCTGGGACAATTATTGGAGAGCGGATTATTTTGGGGAAGGGGGTTGAAAGAAAAGGTAGACTCAGCCCCCCTCGCATGGTCAAAACTGACCTCCTTCCTGTGACACACTGCGTCTCATCAGGGAGTTATAGACTCAGCGCTTTGTGAGTTCGAGACAATTTCAAAGCGACAAACAACTTCCAACAAAGAAACGACTGAGCTGAGAATAAAGTTCTGGCGAGAAGCTACTCGGCTCTACTTGAGTGGCTTCTACTCTACACTGTTTATCTACCACTATGTAATCACCTCCTCCAGCGTGCTACATTGTAATCTGTGTTCCCACCTACCTGAGACGGACAGCGTTTCCTCCTCCTCCAGGTTGGAGGGGCCACAGGTCCCTGTGCTGAAGCTGACTGGCAGCGTGATCTCTCTCTTGGGAACACTGCGAGGTTTGGGGAGCAGCGGTGGCTTCTGGAGCCGGGTGCGCTGCTTGGGCTTGGGCGCCTTCCCCCTGTCGCTGTGCTGACCCCTCTGAGCTCTGCTCGCCCCTGCTGGGTTCGGCTCGTCTCTCGCCTTCTCCCGAGGTTTCACTTTGTCCTCTTCCACGATCCTCAGCTCCACCTGGCCACGTGGCTCCTCCTTTTGTACCTCCTTCTGCGGTTCCGCAGCTTCCTCCTTGCTCCCTTCATCGTCTGCTCTTAGTGCAATCTCAGAGGTGCTCTCTTCCACCTCTTCTTGTCTTTGCTCTCTCACACATCTATCTCCGTTCTCCTCCTCAGGCTTACAGTCTTCATTAAAGTCTCCCAACTTGTCAAGTGTTTGTGCATTCTCAGGTTCATCTGGCTTTCTCTCCTCTTCACGTACTTTTACTTCCTCTTCTTTCTCCTCCTCCGCTTCCCGTTGCTCAACCTCCTCCTCCTTTGCGTCCTCCTGGACTTCACAATCCTCTCGGTCGGTCTCCTCTTCTCCTTGTTTGCCGTCGGTTTCCCCCTCCGACTCCGATCCTCTGAGGCTGAGGCGCCGTATTCGAGAGACCGAGTCTAGTTCTTTCAGCCGGGCCATCCTGTCCGTGGTCGACCTCCCCAGAGATGTGGCGGAGGAGCACGCGGAGGAGTTTAGCTTATCTTGCAATGATTCGATCAGTCGCGCCGCTCCGCCTCGCCCTTTCTTCTCCACGCCACCTATACTGTGCACTAGCTTCTGGTCGGGGCTGATGGGCAGAGACAGGAGGAGCTTACTCGGTGGGAACTCAGGGAGGTCGATGACTGGCTGAGTGTCCGTCTCTGGGACGTCTCCTCCATCGCCACGGTCATCGCTGTGCTTTTGTCTGTCACGCTCCTCTTGTTCTGTTTGGATCTCCTCCGACTCTGCCTCTTTGACCCCGTCTTCATCCTGTCCCTGGGCCAACAGAGACTCTGCACCGACCTGCTCACACTCTCCTATCACCTGCGGTGTCCCTTCACATGGCCTTTGCTGTTGCTCATCTGCAGTGGTGTCTGTGTCCTCCTTGTTTAGCTCAGACTCTTCATTACCTGAAGTAGTGTCTGTGTTGTCTCCCGTTTCCTCGGTCTCTTTGTCGCCCGCGGTCGTGCTCGAATTGTCCTCGTTTCCTTCGGGCTCTTTGCGACCCGCAGTCGTGTCAGTTCCTTCTTGGGTCTCCTCAGTGTCTCTGTCACCTGCAGCGGCATCTGTGTTGTCTCCATCGTCCTCGGTCTCTTTGTCGGCTGCTTTCAAGGCCCCGACTGGAATGGCTATACCAAGGATGCGCGCTGCCCTCTGCTCAATCGACTCATTTTCAGGGATTCCTTTTGCACATTTCACCTCGTACAGATTACTGAGGTCCTCCGTGGGCAAAGAATTGGCTTTCTCTTGGATCAGTAAGTTTTCCAGGTGCTTATCTGCTATGGTTGACTCATTTCTATATGTCAGCGGCTCGGACAGGGCGTATCTCTCGATGCATTCGTCCCTCAGAAAGAAAGAAACCTCCCTCGTCAGCTTTGCAATCGTGGGCGAAGTACGTTTCTGTGGCGACCTGCTGCCTTCACTCCTGCTCCTGCAGATGCTTAAACTTGACGGTGGGAGATTGACGCCCGATTTCCCCTTTCTCTCTGTAATCACCTCCTTGTCAAGCGCTTTGTTTGAATTGTGCTCAGGGCTGCCGTTACCCGTGACAGGCGCTGTCCTCGTCTCCCAGGAAAGCTGCGCTGACTGACTGGGGTCCTTACAGTCGAGTGGGGAAGGGACTGACAGTGAGCGCTGCATGGGCTCCCCTGGACCACCAGGAGTTTCCGTGTAGACGGTGAGCCCTACATCCCTCAGTAGGGACTCTTGAGGGACCGGGATGTCCTGTTTGTAGAGACCATTTGACTCACTGTGGGGGGGTGCGGAGGACAAAGGACTGTTGTCTGTGGGGCCTGAGTTGGTAACAATGGAGAGCTCACACGTAGGTGGCACGTTGTTGGCCTGCGGTCTGGCAAAGACACTCCTCGTGTCCATGGAGTCGAGATCTGCAGTTGAAGCAAACGATTTCGATCTCACTTTAACAATGGCGGGTCTTTCGGTGTGCAAGGGTGGAAGACTGATAGCTTCTCTGCCAGGTTCCGGACTGGCGAAGTGTGCTCTCGATTTCAACCGAGCGACTCTCTTACTCGTCCCGTCGAGGTCGTCCACGGATCGACCCACATTGGGTCTCTTGCTGATTGTGTCCTCCATCTCCTTGTTTATGCTCTCCAGCTCACCTATTGCGTCACACGGCCGTCGGTTAACTGGCTTCAACAGAAACTGACCAAAGACGGCCTGCTCCGAGCTCTCTGGCGGACTGCAGGTCCTCTTGCTCGGAGAGGAGGGCTGCTGCTCTTCTGGGTCGCTCCCTTTGGACGGGGAAATTGGGTCCTGCTGGGGGGGCCGAAGTGATGATGAATGGACTGGGCTGAGGTTGAGACGGGAGAAGGCGCTGTTGCTAGAAGGATTAAAGTTATTCTGACCGGCCATGGGGTATGTGAAGGAGGAGCCGTTGTCCGTTCCCACCCCGGAATCGGTGGTGGTGTCCGAGGCGGACTGAACGGGCTCTTGTTCCCCGAGGGGACTCTGGGGTTCTGGACTTTTCACGCCTGTCAACGGTGAGCCAGTCTGAGTTTCCTGATTACGATACTGATTTCCAGGCCAGGAGCCAGCGTAGCACAACTCTTTGTCCTCACTGGCTTGGAGTGCCCAGGCATCGATGATCTCTTTCCTCAGAGGAGCCCTCTTGTAGTTCCTCATGGAGGATGTGCTGCTGGTGTAGAAGTGAGAGTAGTGAGGTCTGATGGGCATCTCGTTTACAGACTTGCTTCGAATGTTCAGGCTTTCTTTGAGGCCTACAGCGAAAGTGTCAGTGTTGGTGATAGTCAAGCTCGACATCGTCTCATTGTTGTTCTGATCCGCCGCTAAGTCCTTGTTGAAGTTCGTTGGCGTGTGAACTGGGACGGACACAAGGCAGAAAATGGTCTCGCTCACCCTTCTCTTGGAGTACCTGGTGTTGTCCGGCCCCGAGTCTGGGGCAATCTTCTTCACTTGGGTGATGGTCTCTGCAAACACCTGGTCTGAGTTGGACCCCTGGCGGGAAGCGCTCCTTGGTATCGGGGCCTGGAAGGCTGAAGAGGGCGACGGAGGAGGACGTTGGTTTTTGGAATATCTGTTGTTACAGTTTTGGTCAGGCGCTGGGAAGTTGTCTACAGTCTCTTTGTGCAAATCGCTGTGCCACCTGTTATTGTCATTGTCGCGAGAAGACGTCGGGCTTGCGTCATCGGCCAGTTTGGCGCCGATGAAAGGCCCCAATGGCGGGGGCAGAAAGGCACTGTCGTCGGGTGCAGGCTCCGACACTGTGACGCTGGGAAGCTCATTGCGGATGTGACGGATTTTGTCGGCGTCCGTCAGGGAGTTGCCGCCCAGGGCTGCGGAGATATGGCGGATGCGGGGGTCGTCGAAGGGGATGTACTGGACCCCTCCACCAGGGCGCTCCTGCGTGGTGTACACAGGGTAAAGCTGCTTCTGGCAAGATGTGCTTCTCTCTCTCTGGGGGTCAGGCCAGAGACATCCTGGGTGTCTCGTGAACCAGCGAGATCCATCTGGAGCTACCTGGATCTGCGGGTATACGTCGCCTCTGTACCTGGAACAACAATAGTCACACTTTACACAGTGGAAAAAAGGATGGTTGGTTTCTCAAATGCTAGTCGCATAGCTAAGTATAAATTTACATGTATGATCAGATATCATTCTAAGGACAAAAGCCCCTCTTCTAAACTAGTAACTTTTTTCTGAAGAACCTCAATTTGGATTAATTGTGAAAAAATGTCTTTCTACCAAACTTTGCCTGAAAAAATTGCCTATTTAGGAGGTGGGGCTTTTGTTTTAGTAAACACTTTTTGGTTTTAATTTAGGAAAACATGGAAAAAAAGCTCCAAACAGGAGACAGATTTACCTGCAACAACATGCAGGTAAATGAGAGTATTTGCAGAGAAAGAAATCAGTCAGGATTTTAAATAAAAAACTCCAAATGACCAAGTATATGAAAAAAATAATCGAAAAAGTGACAGACTTAAAATGTAGCGCAAATACGAAAACCAGTTCTTGAAAAAGCTTGTGTAATTCAAGCAAGAGCAAAAGAAGCTGCAAGAGTTGCAACGGGTCCAAACAGACTGAAATGATGATGTTTTTTTTGTGTTTTGCTGTTCCCCAAAAGTCATCAACACTAAATAAATACTGCTGTGGTCCAGTGGGAACACAAACCACACAGATTAGCAGGTGTTCGTTTGACAGGACAAATAAAAGCCATGTGATGAAGTTTGTAGTGGTGTTAATGAAAGAGGGGCCGGAGGGGTCGTGAATCGTCATTCAGTTTTTGATTTCAGTGTGAAAGAATTGAGAAGTTAAGGGGAAAAAAAGAAAAACGTACCTGTAATCAACATTGATTTCACCGTAGCCCCTGCGCCCACCTGCCATAATGGGAGCTCTTTTATATGATGGAGGAGGGATGTAGCCTGGGGGTCCAGACTCCTGTGCAAAATAGTCCAGTTGGTGGGGGTCACCTGGTCTTGACATGGGAAGCGGCGTTCTGTCCCTACCCTGGGAGACGACCGAGTCTCTGCCAGACAGCACCTCGCAGCTCCCCCTGATCTGCTGGTGCATCTCGTACGAGGGTGGTCTGGGGGGTCGGGTGAAGCGGGACTTTGGTGTCATTGAGAGTTGCGTGGCGCTTGCGGGCCGGCCGTTCTCTGGCCAGCGAGGGGCCCTGTGGAAGTCGTGGTGTGACAGCGGGTGGCCGTTGACCCTCCGGAACAGCTCCTGACCAGACGAAGTGATGTCCACGTATTGCAGGTTCTCGGGCTGCAGCATCCTGGGCAGGGACTGGGACTTGGCTTTGGTCCGGGGATGGACGACCATGCCTTCTGGTGTCCTGGCATGGAGCCGCTGCTGCTCCTGTGCCCAACGCTCACCCTCCGTCTGTGACAGCTGGCGAGCGAAGCTCACAGCTGGACGCCACTCATCTGTCCCCAGGCTCTGGCACTTCCTCTCGTTCGCCATCCTCCAGTGATGGAGGGCGGCCTCCCGCTCTCTCGAGCGGGCCTGAGCGTGGGCCTGGGCCTGGGCGTGGGCCTGAGCTTGGGCCTGGGCCGCCCAGCGCTGCCGCTCCTGAGCTGCCCTCTGACGCTCCTCCGCGGACAGCTCCTGGCCTCTCGCTTGCTGAGGTCCCTCCGGCCGGCTGAACCCCCCCTGCATCCCTCCGTGGGGGTCTCTGAAGTCGGCGTAATCTAGCAGCACAGTGAAGTCTTGGCCTCTCCTCCTCCAGTAAGACACATCCTTGGACTGGCCCTGAGGACCTCTGGTGCCGTCACAGAACCTGTCGAGAAACACAAACGTTTTGTTTTGCGTTCTAGTTTGTTTTCTGTAGAAATGTATCAGTTTCATTTGGACAATCTCACAGAAGGCAAAACCTCAGAGCATCCCTTCTGTGACCCTTTAGGAGGTCCCGGACCCCATACTGGGAAGCACTATTAAAGACTGTCAGCATAACTGCATTGAGCTCAGCACACAAACTTGTAAAAGCTGTGTCACACAAGATTTGACTTGACGTCTTTTGGCAAGCTGTTTGTTTACGTCTCTCGCTCTGATGTTTAGTCAGTTTGAACTGAAGCATATCCAGCTGGGATACTCGATCTGTCAAAGGGTAATTCGATGCACATCCATCCGAGTAGTTATACACAAGTAACTCTCCATCGACCAACCTTTGCCACCTGTTTCACCCAGCTTTAGGTCACAGGGAGCCGACGTGACCCCAGCAAGGGCCAAAGTGTATCCAGGACGGGTCGGCACTGAATCGCACACGGCCAAAGCAAATAGGTGTATTAAGTATACCAGGCAAACATGATCCCTCACCACCGCTCACAAGGTGAAGGGATTAAATAAAACAGAAGTGTCTCCCACTAGATGGAGACAGATGACCAGGAGTAGCGGCGCAGTGTTTGGTAATTGTGCTTCTCTATGGGGGCATAATGAACACGTTACACAATGACAAACTGTGACTGTTAGTCCCGGATGTCCTCCAAAATAGATCAGAATTTTCGGAGGACGTCTCGCTGACAATCCCTCGTCTTGAGCCCCTAATCCGAGGGAACGAGCGTTTCCTCGCGAACCCAGCGGAGGCACGGCTCCTGCTCCGTCTCCAGGAAGAAATGCTTGATGGCAGACCTGATGGATTACGACGAGACGCAGCAGCTCTCTCCAACTCGCGGGCCGATCATCGCGAGCTATTTGCGGCGTGACGGGCTGACTGACAACGTAAACACGACGCGAGCACATGTGTGCTCCCCACCCCCCTCGAGGCCGAGGATGCTGAGCGTCCTTGACATTTCCATCCACGATCGCCGCCGCTGCAGTGGTGGTGGTGGGGGTGGGGGGGGCAGGGTGTCTCGCCGTGGCATTCAGCTGAATTTGGGGGCATCTCATGTAAGATGAGTTACCATCATTAGTCTAATTGGGTCTAAGTAGCAGTGCCTAGTGGGAGAGCCAAGATGGGCCTGTTTCTTATCTAAACTAAAGCTGCCAGGCAAAACGGATTTGGATTGGGGAAGGGGGGGGTGGGGGGTGAACAAACAACAGACTGAAATCGCAGAACATATGTCTTAGCAATTCCCACATTCCCCAATAGAATGCTCTGATAGCGCCGGCAACACAGCGACATGGAAATGCGGATTACTCGTCTCAGCAAATAAAAATGAAAAACGCTCGCACCCCCACTGATAATATTCAAGGTCATTTGACTATTTTGAGATGCTCTGTCACTGGCTGGTGACTGGGAGGGATTAGGGAGGCGGTGGTGTTGGGGGGGAGGAAAATCATCCAAACAAAATGTGAGAAAAAAAAACAAAAAAACAAAAAAAAAAAACAGACGAGCCTAATTGTGTGGACATGGGAACAGCTGTATTGACTTTGTCTCAGTTACGGCACACTAACACTCGGAGCTGGTGCAAATAAGCAAACTGAACAATGCTGTTCTCAGACTGAGGCAGACTGGCTGCAGCCGGGCGATATCTGTGGAAATATCACACGTTCCTGCGCTCCCTACCCGAGAGGGTTTCAATTGCATAACTCCAGACGGCGCTAAATATAGCCACCACTCGATATACATATTTAAATAAACCCTATATGAATCTTGTATTATTGATAGCAGCATCTATTATGTAAGTAGGTATGATTCTTTCAGGAAAAAAAAAAGCAGTGGGAGGCAGTTCGATTGTTTATGTATGAAGGTGAGAATACGAAAGGGGGGGAATTCCTGACAAACATGGCAACGTACGTGAGCGGCTGGGCATGCTCCAATTGGGCTCATAGGTTTTGCCCGAAAGCTGTTTTGATTAAAACTGCGAGGTCCCATGTGGCAGATTAAGACTCCAGAACATATTATCCCTCCCTCCGCAGCTCCAGTCTTGATTGAGAAGAAGGAGGAGAGCGACGAAATGAAAGAAAGCTACACACAAGAGGGGGGGGGGGGGGCAGGGGCACAAGAGAAAGCGAGGGGGGCATTGAGCGGCAGAGAAAAGCAGCTCCATTTAAGATAAGATGCAATATTACCCCCCCCCGCAAACCTCCTTGATGAATTATTTCTAGCCATTAATGCGCCCCGTGAAGGCATACGACGAGTGAGTGCGTCACGAGGTGATGAGGGGTGAGGACGACCACGGCGAACGGGGGGGGGGGGCATGCAGGGGGTGCGGGTCAGACAGGCGCACATTACTGGTCTCAGTACAGATCACGTCTTACCCGCTGTCCGAGGTCAGTGACTCCCCCAAGGAGTGAGTGTCAGTCTGGCTCCGGTTCTCCCCCTCTCGTCTCGGCTGGCTCCTATCCCGCGGTTCGTTGTTGTTGTTGTTGGGACAGGCACCAGCGCCCGCACCGACCCCGCCGCCGCCGCCGACCCCTCCAAACGCTTGGGGCTGTCTGGTTCCGCCGCCATTCCCGTAGGCCACCACTGCCCCGCTTTCATAGCCGTTCATTGTCCTGGAGCCGGGCCTGTTCTCCAGGATTTCATGGTGCTTGCTGTAGGACGGCGGCGAGGACGAGGGGGGCTGGCGGGACGCGGGCGCCGGAGCTGCTGGGGTGGGGGTGGTCGAGGTGGGATGTTTGGGCAGCTTGTATCCATGAGAGATGAGGAGGTCCTCCACGCTGTACATGGTCGCATTTGTTTATGCTGGTGTGTTTTTCCCTCTCTCCCCTCCCTGCTTTTTATTTCTTTTTTTTCCCTTCTCTTTTTTTTTTTTTTTTTTGGGAGGAAGGTAGGTCGGTTGTCAAGGCGTCTCTGCTTCTATCCTGCGTGCAGCGGCAGGATCACCGGCACAGCTGCGCAGCTGAGGCCATCACTGGGAAAAATAGAGAGAAAGAGAGAAAAAGAGAGAGAGAGGGGGACGGCATGAGGTGGCAAGAAGGTGACAGTAACCCCATTATCCCGGCCACCCGTGTCCACTTTCTGCCAGGGGTCCAAAGCGTTGTGGTCATTTCATAGGACGGGAACAAAAAAAAAAATAAAAGAAGAAGGGGATGGGGGGGAACCCCAATATCTGAGGACCGCCCACCCTCCCAACCAGTGGTCCCCGTCTCCAGATCGGCACGTTTCACTCGAACCCGCCTTGAAGCAAAGGAGGTAAAAAAACACCATCGGAAAAGCTCACAAACAGCCTCATCATCGGCAGTGGCTTGGAGGGTTTCTAGGGGGCTGCCGGTGCTGTGGGAGATAACTCGAAATGTCATCATTTACAGAGACTCCCCCGCCCCCCCCACCAGACTTCCACCACAGTGGCTGGAAGGTGGCGTTCAGCCTTCTGTGTTCGCTCTGCACATCAATGAGGCCGGCGGGAGGATTGTTCTCCTCGCCGCTCACCTAAAGTGTTTTTCTGGTTACAGTCTGAGACGATAAGGACTGAGGTTTCTGTTTTTTTCCTTTTTTTCCCAGCCGTGTGCCCTAAATAACTCTCCCAAGTTGTATTCAAGTTGGGAATATTCCAAAACTCCAAACTGAAATCTGAATATGCAAAAAAAAAAACACAATACAGAGTATTAGAAGTGAGGTGGGGGGATTCAGCAGTGACTCAGTTATCTATTTTAGTTTCCCGCTTTACAGAGAGAATTTGGGTCATTGTCTACAGTCTTGTGATGCAACTGAAAAGATTTGGACAGCAGACAATAAACGCTTAATGTAACGAAGTCCCCCTGAGGATGCAGCTCCCAACCGTCCCCGCCCCCCCCCCCCCCTTCCCCGTCACCCCTCCGAGCTGGTTTAGAGATGGGATGTGGATGATCACCTTTTTTGACAAAAACTACAGCGAAGCTAAACACTTTCTGAACACCAAACACAAAAGGCAGGAGCTCTTCAAAGTAAAAGCAGTGGGCAGTTTTCAAGGTCTGCAGATTCATCGATATACTCGAATGTTTTTAGACTCGGTCACTGACTGAGCATTAGCAAGGTGTGCTAACACTGGTAGCTCTCCACTTCAACGATTAGACATACAGACATTTGGAATACATTACGTGTTTTTGCTCCGAAAGGTTAAAAAAAACAAACCCTCCAGCATACATTTTTGCTTTTACCAGGCGAAAACCAGCAAATTACAAAGTTTGTACTGATGTAAAAGCAACCGATGTCATTGAATCTATGCTGAACTCCACATAATTCACTGGTCGGTGTCATTCAAAGCAGGAATATTTGGACTTATTTCGGCGTGAAGACTGATGATCCCTGAATCACATAGTTTTCAAAAATTATTCTCGCAAATTTAAACAGGGAAAAAGTTCCTATGAGTATTGATACATCTTTGCAATATTGTGTAGTCCTTCCAAAAAATGTCTGTGCTTTATTCTCAGACTTGAAGCGAAGCCTTTTCAAAAGGGAAAGAGTTTTGACTGCACATCATAGATGAATGTTTTCAGGGTTTCATTCTGTCCCAAAAAGGAAAAAAAGAAAAAGCCTGCAAGTGTGAGCATGAAGGCCTGATGAAGAATTGAACTGATGATACCCGGTGTGCATCGGCTCGTGATGTAATGCCCTTGATGAAGTCATGCTCGCTGCCTCGTCAAACAGGACAGATGCTGCTGCGGCCCACTCATTCAAAACCCTCCGCTGGAACGGACTGCCAACAACCTGGCTGTCTTTAATAAGAGATGGCACACAGGAGCAGCGCCGGGAGAGTCCGCACCGGCATCAAACGCCGCTCTTTAACAGCCGATCGTGCGACGATGGTCGAACGGCGTTGGCCTGATATCTTGCGTTTCTGAGGGTGAAAAAGAAACCAGACCTCGCTGAAATGTATTCAGTTGCCAGTAGATTAGCATTTGTTTTGCTCCTTAGCATTTGTTTAGCCGTGATAGCTTCACAGAGATGTAGGATTGGAGGGGGGGGAGTAAACAGTCCACAAAAAGAAGGCCTGTCTCAGAGGGGCAGCATCACTTCCCCCCCCCTCCTCCCTCCCCGCCTCTTCACACCTGAACCCGAGGACGGCCCACTAGCTGATTAACCGCATCCAAGACCGTGAAATGCTGCTCTCTCTCTCTGCACGTCGGGCTCTTTTAAAACGATTATCTTTCTTTCTTTTTTTTTTTTATTTAAACCCTTAAACCTGTTAGTGTTGGGGGATTGACTCTTGGCGCTTACCCAGTTAATACTTTTGTTGAGTTTAACTCTTTGCATTTGTGTTATGACTAATCTGCTCAGGAAGGAAGCTGGCGTGCAGCAGCCTATAGGAGAGTCTTGTGAGCAATGTCAGGGGCGAGAGAGAGGACGGGGGGGAGGTCGAGGCCCCCCGGTGCGCCTCGCTCGCATGCGGACGAGCACGCAGGCCGCAGATAAAGACGATTTTTCATCGACCATTATTCTCGTGAACTTGGGCTGAACCTGCAGCGGGCTTCTGGCCAGCGACTCCGCTCGATAGGTCGCAGCGTGTCCCCGGAAACGCCGCGCTCGCAGGAAAAGCCATCGAAGATGCTAATGTTTGTCGCAGCAGATTAGAGTCTTTACAAACATGACTTCGTCTTCAGAGGTTTTTTTTTTAAAATTTTTTTCCTCCGATGCTTTAAATTAAACGGCACCAGCAGGCCCGCCTGCAGCCTCAGAGACGCTGGTATCAGACGGTGGGATCAGACCGATCGGTATCAGGAGCCCCTCGAACCTCGCAAAGGCTTAATTAAGTAAGCCTCCAGTCGAGGGCCACATTAATATGATAATAGTTTCTCTCTCTCTCTCACTCTCTCTCTCTCTCTCTCCTTCCTCTCTCTTCTCATGCTCTTTGGATATAACTCATCATCCATATGCTCTGTAATCTAGCTAAACCCCCTTAATCTGAGGCAATTGCTCTCGGTGTCATCACTAAATGAGGATTATCTCCGTCATCGGTAAAAGTGAGGATTTCCTCCTGTAAAGTGACCCGCTCTCACTCAGCAACCCCCCCCCCCCTCCCACCCCACCCCACCCCCCTCCGGAGCTCTTTCCATCCCTATGACAGGCTTTCTGTTTAAATATCGCTTAATGCTGTTACGCAATGGAATTACCCATTTTATATCAAATAAAACCTCGGATTCAAGTAACAGTGTGCAACAATGCTCGGCTTTCATCCCCCAAAACACAACAACATTGTGTTTCGCCACAATGCCTTCTTGTGTGAAAAAAAAAAAAGAAAAAAAGGGAAAAAAAAAGAGGCTCCGCGGCCTTTTGGATTCAGCAACCCTGGAGAAAAGAGGAGAAAAAGACGGAGGGTGAGTGTGCGTGCGTGTGTGTGTGTGCGTGCGTGTGCGTGTTTGTGTGTCTGCTCGATTTTTAATGACATCGTGCACTCAGAAGGTAGAATTAATGTTATAGTTTATGGATCGCGTATGCTGCTAAGTAAGCTAAAAATAAACAGAACCACATGCTTGGCTGGCACCCTTCCACCAGCGCCCCCCACCCCCACCCCCCCTCCCCCACTGCCTCCAACCGGTGCTACTGTAACAGGCCGAGGGAGCCACGCGGGACCGGCGCTCTGCGGGTCTGGTGAACTCTCGCCGAGGCCACGGTTTTGTTTGTTAAAAAACAGATAACGGCTCTCTTTTTAGATGTGAGTCGTGCATGTGTGGGGGTGGTGGGGTGGGGTGGGGGGGCTGTGCCCTTCCTGGTGGCTACACCAGCGGCGGGCTGCAGGGGCATGACGGCTTGCAGGTTGACAGTTTGGTGTCAGCTCCTTATTCATGGCCCAGCAGAGACGGGGGCTCGGCGAGGAGGTGGGGAGAGGAAGGGAAGCAGAGGGACGGCCGCCCGGGCCGGACGGAGAGCAGGATCCGGCCTGCGGGGGGAAAAAGAACCGCAGCGTTCGGGGGTGTTAGCAAGAGGCTGTGCCGAGTGCGCGGATTACAGGCCTCACATGGGAAAGGTTAGCTGAATAAATAAACTTTATAGACGGACGGCATGCCGTGAGCAGAGAAAATACACTGCATAGGAAGTACAAAGTAGGAAAACAGAGGACTTCTCTTGCGCCGTGTCCAGCAGACATTGAGCAAGAGTGATTAAAGTCGTCCCAAAGAAGACCCAGATGTGTTAAAATAGTACATCCTGCTTTAAAGTAAAGCACGACACACAAAAAAACTAATCTGGATTTAACAGGCCCCAGCAACAACAACAAAAATTTAAAAAAAGGCACCACAACAAAAGGAGTCTCAAACACCAGAGCCTGGGACCGAAAAAAGACGATAAGCCTGCTTCCTAAAAATATTCCACAAGAGCCGCACCTCTCCTGCACATTGTTCCCAGTCTCCTTGGATGTGCAACAACTGACCCGAGTGGGTGTGTACTTGGCAAGTCTCTGGGCTGCATCTGTTCGGACTGTGCACGCACAGGGGTTTCTCAGGGATGACAGCACATCACATTCTGCAAACAGCAGCGCCGTGCCGCACTGTTTATCTATGTGACATCACTTGTGTCCAGCGGACGGGGATGGTGGTGGTAGGGGGGGTAGGGGGGCGTCTCTCTCTTCCTGAGGAAGCGCGCCGTAGCGGGGGAACGGAGGAGAGCCGACGGTGTCGCAAGTGTTTCCAATCAGGCTCTCGGCAGGGTCCTGTTTGTCCCGGGGAAACGAGGCGCGGGCGTGTTTTCAGGCTCCAGGCCGGAGAAATAAACAGCCGGGACGACCTCCAGCCACATTTCACCCCGCGTGACCCCCCCCCCCCCCCTCCCCGCCCCGTCTGCACTCTCTCTCTCACTTCAGGTGGGAGTGTAACTCGAGCGACATGAAGTGTTGGGCATATCGTCCGGGGAGCGACATGCCCGCCGGACATGGGCAATCCGTCAGGAAAAAATCCCAGTGGGCCCGGCAGCCCCCGCAGCTCGGGACAGTTGGGAGTCGCTGCTGCAGTGAAAAGTCCAGGCTGCTGCTCAGGGAAGAAGTGGTTCGCGGTTTCATGGTGAAGTGTGGTAACCATTTGGAGGGATGCTACGATATCATCAAACTTTAATCGCCGCTAAATCATGTTATTGTAACTATATACAGTTCAGCAGTGTCCACAAACAACTAGGGAGGCACCGATCCACGCTTTTCACTCCCGATACCGATACAGATATCTGAGGTTTAGCATCCGCCAATACCGATCTGATACCGATCTAATAGAGAAAAACAGATTTTTTTGTTTGAAAAAAATTAAAAACAGACATAAATGTACTGAATTACAAATTTATTGAAAACTGTGCACCAGTACAGCACACTTAAACACACATAAAAACGTGTAGAGACAACACAACGTGCATTTGGGACAGAATGCATTAAGCTCGGCAAATTTACGTTTGCAGATTTTCTCCAAAACAAAACCCACAATGTCCACCCAACGTTCTGAACCGACGAAGGCAGCTGTGGACGTGCTCTAAAGGCAGGAAGATGCTAACTATGGCAGAGAAAGTTAAACTTCTACGCTACGCGGCTGCAGGGCGCTATTACAGAGCACAGTGCTGTATAGTAATTGTAAACAATAAAGATGACGGATTTCGCCTGTTGCAGGTTCTTTTTGGAACGTAACAGGTGATAAACGAGGGTTCACTGCCGTCATCACCGCTTCCCTCAACGGTCGCACTCGCAGCAGATTCTGGGCTGTTGTTTGAAGATGCTGCTGGTGGCTATTTGGTCTCCGGGCTGCTAAGGTAAGCTAGTGCAAGCAGTGAAGAGTCCTGGCTGGCTGAGTTGTCCTCATCGTTGACGGAAGTGGACGTCACAGAACTGTCCGCGACATTAACAGGAGTGAAGAAATTCCCTATTTTAGGTCGATACTTTACACTGTCTGCGTTTCTGATGTCCTTTTTTAATCTACATTTGGCGCTCGCACTTAGCTTCTCTGTGTCTGACGTTCTCTGCTGCAGGCGACCCGCTCGGTGTTGTTGGTCAGCGTCACCTTGACTCGCCTCATGTGGACTGACCAATGAGGAGAAGGTCTTAACTTCAGGCCCTCTCTTAACTGGTCAGTCCACTCCAATTTATGCTGACAGTTCACAAGCGCGTGACGTTACATAGAGCACAACGCATAGAATTGGACTGAATAGATTTGCCTTTATGGATCGGCCACATTGTCACCGATACCCGATGTAGAATTTTTTCCTATATAGGGACCGATGCAGATATTGATTTCGGACCGGTGCATCTCAACAAACAACCAACATCAGGGAAAAAGACCAAGAGCTCAATCCCCAAAGGTCACAGTGTGATATTCAGCTGTTCTTTGAAAACAACATTTGTTATACAGTTTTCAGCGGCTCCTGTTTAGTATTTTCTTCGCATTCTGATTCAAATCAGAGTAAACAAGCGGTTTTAGCAGCAGCTATTTGTAGAAGGTGAGCTGCGATATTAGAACTCAGAGTCTTCTGCTTTTTCTTTTCCACTGATTCGACACCAAATGCAAGCAGCATGCAGCTGTCAGGGGTGATTTTGAAAACAATAAACGTTGTTAAATGTGGACATGTTGAGACTGTGTCACATTCTCCTTAAGTTTACAAAGTCATGTTCAACGTCAGACCCAAAAAAGTAAACCGACAGCATATTGGAGGCTTTTATGGTGCGCATTACGCAACAGCACTTTCACAACTTCCACATCGATGCAGTTTTTTGCAGAGCTAAATGCACTTGTGGGGATTATTGTGTCTATTTTTTTTTTCCAAAAGCTGAAAGCTCATAAGCGCTTTTAAAATGCTGAAAAAAAGAAAAGTAAAAAAAAAAAGCGTCAGGAATTCCTTCCGTTGACAAAGACGAGCTGCGAGGAGATGGAGGCTCCGACTCCTGTCACGCTGTGCGTTGGCTGTTTTAGGAGTGTTTAGCTCATGTTCATGCTCCAAGCTGCCACAGAGTTTCAGAATTGGGTCAAGACCCGTTTTTTTTCAAGGGTTCCTGACACACTTGTGCCAATCGAACCAAAGCAGCCAACTGTCAACAAATGACAATGTGATTTTTACACCTTTGAGACGGACCAAAGTGTAAATGAGACACATACAGTTTCATGTTTCCTGACGACTGTGCACGATGTTCATGTGGAAAAAAAAAAAAAGAAAGAAAGATGAACATAAAGTTCAGTGTTACCCTTGGCCTTCTCCCCACGCCACACCTTCCACTCCACACAGTTTCTAAACCTGTCTATTAAGCCATCGTCCCAGTCATTGTTTCCTTGTGGGGTCCAACCAGCAGGAGGACTGAGCAACCTGAGTCAAGCTCCAAATGTGAATCTCTACAGACTGTCGGACACCGAGTGAGGTCAGCAGGGCAGTTGTGACAGCACCTCATTCACAAAAACCAATATTATGCCATTTAAATGGCGTTTAAATGCTAACGAGGTGAACTGGCAACATAGAGGCTCACACCACGAGAGATCAAACGGCTCGTTTACTCCAGTGTTTGTGCGTCGCAAACGCCAAACATGCATAAAACGCTTCAGTGTCCTCTCGTTGTTACAACCGCGACCCCTTCGATTGGACTCGAGAGTGTGAGTATTGTGTTCACACCGACGGACCACGCAGCCGTTTGGACAGATCCTTAACTAACTCCGAGGTGCAAGCAGCCCAAGAGTCGAAGACTAAGTCGATTTCAACATATCAGCAACGTTATAAGCTCCTGAATATCCACAATCAATAGAGCTCTGAACGGGGGGGGGGGGGGCAAAAGCACATTGCAAACCACGTTGCAACCCCACGTGTTCTCTGCACCTCAGGAGAGTCAACAGGGGCAGGGCTGCCGCGTTGTGAGTCAATTAGCTCATGCGGGTAGGTTTGGCCAAAAAAACACCCACTTACAATATTTTGTCGAGCGCGTCCCATGGCAACAGTTGTTTTGCTTTTGTGAATGGCAGCTGGGAGACAATAGCATGTGGGCTGCTGAGATATTCCCCGCTGCACTGTTTTGGTCCAAAACTTATTACAGTCAGACTCCACTGGCAGAGAAATCAAAGGCAGGATGGGCTGGAGAGGGAGAGAGGGAGAGAGGGGGTAGAGAGGGGGAGAGGGGGGAGTAGGCTTGTCACGATACTAGAATTTCAATTTCGATACCGATACCCAGTTCAG
>JAUESE010000002.1:14182476-14205468 GCA_032274725.1 Malacoctenus triangulatus
TACGACGTTTTCTGGATTTGTGCGTACGCCAGTTTTTAGTAGGAAATCCACGCAACTCTTTGTACATGAGGCCCCAGCTGTTTGTGTCCTGGGCCACTCCTCATAAAGTCAAGCCATTGTCCTGCCAGAAGTTGTCTCACTGGATTGTGGAGGCAATAACTCAGGCTTATGGGTGTAAGGTTCCCCCCCATCCCCACCCCCCCGCCGAGGGTTGAAGGCTCACTCAACCAGGGGCATGGCCATGTTATTGACCCTGTCTAGAGGAGTTTCAGTTCAGGACATTTCTGAGGCATGAGCTGGTCTACGCCTCACACTTTTGTAAAGTTTTTCAGGCTGGATGCCTCAGGGCCATCTGTAGCATTGTCAGTGCTTGAGGCAACCAGGCCAGGGTCTTCATAGCAACCTCTGCTGGCTCTTCATATTTGTTTCAGGATAAGGGAGGCATAATCAATCTGGGAGTGGTCTAAATCTCCCATAGTGAAACACAAAACGAATTTAGAAAAGGAACGTTGGGTTACTTAATGTCATCCCTGGTTCTTTGAAAACAAAGTGAGGTGTTTCACCACCACATCCCTCCTCGCGTAGACATGGGAAGAAACCAGTCTCGAATGATTCAAGAGGGAACGGGTCGGCTATCAAAACAAAATAATGTAGAGTGAAACAAAAGGGAAAATGTGAGCTAAATTTTAACAGGCCTCACATCTCTATGTGTTGTTGACATAACTGCTTGCCTCATTTTCCCTCCTACTTTCGAGTTTGTGGTTGAAACAGAAATCACCTCCACTGGAACTGTGGCCTGTGCCATTGGTACTGTCACGTTTGGGTTCGTTTTAGTGTACAAATTGCAATAACTTGCTTTGCTATTATGTTCACTTAAGGTCTCTTATGTGAAGACACCATTATGGAATGTGATGATTGTAATGCGTTGCTTGGTTTCAAAACAATATATATCGACCTAATTATGTGGCCGGGTTTAGAATTGGCTTGGAACTAATAGTTTACCGTCTGAAGCTAATGTTACAGCAATATTGGGTGATGCAATTTTGGACAGAGATATTTTATGGGAGAATATGTTGTCTTTACCCAAGGAATACTTGCAGGGGCTGTCACCAAAGGGGTAATAATCAAGGGTTGGTAAAACCCCTTATAATTGCCTATTTGCAACATGTGTTGTGATCTCACTGTGACACCACTCGCAGTCTCTGTCTCCTTCCAGGTATCTCGAATAGTGTTTTCCAACTTGTACCATCCCAGCCCTCTTTTGCACAATATGGCATGGCCACTTGTTTTGCCATTCTCGTTGGTATGGCTTCAGCTGTGTTCAAATGTCACAGCAATGCTAAGCGCTGTGTCTCACACTTGCAGGAAACCACACAGTTGATTTCCTGGCTGTATCACCTTCAAAAGAATCCAAAGGACTTAATGTTGATATAAAATATTTAGCAGCGATATGTGCCTTATGTGATTACAGGACAACAGCTTGGAGCAAAACCTTACTATGCGCTCCTTGCGCACATCCCCAAAACACTGAAGCACTGAGCAGTGAGTCAGATGCCACTAAACTCATTACATCATCTGCTGGTATGTTTGTGAAGCATAAACTACCACCAATGTACACCCGCCTTGGTTGAATAAAAAACTAGGTGTTTACAAATCCAGTACTCCACTATAGCCACTCTGACTGCAGTGGAGTTATCTTCAGCAACTCCCTCAGCCTCGCCTGCATCATGGTCAGAGGAGTGTTGAGAGGAGCAGGGACATTGACAGGCTAAATGCAAACTGAGTGTGCATTTGCATTAATCCAGCAGACTGAACTCCAGCCACCTCAACTCCAGCTCAAGCATCACCACCATCTTCCTCTGCCACAGAGCATCAAAGTTAGCCAGGGACTCTATACTGAGATTTGTGACAGTAGCCAGAGACAAATGAGCAAAAAGGAAAACTTTGTCTCTTCAAAACCTGGATTCCAGCAAAGTTGCCTTCAGTTTGATGGCATTTCCCTGCCTTGATCCTAAATTCGAAGCACTATCCGTCTCTCCCAATATTCAATTTCCCTCTGCAATTTTGTTACATGTCTCTGAATATTGACCTGGGATTTCGTAATGAAAACTCTTCTCTACTGCTACTGCCATTCATCCCAGTATGACCTGCACAATCATGCCTCTGTCTTTCCCACAATGCACCTTTCACAGGCTCAAATCACCTTGGCTTCCCCTTTGAGTGCACCTTGGCACAAGGTAAATTCTGTGTCCATTGACCTTTAGCCCAATTCATTGATGAAACTCCTTTTAGTCCTGACCTAACTTGTGACATTTCCGGCATTTCATTCTTGAGCAACAAGGCTGAAACAAAACCCCCCAAAACAGAAGTAGCTAAAATCAAATTCAAGATGTTCAACGCATTCAACACATTTCTCAAACCTGCTTTTAAGAAACTAACAAAACCCCAAGTTTTTGTTTGCTAACAGGCTAATATTGTCATGGCTTTAACTCTTTCCATATCAGATTTTAGAGACCGCAAAAAAAGTCTTCATTGTTTTCTGCAAAAGATGAATAACACTTACACCAACATCATTCTCATTCAGTTATTTTGGAAAAGGTTTCATCAATGACACTACAAGAGCTCATCGGTCTCATTGAACCCTTCATTCAGTCCCTTAGACAGCATACCGACATCAATTTTCAAATATGTACTGGTCCATTCCTCCTGCTGCTAATCAATAACTTTTGAAAATCTGTTGCTGTGACAATGGATTTTGAACAAAAACTGTGGTTGAACACCACACTAGAACATGGAGAAAGTGGTTGCTAACCATCTCAATGCTCCCATTGATGAGGAAAACATTGTAAACCAACTTCCATCCAGCTTTCATCTGCTCCATTCAACGGAAAAACTTCTGAAAATCTCAATGATTGATACGAGATGATGTGGCCCCCAAGTTGTTCCTAAATCAGCGAAGCTACATAGTCCCTTCTGAGGGTCCTGGGGTTTCCTCAAGGCCTCCTCCTGGTGTGGTGTGCCCAAAACACCTTTCCCGGTGTGGCTTTGAGCCATTTGAATCAGACATTTAAGCCCCATCTGTTTGCTTCTTTCATCATGGAGAAGCAGAAGTTGGGAATGCCTTTGTGCATTTTATTTTGGAGTAAAAAGCAGATATACCTTTTTGCAGTACACCATCTGATGGTCGAAGAGGAAAAACATTCTCTGCTGACTTTTAGTCTGATGCTGGGACAGTTTGGTCATTTCCCCTGAAAAGATGAGCTCAGAGCTTCTGCTAAGAATGTCTTCACCCTGGATTGATTCAACAGGAACAGGCAAGCAGTCCAAGCAAACATGAGTGGTTGCTGTTGTGAATTACATCAATATAGACTTAACAAAACAAAAACCTTTACCTCCCAGTCTTCTATGGAGCTCTGCCACTGGGCAATCTTTTCAATGTTTTCTAGGCGTCGCTTCCTCTCATTGATCAGCCGAGCCACATTCTTCATGGCATTTAGAGCTGCCTCCACATCTTTGTAGTCCCTAAACATCATCAACAGATTAAATGTTACCCTCTCCTTGAGCTACCACTTTAACATGGTGAGGTTTGACTATTCAAATTATCCTGAGAGTGTTGTTGTCAGGGGTTTATTGCCCCCAATAGGTTCACCCAAAGCAGACAGGTCTCAAGTCCGATGAAGATAAGTTCAGCTTCTCCTCATGATGACAAGAAAATGCTGGACTTCTTTCTGCTCTGGGTCTGTCCACTGTGAGAGGTGGCGGGAAGAGTGGGCTCACTCAAAGCACCCCATCTCAGCCAACATTTGTTGGACCTCTCTTTGGTGAATGAGAGGGTTGCCTCCCTGCAGCTCCAGGGCAGGGACTGGTCTCTCACTGTTTTTTTTCATCCTACATGCCAAACAGCCGTCCTGGCTCCCTGGTTTCTAGAATGGCAGTGAGAAATTGATCCTGAAGAATGTTAGAGGAAGGACCTACTTGAACCTGGACCTCAAACAGACATGGGAATGTAGAAAAAGCTTTGCTACTCAGCCTTCATGAAGACCCTCGGACTCCCTGATCTGAACCTAGGTGGTGTTTTGCTGTTGGACTTCTGTGCTCGGCACATTTTGTCAATGACGAACACCATGTTCAAACATAAAGGTGGCCATCAGTGCACCAGGACTTAGGCTGTAGGTCAACGACCAACTTTGTGGTTGTTTTCTCTTCTCTGGCTGTATGTTTTGGAAACTAAGGTAAAGAGAGGGGCTGAGCTGTCAACTATTTGCCACCTGGTAAAGAGTTGGATCTGGTGGTATTCCACTATACCAAATGGCTCAGAGAATGTGTAGCCTTTCCTTACATAATCACTCTTTCATTCAAATAAATATGATGAAATAATCACAGCTCCCCAGAGACCGTGATGGGTGGCAGTCAAATAGAAAATTTAATAGATACAGTATAAAATAGGTTGAATTGGTACTGTTCAGAATGTATTGTCAGATTTAGAGTTGATTTATGATTCAGTTGTGCACTGGTTAAAGTAATGCAAGATAATGAAAATCTTTATAATGCATTTTGGTCACCTGCGATTTACCTGCCTATGCCACGGCCACCCCACACTGGCTCGATGGCCTGAGTCGGCCACCCCAACAAAAATGCTCTGGACATGCCACTGTGTACACAGCTACATATTTGTCAACCAAAATTGGCAACAATTTAACTTTTAATATTTCACTCTGTCTTTGCATATTTCTGTAAAATTTTTTTAAAAAAAAGTAGATGACAAGTTACCTGTGCTGAGGGTTGGTGTATTTGAGCAGCTCGGCCAGCTGCAGTGGGTACTTGCAGATCTTTTGAACTGGAGTTAGCAAGAAACCATCCAGAGAGATGTCAATCATTTTTTGAAGCAGCCGGCAGGCCTCAAAGAAGAACATGTACTTTTTGACCTTCATGAGTTTAGAGAGCTGGATGTAGGCATTGGGATGATTGTTGCAATACTCAGAGTAGATCTGGAAATCTGTCTGCTGCAAAGGCAAAAGAGAAATAGAGAAGGATGTCACAGACATGGTACAGCTTAATTCAGATGTACTATATAAGGTTCAGGGGCACACATGCATGCACACACACACGCACGCACGCACGCACGCACACAGTATTTAATCAAAATAAATGTCTTGGGAAAACATCTTCAAAGATTAAATAGTTGGAGGCCAGGTAAGGAAGTGGATCTCAGCACAGTAACAGGAGCCAACTCAGGTAAAAAGTGTGTTCTGTTTCATAGGGTTTAAGTTTTGTTGGCCTTTTGTTAATTGGCTCACATGTTCAAGGAAGCAGCATCCTATCTCGCTGAGGTACGGCTGCTCTTTGATGAACTTCTTCTCTAGGTCTTTCACAAACTTCTTCTGGAAGTGAAAAATCTCTTCAATATTGCCAAAGATACTTCGGAGTTGTTCCTCTGTGAACATGTCTGTCCTCTTGCGGCACTGTTTGATGTAACCCTACACAGGACAAAAATGCAGTTCTGATTTCAAACAACAGTTGATATCAATCTCAACCATGTCATTCAACAGCTACACATATTTTTTTAGCACATGTGAAATAACACACATAACTAAAGTAGTTTTGTAGAGAGAAAACACGTCTTACCCCATTCATGCCACTAACTCCATTGACATTACATTTGCTATTGAAAAGTACAAACTTATATTCATTTTCAGACCATCACATTGGCACTTTTTTCCTGTTCAGTCAAGGCTAGTGTAGTACAAAAATGATGTACCCTGATTTATTACTTCAAAGTAATGTACTGGTTTAATGGAGCTCTGTTGGAATCAATGAATGCAACATGATGTGATGGTGACAGTGAGAGATTCACTGAGTTTGGTGCTCAATGCCGTGGTGACAAAAAAGTAGTGCTCAGAGCACATCAATTGGCAGTGGCTTCCTGTTCTATGTCAAAACTGGAAGCTAGTTGCCATTATTATTACATCTGTAAATCCAGGAATGTTTTTTTTTTTTTTATTGTTGTCCCACCCTGACTTAAGCTTGCTATATTCAGGAAGACCAAGGGTCCCTTGTTTTGTGAGAGGATTTCAATTTGCACACATTCACAAAAAAAGGGAAAAGTAAACATTTCATGATGCAGCTCACTGTGGTAATGATGCAGCTTGTTTGGGAAAATGCCATTGATGAATTTACACTATCTGCACAGGCCGGAGTCCTGCAATGGGTCAGGTACCCGTTGGGTATACTGCAAAAAGAGCTGATTTGTGGGTGGTTTTAAACACTTTTTTTTTCTCGGGTTAGGATCTCAGTGGGAAAAAAAACATGCGGGGCAGGTCGCGGGTTTTAGATTGACGGATCAAAATGAATATAAAATAATAATAAATACAATAAAATAAAAACATAAGTCGTACACTGGTTGTAAGGCTGTGACATGATCCAGCTTGCACCGCCCAATTTCCAGTTCGTTTTCCACGCCACCATTTCTGGGCTAGCAAAACAACAAAAATGACGGAGGGCGTGAGAGTAAAGCTACAGAGTGGACAGTACAAATTAGCCGACAACGGTCATTGGTTCAGCTGGTGAAACGCGTTTCACCATCTAATAACACAATTTGTGATTGGACGGGAAAATCAAAAGGGCTGCCACTGTCTAACATGCGCCACTTCACAAACAGTTAATAGTTAGGTAAGAAATAACAGGATAAATCGTACAACTGTCACTTTGTAATGTTCCTGAAGTGATCCAACAAGAGTGTTTCCCTGATGGATTACTTTTCTCCTCGATGGATTCTAAAACATGTTACGGCTCGTAACTGCTGAATATCGCTCCAGTCTGGATAGCAGGTAAGTCTACTATTACACATGTAAACTTTTCCTTTAAGAGATTAAAAGTTCAAAAGCATTAAACGTAACAAACGAGTGGATTTACAATCGTATGGGAGCAGAACACAGAGGGTTGATGATTCATGACTGAAGTCAGGCTTTTATTGGAAGAGCTGCCTCATTCAGGTGAGTTGTTTACTCACTGGCACCTTAACTGTGGCAATATGCTGTTCAATATTCAGACAACTTGACCCAAAATGATTACTTTAAATACGAGTTACGGGTCGGGCTGCAGGTCGTGTTTCAACGGGTCGGATCGGGTTGCAGTACAAGCGCGGGTGCGGGTTTGTACGTCATGGGGTCGGGGCGGGGCAGATCTTGAAAATTGGACCCGTGCAGGATTCTGCTGCAGACTGGTGCGTTTGCTGGCCTGATGAGGGAGACTTCGATGAAGCATTCACTGTAGAATCCTGCAGGTTGAAATCTCACCTTGAAATAACAGCCGAGGAGTTTTACATGCTACCTGATCCAGTCAACATCCTGCAAGAGTCTGCATGGCAAGTCAGTGGGTTTGGGTGTTACTTCTTACTTCTTTGCACAAATCAGGTCCTGTCCTTGTCATTCCTCTCTTTTTTGAGAAATTTGTAGATGTCATCACACCAAGTTGGACCATCTCTGGTTCACAGTTCCTTTCTTTATTTTGCAATTTGGTTGGGTAAAACCAGAGTTTTGGGTATAAACACAGCTGCCACCTTGTTACAAGTGTCGGCTGTGGCCCCAGACTTCCTACTTTGACCTTACAAGATCCATGGCTTATGGGAGGAGCCTCTTGCCTTCAACATCTTCACAATTGCTTTGGATATCTTTAACAGTAGCTTGAGAGTTTCAACTAGATTTCATCACAATAACTGTCTTCTTCCAGAGTCAATGCTCTTGATCCATGGCTACAAACTTGGCCGGTTAGCAGTTTCTCTCATGGCACTCTGAGTGATACAACCACTGGGTTTATGCCAATGTTCACACTAATGACAGCAAAACCTTCAAAACTTTCCTTTAATTCTCTCAGTTGTATTTCCATGAGGAAGTTATGGAGATGACCTTCTTCGACCTTTAGATGAACAGAGTTGTACAGTTTTCTCTTGTCACCAAGGGTTGCATACAATCCAGTCCTGAATCTTAGAGGCACTCCTCTAATTTGAGTTATGTTGTCTGGACTCTTGTGCAGGTCGTTCAAATTTACTCCCATGAATTCTTGGCTTGAGTTCAAAATTAATCTTACAGGGCTAGTCGTTGATTTGGATCAACTCCATGGCTGACATACCAATTGGGTCTCTCTAGACCAGGGGTGGGCAATCCTGGTCCTGGAGGGCCGCAGCCCTGCATGTTTTTAATGTGTCCCAGCTTCAACACACCTGATTGCAATAAGCTGCTCATTATCAGGCTCTGCTGCAGAGCTGTATGATGACACTAACGAGATTCAGGTGAGATGTTTTTTCTGTGTTTGGAAGGTTCTTTTCACTGAATATCAGTTGTCTGGAAACTGGCATTCATCTTTCTTCCCCAAAAGTCGTTTTTGTGCCTCCAGTGGACACACCTACTGCACTTGCAGCCGCCACATTGAAAGTCACAGACCACTGCATCACTGCTCCACCTGAACCATTCAAAAACTTTTTTATCATAGTTCTGAAGATTGTTTCTCTCTCTTCTACATGGACTGTCAGGTCCTGCCAGACCAGGAAAGTCTCTCTGTATTCCCTACTTGTTAAAAATTATATTTGTGAAACAAGAACTTTCCTATTATTCCTCTTTAATGGAGGGAAACAATGACAATCCCAGGTCTCTTTACAGCACTGTAGCCAGGCTGACAAGGAGTCACAGTTCTGTGAAGGATTGTGTTCCTCTGTCTGTCAGCAGCATTTTCTTTACTGACAAAATCCTAAAAATTAGAGAAAGTCTGTCCATCGCCACAACTCCAACGGATCTTTGATAACATCTGTTGCAGGAACCTCTGCAACAGAGGCTTCTGGGGATCATGATTAACCACTTCCGTCCTTTAGATCTTTCTGAGTTAGCACTTGTTGCTTCTTCAAAAGGTTGCATTAATAAACCTTTTCTGAAAAGGATACTTTTGATTCAAATGTTCTAGCCAATGACAGACCAATTTCTACATTTCTTTCATTCAGGATTGTTGCAAGCCAGGTGTGTAATCAATTAAACTCACTTGAGGTCTTTCAATCAGAGCTCATTACATAGACAGCTCTGGTCAAAGTGACAAATGATCTTGTGTTTTCAGATAAAGGACTTGTGTCAGTCCTTTTCCTGTTCGATCTCAGTGCTGCACCATGGCCACCCAAAACCCGCCTAGATGTATGTGTGCTGTCTGTGGTGCTTTAAAATTGGGAGCAGGTCAGACTCACCAGATGGATGCCCTCTACTGGAGAGCCTGTCTGCCCCCAGATTGTCAATGTAAAATGAATTCAAACCAAGTGCTGGAGGAAGTGGGTTTAGAGGGCTTTGACCCACTCCCTTCTGAGCCTTCAACCCCTGAATGAAATGCACCTATCATGGGAATCTGTGTATGGTGTAATATGTGGTAAGAAAAAATTGTAGTGAGTCTAAGAAATCAGTTGATATGGGCCCAGCTCGAAGAAATGGCAGGACATGATCACTTACAGTGTCGGCAATCCCCTGGCTTGACCATTCCCAGGCACAGCCAGCACAAACCAAGCAGCCAATAGGACCACCAAACCCAAGCCCATAACCCACCCCCCAACGGCCAGCAGCGCTGAACCTTTGCACCCCTGCCCCAGCGACACCACAGCCACCACCAAGGCAAGAAAAACGTATAGGACTCACTCAGGACTCATACTCTTTACACTGCACATACTTCCTGTCATAGAAATTATGATAAAACACTCAAACAACTTTAATTGTTATGCAGATGACAGATGTATTTATCATCCAATAATACAGTATTTGCTCTCTTCTGGCTTTGGATGAAATTTCCAATAGAATTTCAGATCCTTCTCCTAACCTACAAACCTTTAAACTGCCAGGACCCTTCAAATCTGTTGGTGCCATATCAGCCAGCAGAACTCTTGGTTCTCAAAGTGCTGGATTACTGGAAGCTCCTAGAAAATCTAATAGTGGAATGGGAGGCAGAGCTTTCAGTTATCAGACTCTTCTGCTGTGAAAGGCTCACACAGCGTCTGTTTTTCAAGAAAAGTCTTAAAACTTTTTTATTCAACGGGCTTACAACTAAGCATTAAGCACTACACAAATGTTACCACTGTGAACCATTGAACGACTGAACTATTGAACAACTTCTTTTGACATGTAATTGCTATCTGAGATGAGGTTAATCAATATTCCGATCAGCTGGCTCGAGCTTTAAACTCCAGAGAAATTTTGGGAAGGAGCTCCCTTTTTGTATTGTTCATTCCAAGTCTTCTTCTTTCCAACTTTGCTCTAGACCCACTTTCTCCTTTTCCTTGTTCCTTGTACAGGGCGTGGTAAGAAACAACTTCAAAGGTCATTCTTGTGTGTGGGCTGTGGGGGGCATGGTGGTCCACATTCTTGCCTTACAGCATCCTGGGCTCAAACCCAGGTGGGGCCTTTCAGTGCGGAGTTCGCATGTTGTCCCTGTGCATGTGCAAATTCTGTCTTGGTACTTCCTCTGACAGTCCAAAAACATGCATGAGATCGGTTGGCGACCCTGTCTGTCTGTGGGTGTGTGTAGTTGGCTATCTCTGTTTAACTGGATAAAGCATTAGACAATAGATGGATGGATTCTTGTGTTTCAACTACTTTTCTTACAAGGAGTTTAAAGTGAAAATCCTTAGAAAAAAATAAGATCTTTAAAAAAATGTTTTTCATAATGCAATCAGGTTGTTACTCTTTATCAAGGGTCAATCGAAACAGCCCATTGACACTAGCAAAGCTGCCAATGTGAATGAAAACAAATACACCACAGTTAAGCAAAGAGACTATTGCACAAAATGTGTATTAGTGACGAAGATTGGACTTCATTGTGTTGTGTCCTGAACTTATTCTGATGATGTAAGAGTTTATAGGCAAAGTGAAATGCCACAATGATATAGCTTTGTGTCTGTTTACTTCCCATGAATATGCAGTAAATAAGAGACTAGATTCAAACCTCATGTGTTCCCACTGTGTAACGCATAGATGGTCACATTCAAATTCTACACTGATCCTAACACATGTGGCTTGATCATATTTTTCAG
Organism: Malacoctenus triangulatus; assembly: GCA_032274725.1. Lineage (NCBI taxonomy): Eukaryota > Metazoa > Chordata > Actinopteri > Blenniiformes > Labrisomidae > Malacoctenus > Malacoctenus triangulatus. The sequence goes on from JAUESE010000002.1 coordinate 14,193,527, forward strand.
TAATTTTCACGATGTTTTTTCAAAATATTATGAGCAAATTCAATGTTTTCTTCACAACATTCATGAACAAAACTCAAATGTATTGCTATAAGTATGTCTGTTTCTATTGTGAAAAGTAATGACTTTAAAAAATAGGGTTTCATAGTAAGCGCTAATTGACTAATTTGTAACAAGCAAAGATCCACTGCAGACCTCACAGATGTCCTTCAGGTGTTTGATGTAGTCTTTCTCCGTGCCCAATATCTCATTGATGACGTTAGTTCTCATCTGTTCTTTGCAGGGTAAACCAGGTCCCAACAAGAATCCGAGACTTGTCAGATTGTCCTCTTCAGCATGAGCCTTTTCAAAGTGAGCCTGGTTATCCTCAATGGGTTCATCCTGATTTACACGCAACTGAGGAAAACATGTGACAGATACAACTTAGTAGAGAATTCTGATTGGTCCTCTTATGTTTGTGTGTTGAGGAACAGCTATTGGACATAGCCCAGTATTTGCAAACTACTGATACATTTTGATGACAGACTGAGTTAAAGCAGACAAGTCATAGATAAAGCTGGTCATTTCTGTCGTGCAAAAAAAGTGAAGATTTTCTCACCCGAACAAAGCTGGAGGGAAACCACCCCTCACTGTCCATTATACGACCCCACCACCACTCCTTGTTGGTGGCATCCACTACCTCAATGACATCACCTGCCTTGAAGCCCAGCTCCTGAACATCCATGGTGACATGGTCCCAGAGGGCCTCTGCATACACCATACTGCCATCACTGATCAACTGGAGAGAACAAAAAACACAGAACATACAGGTCAGGATTTTTTGTGTTGCCTCCTTGCTTGAGCATGTGGAAAGGCAATATGATGATTGACTACAAGATCTGCTGTTATATTGGAACGGTACTTTACACCTACATTTCACACCTGAGTTGCACCACTATACAGGTGTGTCCCTGACAGAGTATACTTTTAACTTCACATTGCCCGGGTGCAAAATACAGAGTTCTTTATATCTTCAATCATGTTGAGGCAATGTTTTAGTTTGCTGTTTATAGCAAGTTACAAGACTTTCAAAATGAATGTGAAGCAGAGATTTCTACGATCAGGCTTCTGTTCTGTTGAACCTCCGCACAGTTTCAGTTGGAGAAGCTAAAATTCTCTGCTTTCAGGATAAAGCCTCAAAATGTAACAATTTTACAAAGTGCATGATAATGTCCAGTTTATGTCTGGCTGAAAAAAAGACTTTTCCCTTGTTAAGATGCAGTTTGTTTAGACTGTTAAGAGGCTTCTCCACCTATTCACTATATTTTCTGTCATCCCTCCTGTCCCCCCTAAAAAAATAAACTGGGAGAAAATGTAAGTAGTAAAACTTTGTAACATGACTATGCAATGGGCAATGATGTACCAGTTCAGAAAGATACATCAATTTTTATACTGTTTTTTAATTGCAGGTTTAAACTTTCTGATGCCTGAATTTTGTTACTGAAATTTATCATTAGCATTGCGTTTTTACTTTGAAGCTGATGCTGGAAGAAGTTGAGTCTGAAAAGAACAGTTTGAAGCAAATTCATAACAATGACAATCAATTGGTTATCCTTGGTCCACAATTAGAATCAACAACAAAAAAAATGAATAATTTTCACGAAAGTGAAAATAAAAACAAATTCTCAGTTGAATTTTACTAATGAACATACATCATCATACGAACAAAGAAACTTTCAAAGGAATTGTTTAACATTATCCTTTTCTGATGGTGTCAAAATCCTAATAATTCCTTGCATGGTTATCCTCTCAAACAATAAAACTGTGCCTTTTGTTCCCCTGTCTCTCTTTGTGTGTGCACCTCGTCTGTGCACTGAGCTACTAATAACTGAGGTCGCTTTGAGAGGAGGATAGCCAAGAAAGTGCAACAAAAAAACTTTGGAATCATCTCTGCCTATAGATGAGTAAAGGCAACAATACCAACTGTAAGAAATGCAGTCTATTGTTACTATGTGTCAGTTTATAGTGAGCACAAATGAAACGAAATTCTAATACACACACTCGATGTAAGTTCTCCACAAAATCTATTTTCCAGAGATCTGCGAGCGGTCTGTCACAGTACTGTTGCTTTCATTAATAATACTGGTATGTTTTCACTTGGAAAATGAATGCAGCATATACAGTTTGTAAAAATGGGACAGCATTGAATTATTGTATTACATCATTAAAACATTCTGTGGATGCAGCACTGATACTCAGTAAAATTGTTAACACAGAGCCTCGCATCAGACTGATGGCCAACTGGAGGAGAGGGGAAGACAGCCCACTATGCCCGCATCGACCAGCCACCCAAAGCAGTTACTGAGAAAAAGCCCTTGGTATACCAGCTGAAAAACAACCTTCATGTATAATTCCACAAACACAAGCCAAACAACCTGGACTTCATGTGCGAAGAGTCACAGAAACACGGAAATTTCAGGGTGCGATGCTATTTGTTCAACAAAATCACATGAAGGTCCATTGTTTAAATGTAAATAAAGAATGAAAATGCAATTCCATGGCCACATTCACATACAACTGCATGGAGTCAAAAAATCTGACCAGCAAATGGCAGCAGAGACCATGTTGCTTTATTTCAGGTGAAGGTCCATGTATTTTTCAGGAGTGATGAGATAAAATGTAGGACTTTTTACAATCTCACCATTGAGAGGAATAACAAACCATGTTTTATCAGCATATAACATATAATATTGCTATTTATCAGCACACACACACACACACACACTCGTGTTGTGTTGAGCATTGAGTATTGAGTATTGAACTCATTTGAACTTAAAACATTGATTTGAATTCAAAAAAAAATGTATGAAATTTTTTGTTATAGATTTGCTTTAGGATTGTTTCTGTTAATATATCGGCTGTTTAAATACACGTACATGCGCGTTATATGCAAAAGAAAAATAGATTAAAGACATCCCAGAAAGCAAAAATTCTCTTCTAAATTATATGGTCATCAACTGCCATCTAGTGGCGAAATCAATTACACAAAATCGAAAATCCATAAATCATAATCCAACCTCTGAGAGAAACAACAATCTGAGCACAATATTCAATCATCTATCATCCACGTGATTTGGAAGTCAATACTAATTATGCCCTGGGAAAAAAAAAGATTTTGTTCTCCTGGTCTGTTCTGTTCTTCTAGCATTTAGACAGAAAACTCGTGAGTACCAGGGTGCAGCCCTGGTATTCTGGAATAGTTTGAACTTGGAGCCGCCCCTCTTTGACCAAAGGCAAAAAGAGAGCTAAAGGTAAATGGTCCACAAGTCTCGTTGCTGTCCACATCAAACTGGAGCCGCATCTGACAGCCAGCTGCACGGTGGGTGTCTTCATGCACTTCACTAAGCAGTCCATGTAATAGTAGGTGGCCCTAAGATAGCAGCACTTTGTGCAGGGCAGCTTTTCTTCCTGCACCTTATTGGACGAGTGCATTGACCAAAAGCTGCCTCCTCCCACAGTTCAATCCGGACCAATATGGCAGCGAGGTTGCAAACTTCCTCCTTGACTTTTAAAACACTTCCCCAAAATGATTTCTGACAGCATTTGAGGAGAGAGAGAGACATAAGCTGTGCCGATGATGAGTTTTGCAATTAAAAGTAAAAAAAACTATGCAGGAACAGAGGAAGGTTAAGAGGTTTAACAGCTTTAACAGTTATTGTGCTGTGGGAAGCAGAGTAGGGAATAGCTGGCCATGATTTTTTTTTTTTTCAAACGGATCCCAGATCAGCATGTCAACATGGCCCGTTGGATGGATCCTTCAGATGCATCATTATGACCCACGTATGTTTACTCTGTGAGAAGAAGCATTTAGATGCTAGAGGAACGAGAAAAACTCTGTAGGAGTCTTTGACAGCTACCACTGATTTAGAGTCTTTTTAAAGGATTATTTTTGTAGTTTTATGGCACAGAAATTTCACAGTGAGAGGTAAAAAAAAAAAGATGATGTGGCTGTTGCTAAGCAACACACCCACACTGTCTTGCTTCTCTGCTGCCTTTTCTGTCAGGAGATCTCTTTGACAACATGACACAACAACAGTCTTCTTCAGAAGTGCTACTATAGCAAACAATAAGAAAATCCTGTTGTAAATGTGTCCAGATCATGACAGAACTCATGGAGGTTTGTGAAGAAAAAGTGGTAGCTGTTACACACGCATGCACACACACACGCACGCACGCACGCACGCACGCACGCACACACACACACACACACACACATACACCAGTTTCCCTTTCTTCCATAATTCTAATGGGAACACTGCATGAGTTAATGTCTCCTACACACATTGATATTTTAGTGCTCTTATATGTTTGGTGCAAACCACAGTTGTGCAAGCAGCCAGTACAACAGTTATGTTGGGGTGTTATAAAACCATGAAAGCTGACACAGATTTCTAGGTACCATAAATGTCTGTGCAGGTGAGGCCCTTTCAAAGCTGAGCGGTGTGGACAAACTCTTAAAATGGGAAAACAGAGGCACAAGTGGGAATAAAGTATCTCTAAAATACACTGCAAGAGGATTCCCCTTCTACTACAGCGGTGAAGAAGTTGTCTGCTGAGCAAGGCCAGCACAGACGATGACCCTCAAATGTTTTTTCTGATTAAAAATTTGATGCCATTCACCACATAGTTTTGGATGACAGTTGTAGTTTAATTTCTTATACCAGTTGTTAACTCAGGCAGGTTAGAGACCTGTAATGTCTCAGAGTTTTTAGGACAGTGTCCACAGCCTCTGCTCAGCTCCTGTTGGAGTCCAGACTGTGATACAGTGAAATGACACCACTGTGCTGTGAATTAAACCAGTCAGGATATTGTGACAGTGCTGAGGCATGTACATATAAAAATAAAAAGAGCAGACACAAATACAAAACTTAAAAAGCCTGTATTGAGTTTTGTCATAACATCAACATTCTAGACCTCTGCCATAACAGAGAAATGGTCCCACCAGTCTGAATATGGGCATTGTGAGCACAAGGATGGCAGTCAAGGGGAAATATAGAAAGAAAACTAAAAACTTTACTGAATTAGGAACTCAATCTTGATTTGACTTATGAACTGGGTCCAAGTTTTGTCATAATTCTCCAATCCATTTACCGTGTATCTGATTTTTTTTCAAGAGCCAACCCCAATATCATCTCTCTAATCCAACAAGCATAGGAAGGAGGAGTTTTGTGATTTAAATATTAATGACAAGAAATCACTCAAAGATGGACATAAGTAAATCATGTGTCTTGAAGAGACAGGACAAAAAGAAATCGACCTCTGGTTTAAACAGCCTGCCATTTGAGTAATGCAGTGTAGATACAGCTTCACACTGAGTCAAACAATATCTGACAGAGAATGATGATGTTTGTATTTGCTGTATGGTCTTGATCCAGTTGTCCTCCGGTGTTATTTTTTGAGTTTCTTCTTTCCATGTTGTTTGAGTTTGTCCCACATTTCTGGGCAGCTGTTGATTAATAAATAAAAGTAAGTAAGTAAGTAAGTAAGTAAGTAAATAAATAAATAACAGTTTTATATATATATATATATACACACACACACACACATATATTCTTTCTTCAGAGATCAGTCCATTTGTCTTCTTGGCTCCCTTTGTAGTAAAGTACAGGACTGAGATCTACATACAGCAAATCCAAATTTTTCCAAAGTTGAAAAAAGGAGAGGTCGACTCATTTTTGTTGAATACCTTCTCAGTGCCAAGGTTAAAGATGATTGCAGGTTGCAGGAGTGAATGTGAAGAAAATAACATGGAAATATAAATTGTTAAATATAAATTGCTAAATATAAACATGTTAAATATAAATCGTAAAGTGTCGCGTATTACTCTATATACATGAGCGACACTTAAAGGTGGATTTCGAAGTTCCCCCTGCCAAAAATAAACACTAGATTTAAAAAGTTGAAAACCAGCTCAATCCGTAGCCTTGGGTCTCTACTCTCGAGTGGGAGTGACATTTTTTGCAACTCCCCCTCCCCCTGGCTTTATTTTTATCTTTCCCTTTTGTTTACCTCGTTCGGGCCGTTTCTTGGTGGAGATTGTGTTATTGTCTCCAGCCAATGACAGAACTATGGGCGTGACGCTCTGTAGGGAAAGTCATGACTGGGAGATGCCAGACAGAGTGCTGAAACTTTTGAAAAAATGGCGGAAGCTCCGAAGAAAAGGAAATAATCTGCAGCAAAGAAAAGTTTAGATAATGCACGCTGGAAAACCAGAGTCAACATTGGTATTGCTTTCACTCGTTTTCGAGCGTTGAAGGAGAGGCTTGGACTGAAGAGCGATGCGGATTTGGCCTGGTTACTCTTGGACAGGTACGTGCAAACAGCATTACTGATAGCCTGCTAATTTAGCGGCATGCTAAGCTGTTAACCAAGTAGTGTATTTGTTAGGAAGTTAGGCGGCCAGTAGACAACAGCATTATCGTGCATTGTAAGCAGTCTCTCTGAATTCGCGGCTAATAACTGTGAATGTAATAATGCCTGTGATGACCAAGTGCGTGTGTACTAGCTGTGCTGGAAGAGACCAGATGATTACTGATTAGCCAAGAAGTGGGGCTCTCAGTTTGAAAAGTGTTTATAAACAGAAACGGGGAACAGGGTCGGAATCCACCCTTAACAACACTTTTCTCTTTTTTTAAATAGCTTAAATTTTTGGCTGTGACAGACTGTTTTTTTTCACTGGCTTAAGATTTATCATGTACTGATTTATGGATGAAAAGAGTTTTGCAAAGAATTCCTTGAAAAACATCAATAGGGAATCCATCAGGACCTGCTGCCCACCCCATTCAAGACAGCCTCATTGCTCTCATTATTTCCTAAACTGACCATGGATGTTCTATAGCAACCATGGAGCATTTAAGGAAGTCAAAAAAACAAGTGCATTTCAGATGAGTTGGCATTTACTTACCCTCTTGTCTTGATTTAAAATAATCATGACAATATTCCAATATTCCATGTCATGAGTGTATTAAATTCAGATTGCAAAAATTTCTCCTTAAAAATGATCTGGTATAGGTGAGAGAGTGTAATGCCGATAAAAATTTGCAATTTTGACAGTGAACTGAGTTGTTTGAATCACATTTTATTCTTTTGTGCTACATGAGAAGTACCTTGGACCCTCATAAGCTTTCATAGACTCCCACAAAAATTCCCTTGAAACATCTTGAGGGTTATTTACCTTTAAAACAGCATAAATCCGATCACTGAGAACATTTTTAAAATGTTTGCATGAAAGTAATTGTACTCAACCCACCAAGTTCATTGGGGTTTCACAATGGCTAGAATGGTTAGATCCATCTTCCCCCTAGTATCTGATAGCAGTATACTGTGATTATTGCTGATGGAAATTCAGTGGAAAAAGTGTTTATTGATAATAAAAATTAATCAATTCTGGAGTTGTTATTTTTTAGCTGCCTGATCTATTAAGATATGGAAAGATAGACAAGAGTTAATGGACACTGCCACCAATGATGTTTGATCTCACTCTTGACCCATCTTCACAAGCATGAAGGACACAGTTAAAATTTCCCCCAAGATGAGAAGAAGGTCTTTTCACTTGCCCAAAATTCAATCATTCCATTTGTCCATCTGCAGTGTGATGATATTCAACTGCCAACAGAAAAGTCAGGATGTGTAAGTATTCCAATCATTTGGCCTTGGCTGCAGGCCCTGATGTGCCCAAACAAGCACTGGCAGGGAGTGGGGTGCCAGTGCTCACTTTCACAAGTCAGCTATGGCTTTCATGGATCTTATGTTTCTAAATTCCTCTTCCACTCTAATTAGCATGTAGTTATCTCGCAGTTGCCAGGACTCCAAAACACATGTGGACTGTTTGGGCATGCTTCATCCCTCAAGCACCCTGCAAAGAGTGTAGAGCTGGTCCAGTGTTCCAGGACCAGGACGGAACCTACATTGTTCCTCTTGGATGTGAAGTTCTACCATCGGCGGATTTTTCCTCTCCAGTACCCTGGAAAAGACTTTTCCAGAGAGGCTGAGGAGTGTCGTCGCCCTGTAGTTTGAATACACCCTCTGGTCCCCCTTTTTGAAAAAGGGTAGCACCATCCCCGTCTGCCAGTCCAGCGGCACTGTCCCTGACCGCCGTGTGATACAACAGAGGCATGTCAACCAAGACAGCCTGGTCACATCCAGAGACTTGAAGTAATCTGGGCGGATCTCATCCACCACCCAGCTTTGCCACTGAGTAGCTTACTAACGACCTCAGTGACTTCAGCCTGGGTAAAGACTGAGTCAACCTCTGAGTCCACAGCCTCTGCTTCTTCTACGGAAGACGTGTCGGCGGGATTGAGGAGATCCTCAAAGTATTCCTTCCACCTCCTGACAATATCCCCAGTCGAGGTCAACAGCTCCCCACCATTGTAAACAGTGTTGGCAGGGTACTACTTTCCCCTCCTGAGGTGCCAGATGGTGTGCCAGAACCTCTTCGAGGCTGACCAATAGACCTTCTCCATGGCCTCCCCAAGCTCCTTCCACACCCAAGTTTTTGCCTCTACAACAGCCTGGGTCACAACATGCTTGGCCTGCCAGTACCTGTCAACACCTCAGGAGTCCCACAGGCCAAGAAAGTTTGATAAGACTCCTTCTACAGCTTGACGGCAGTCCTTACTTCCGGTGTCCACCTCGGGGAGTGCTGCCATGACAGAAACCTGAGATCTTGCGGGCGCAGCTCAGTGTTACCGCATTGACAATGGAGGCAGACAAAATGGTCCAATCCAGCTCAATGTCTCCGGTCTCCCTCAGAAGCTGGTCGAAACTCTCCCTGAGGTGGGAGTTGAAGACCTCTGAGACAGAAGGTCCTGTCAGATGTTCCTAGCAGATCCTCACAGTACGTTTGGACCTGTCAGTCAGGCTTGTCCCCTGCCAGCGGATCCAACTCACCACCAGATGGTGATGAGTTGACAGCTCAGCCCCTCTGTTTACCCGGGTGTCCGAAACATATGGCTGGAGAAAAGACACAACTGCAAAATTGGTCATCGACCTCCTGCCTAGGGTGTCCCGGTGCCAGGTGCACTGATGGACACCCTTATGCTTGAACATGGTGTTTGTTATTGACAAACTGTGATGAGCACAGAACAACAACAGAACATGACTCGGGTTCGGATCAGGGAGGCTGTTCCTCCCAATCACACCTCTCCAGGCTATTCTGTCATTCCTCAGTGGGCATTGAAGTACCCCAGTAGAACTATGGAGTCCCTCTCACAGAGGGAAACCCCAAAGTAGAAGAGAGTCGAGCCTCTCTCGAGAGAAGAGGGCGGGGCCCTGGTGACACTGATCTGGGCGATGTGAACTGCCTTTGGTTTTCTGACTTCATGAGGATGTTATGAGCCACTCTGTCTGACTTATCAGCTGAGACCTGTTTGCCTTAGGAGACCCGACCGGGGGAAAGCCCTTAACATAGCTCTCAGGGTCATCCGAGCATGTAAACACCTCCACCATGGTAAGGTGGCAGCTCAAGAAATGAATTAAACAACTTTCAAAGAATTGAAATTCCTATTTTTTTTAATTAACATTAAAAAAAATACTGAAATGGCACAGATTTTTTTCAAACAGCACTCATAATGTAAATACAATGACTTCATAAACTAAATAAAGCTTCAAAAGCATTATTGACAGTTTTAATTATAATTATTTGATTTGCAAACACTTTTGTGAGTTTTATTCACCTTTAGTACAATCTTTATGTTTCATCTCAAAAATGGCCGCATATTAGAAAATTAATCGGGGCAACTAAAATTAGTATAAAGTCTCAGATGTTACTTTTTTGCGACTGCATAAAAAAAAAATAAAATAAAATTAATGGTTTCAAAGGAAATGTCCCTAACTTCACCCAAAGTACAACATAATAAAAAGTATTCAATGTGTCATCTGATCATTTATTACACTCAAAATAATCCAGAAATTATGTTTTTTAGAGCTTGCTTTCAAGTGTGCAAAATGAAGCACATCGGGCACTGATAACATATTGAAGTTCAAAACTTATAACACTCTCTTGAATTTATTTTAATTAAAAAAAAATGAACAACAAGTAGTAATAATGTGTATCAATACAGTTTTTGGGGTTTTAGGCTTATCGGGAAAACAAAATTGTTTAACACAAAATAAGCACAATATATATTGAGTGCAATCTATCCCCTAACACACAATAAAAAACAAGATATAAATTTTTATATTTTGAAAATGTAACAACCCTTTATTCAGCACACCTTGTACAAGGTCACAAAATTGCACTGGATTGAAAATTTGAATATTGTGAAGCTTGACAACAACATGGTCCCTGTTTGCAAGAGGCGGCAAAAAATAAATTAGCCTTTTAATTCTATACCTGCAGGATAAAGATTGCAAAATGCCCCCCATATCATGAATGGAAGGTGTTGGGGGGGGGGGGGGGCATTTTTATACTGAAAGGAATATGATGATTTACCTACTTTTTTAAATTCAGCAATATAGTGTGATGTAGAACGATTTCAACAGATTTTTAAAAATCAATCACAAACTATCAATATCACAGGTGTGTAAGATAAGGATTTTTGCAAAGTCAAATCTGCAAAGATTTAATAAGTGGTCAATAAGTTAGGAAGAAACATACACCAGGCTAATAAAGCCTGATATTGATTGACTGTGCATATAAAGCTACAGTCACCAATTTTTTTAATTGAACTAAAAAAATGAGAAAAGTGTTACACCTTTGCAAATGCTTTACATAGATAGCTGTGAATACTCTGGAGATTTCATTATGAGAGAAAAAGTTTCTGTGTCAATCTGGGATATTCAAAAATATATTTTTTAAACTGGTCCGTACTTGGAGCTAACATGGGATTCAGGGGCCACCATTGAGCACAGAGTGTGCACACACTTGGGTGTGCAATATTTCTTGGCTGGAAGCGAGTGAGCTTTATGGTAACATCCTTCTGTTTTCATGGCTAAGCTTGGATAAATGATATAGGAGCTGACAGAATTTGTTTGTGTGTCTGTGTTGTGATGAGAAGGAGTCCCAATCCTCCACACCAGTAGAAAACTGTCAGCAAAATGTTTGGCTGAAAGCAGCTAGTGAGGTCCTACCTACTTTGAGACAATAAAATTGTCAACATATCTAACCTAACCAATGTGCCTGAGATAATTCCTGTCCTGACACACCGTGATTCGAATCAGTAGGTTATGGTGAAATTGACTAAACTCAGTCCATATGTCCTGTGGCCAGAACAAATAAATCTGTATAAATTGTGCACAATGTATTCAGCAATATATTGCCCATCACTGCCCAAACATTGCATCTGCTAAGGTATTCACAGATCGAGAAATGCTGCAAAAATAAAAAAGTTGTGTCCTATAGAAAGGAAACAGGTTGATGGGTCAGACTTAACCAGTTAAGCAGAGGTTGTTTGTTTTTTTGTTTTTTTTAAACTGAACTCAAGCTAAATAAATCCATCTTGTTACTTTATGGTTACAGACTTGCTGAAGTGCCAGGACACATGAATAGAAACACTGCAGGTAGGAACTCAACCACCGCATCACCTGACACCCTCCTGTTTTGTTCAGTGAATTACCTCCTGAATGACACTAAGAAGTACAGTGTTGTCTGCCACTGCATTTACTCTGGAGGAAGTCCATTTCAATGTTTATTCACTTTTTGTTTTAACTATCTCAATCAACCTACCATATTGCATAGAGGTATTAAAGGTGAGATATGTAATACGACACCGCATAACGACATCTAGTGTTTCCAGGTTGTAACTGCAACAACCGAAAAATAATTACGGCCAGCGTGTTGTCAGGTTTCCTGCAGATAACATCCGGGACTCTGAAGCAGTTGGTTGTTATGCCGACTCCGCCATTTTGCCATAACTGGCAACCTGCTATTGGCGAACTCTATTGGCTTGTAGACGTAAACACAA
>JAUESE010000002.1:14226226-14237155 GCA_032274725.1 Malacoctenus triangulatus
CACACACACACACACACACACACACACACACACACACACACACACACACACACACACACACACACACACACAGGGTTCCCACTCTCTGTCAGGGAGACAGTCAAATTGGCTCTAAAACTCTTTAAGAAGAAAACACACATGATTAACGTGGGATCATTTAGATGCTGCATTCTGCCAGCCGGTGGGGCCAAAACACAGGCAGGGAGGTTTGTGGGAGGTCTGGAAGCAAATGGGAGTCCAAGTGGTCCACGACAACTAAACTACACAAACACCGACATGTTGACAACCTGCACCTGCAGCAGTGTGCTGCACTGAGCACCAGCTGAAATGTTTCAGGCCAATTTGAACACAGTGGGACCTGTCTGATAAATAGTTGTTTCAGAACGATATGAATGAATTAGAGCTGACCGATATATCGGCCCCACCGATTTATCGGTCGGGCTCTAGTTAGAATGTGAGATGCCAATAGAACTTTTCTCAGGAGAAATCCCACAAAGCTCTGGTCCACATTTTTGGTGTGTTGATGGAGACAAAAACAAGTTGAAGTGAACAGAGCTTCAGGAAAAGTTGCATGATTTCCTAATGAAAACTTCGTTTTCTTCTAAGCTGCAAGGCAACAATCAAATGACCACTTTTCACTCCTTTTCAGATTGCTCAGAAATATGACCCGCAGAAGGAGGAGGAGCTTCGCTTTTGGATTGAAGAGTTAACAGGAATGTCAATCGGGGAGAACTTTCAGAAGGGCTTGAAGGATGGCGTGATCCTGTGCGAGTGAGTACCGAGAGCGCCGTCCTGCCTGGGAACATCCCAGCGCGCTGTGTGAGAGGAGCATATATACCCAACCGTAGATACATCCAACAATCCAGATGATGGGGGTACAGGTGGCAGGCGTTAATTCTGCAGGTCTGCCCAAGTGCCTGTTCTTCATGTGTCCACATAAAGCTGTTCTCCACTAGCTCAGTCTGAATAAATCTCGCCCTGTGAAAGTGTTCTTTAGCACTTTGAAATCAACTTTGATCAAAAGTCCAATCGTGTCTTGTGAAGTTCTAAAGTACTTTTGGCTACAGCTGCACCCTGTGTGCTAAGAACTCCTGTGAATGGTGCTTTTTCTTTGACTCTGTCATCCTCATGTCTTCCTTGTAGACTGATCAACAAGCTGCAGCCTGGCTCAGTGAAGAAAATAAACCTGTCCCAGCTAAACTGGCATAAGGTGGGACCCCGGGGACCTGGGCACACTGCATTCAGCTCTTGCTTTTTCTTCTTTTCATATTGGTTTGAGAAGTGGATACAGGTGTGAAATGAGGAGATGAGTGGAGAGGCTCATGAGGGGCCGTGACACAGTGTGCAGCTCACTGCACATCAAAGACTCGCCTAGAGATAGTTGTCTGCACTGTCACTGGAGGCTGACCAGTGTCCCTCCCTTAGGCTCTGAGGACTTCTGGATTCATCAGTCAGGTTTCAGCAGCGTCTGTGGTTGGTGGTTGGTCCCTGATGGAGCCCCTCACCATCACTCCTTCCTCCTCTGTTTTTTTCCTGTTTCTCTCTGCAGCTTGAAAACCTTGGAAACTTCATCAAGGCTATTCTGACCTATGGCCTGAAGCCCAACGACATCTTTGAGGCCAATGACCTGTTTGAAAATGGGAACATGACACAAGTCCAGACTACCCTGCTGGCCCTGGCGAGCATGGTGAGTGGATGCCACACAAGAGTGTTGAGGCTATTTTTGGTTTCATCAGAATCTGTTTTTATTTGTTTTTGGAGAAACTTCCATCGTGTTCCCTGTGTGTGTTTTCTGTAAGGCAAAGACCAAAGGGATGGACACAAAGATCGACATCGGGGTGAAATATGCTGATAAACAGGCGCGACATTTTGATGATGACAAGATCAAAGCTGGCCAGTGTGTCATTGGACTGCAGGTAACTGGAGTTGGTGGTTAGACTTTCCTCACAACCAGCACATGAACAGCTGTGTTCTATTGTCCTTTCATTCAGCTCGATGCCAGTTAGTGTACACAGCCCTTTCTATTCACTTCCATCACATAGAGAGAGCCAGCAGGCGGTCCAGGTTCACCTGGCTCAGTCTCAAATACAAGTTGGTCAGCTCAGAAAGGTTTAAGTCCCTACCTAGAAGCAGATATGGGTGGGTGGGGGAGTGCATTATTAGAGGTTTGTCCTCTAACAGAAGGATTTTAGATTCCATTGGAGATTTGACAGGAAGCCAGCAAACAGACCAGCGGTTCTATTGTTCCCTCCTCTCTGTAAGGACGAACCACAAAGTGGGAGAACATGGGGATTGTTTTGTCTGAATCAAAATGACTGAAGTGACCTGAGATGGATCCACCGGATGGTGAGTGTGGAGCTTTGCTACAAGCGGCGCCCAGGTTTGCATGGGGGAATATAGACACCCACCATAATGACTTATGGAGCAGTAGTTCTTTACACCAAGTTCCAAGGAAGACTCATCTCCAAGTCCCACCATGATGCATGATGTTACCCTGTCATGCAGGAGACCTGATGCTTCAGCTCCATCTGTGCACAGTTCAATAATGATGCAGCAGTTTTTCACATTATCTTAAGAGAATCACAGCAGACCGATCCAGATCCTGGAAGCTGATGTACTCTCGATCTCCTGGCTGGAGCGGCCAGATCAGTCAGCTGATCCCGGATGTAAACCACATGGTCTGCATGAAAACGTACAGCAGCAGTGGAAAAAACACCACGGCCAACAAAAACACCACATGGTTTTTGTCTTGGGAATCAGGGGACACTGAGGCCATGTTATATTTAGTCCTCACTGTAACTTGGTGTAAACACACACTGCAGTGACCTGCTGCCACTGTTTACTTCCATGCTGGTTTGAACCCCGCTGACAGAGAGAAAAGTGGGATGCTGGTTGGATTTGATTCTGATCTTTAGTTGACCTTCTCATCTCAGATGGGAACCAACAAATGTGCCAGTCAGGCTGGAATGACTGCGTATGGAACCAGAAGACATCTCTATGATCCAAAGACACAGACCGACAAACCCTACGATCAGACCACCATCAGTCTGCAGATGGGAACCAACAAAGGAGCCAGCCAGGTGGGAGGCCACACCCCTCCACTTCTCTTCTTTTTGTGCTGTCGGCACCTCCAACGGGGGCCCCAACACGAACAGCATCCATCCATCCATACATACATACATACATACATACATACATACATACATACATACATACATACATACTGTATTCTATGTATCCCCACTCATGTTCTCCTGTTTTACTGATGCTCTCCTGTCTTTGTTGCACCAAAAAGCTTTTCAGTCATTTAGTGATCGTGTTGTTGATGTGTCTCTTGCTTTCTTTGATGTGGGGTTGTTCCCTGCCTTCTCTGGACATGCTGTTTTTGAGGCAGTACATGAACGGTCCAGCTTGGTCCGTCACAGCTGAATGCTGTTCGTGTTTCAATCTCAGAGTGCGACAGTCTTGGGATCACAGCAGGTGGGACTTTTATTAAACCCACTATCAGTCAGCTCAGGAGCACAGTTTGTGAAATGAATGCACTAAATTATTAAACCACAAACAAAAATCATAAATTTCAAATGAGACAGCTGATTTTTTCCCCTTTGGTTTGCCAGCTGCTGCTAATCAAGCAGAGACTTTCTCACTCATTTAAGACATGTCTTACTGGTACTTGAAAATGTAATTAATTAGGGATTTTAGGACAATCAATAACAACCATAAATTCCAAATTGTGAATCAATATCTTAGATTCTGATCACTTAATTGTTAATCAGGTACCTTTCATTTTTATTCACACATTCCACTCGAAGGCTAAACGGACACATTATTTTTCTGAACATCCAATCAACAGTGGTCTAATTGAAAGTGGCTAGCTACCACATGTTTAGCACTGAGGTGATAAGAAAGAAAGGAATTGCTTCGATGATTAGCTAAATCTTTCTTGCATACTTTGCATACAACACTGTCTGATGTATGCTTTACAAACAAATGTTTTTATTTTCTCCATCTGTCAGACCGAGCAGAGTGACCTTGTCCATTTTTGAGCCTTTTATTTGTTGTTTGTGATTGTGTTTCTAAATTTGAATGTTTGTTTTTTTGTTTTTTTACTTAATCAAGCTGTACCTTGGAATAAAACTCTTTTTTGAGAGACCTGCTGAACACAGCAATAAATAAGACAGGTTAAAAAAAAGCAAAAGTAGAAACAGCAAAACACTTTTGGTTCTGACATTTTTCTTTGAAAATTGTTTAAAAATACTCCGATATTGAGTTAAAATGTAGAACTGTGTGTGTGTGCGTGTGCGTGTGTGTGTGTGTGCGCGTGCGTGCGTGCGTGCGCGTATGCGTGTTCTTAAACATGCATATGTGAGTTCAACTGGTGCCTCTACGTTGTCTCTTGGTGTGAATGAGTGGGGGTCTCTGTTTGCCCTCTGATGGGCAGGTGAGCTGTCCAATGTGAGGGCTGGGATGAGCTCCAGCTCCTGCCTCACATGACCCACCCAAACAGTACCGGACAATGGTCTTCAAGTGCCGTCTGCTGTCAGGCATGGCCCCAGCACCTTGCAGGGATAAAGAGCATCAGGCTGCTTGGTCTCCGAATGTTTGAAAAACAGCAGCTTGTTGATATGGTGAACATGAAATGTATGAATAAACCTTGCTATCTTCTCCTATGGCACAATGTATTTCCTTGCAGGCGGGTATGTCAGCCCCTGGTACACGCAGAGACATCTTTGACCAGAAGGTGGCGCTGCAGCCAGCAGACAACTCTACCATCTCCCTCCAGATGGGAACTAACAAAGTGGCATCACAGAGAGGGATGAGTGTCTACGGTCTCGGTCGGCAGGTCTACGACCCCAAGTACTGCGCCCCTCCCACCGAGCCAGTCATCCACATCAACGGCAGCCAAGGCACCGGCACCAACGGCTCTGAGATCAGCGACAGTGACTATCAGGCCGAGTTCCAGGACGACGAGTACCATGGAGCCTACCAGGACGACTACAGCTCCCACTATAACCAGAACATTGACTACTAGTTGAGACCTCTGCCGCTGGAGAAGCATTAAACCTTTATATTTTTATCAACACTACAACGGGGCAAGTCTTTTGCTGTCCTCAAATATCCTCTTTATTCCTTCAAGCATGAAATGAAAAGTTGCCTTGTGTGCTTTCCTCCTTTACATCCACTCTTTAATTTGAGCAACAAAGGTAATGATGAGATATTTTATTATTCTAGAATAATGGCAAACGTGTTTTTTAAGCCTGAAAGTGGTTGTTTACAGCACCCTTTTCAGGAAGAGTGATGAAATGCTGCAGTCGTGATAACGTTCACCAGTCACGTAGCATCAAGAGATGTTGCGTAACAATGTTTGTATTCCCAACTGAAAGATTGTTCCTCTTTATGTACATTCACTCAGAGTGTCTCTCTGTACTTCTGTGTTTTGAAAGCGGTATCTTTTGGTTTGTTTAGTGTTTTAGTCATCAGAGAGTTTTGTTTCCATCCTTAAATAATGGTATGTGTTGTTGATGGGTGCGAGAGGACCAAACCTGAGCTGGCTCTGCTTCACTGCTCCACTGCCTTGTGCCTTAGACCTTCGTTCATTCCTCTTGTATTACTGAGCTGTATGTATCACAGTGACATTCTTTGTAAACAGTTTACTGTTTGATGGTGTCTAAAGAAAAATTGTATGTTATAAATAAAGCCTTAAATTTTGAAATTCTAAAAACCTGTCTGCAAAGTGTCACTTTATTTATTTGTTCAAACAAATGAAAAGTCAGTGTTCTGTGCATTGAGAGGCCAAAAGCTCACAACCACAGACGTGCAGCAGCAAGAAGGCAACAGTAACAAACACAGCTGAGATATGGGAGGTGGCATCAAGGAGAGGAGGCGTTCCCATGACAGCAGGTCAATTTGCAACCGACTCTTCAACAGGTCAGCCATCAACATGCACACACAGCACACACACACACACACATGAGCAGACATACAATGAAGAAAGCTTTGTGCCCTGACACACCCAGACACCGAAAGTGTTTGAATGCTTGGAAAAGAAGCTAAAACACTGATGGTACAAAAGAAAAAAAAATTCTCATCATTACATCTTAGTGTGTTGTCAAAAGATTTCGTTCAGAAGCATCAGATTTTTTTTTGTCATTTAAGTTTTTATTTATTCATGTACACAATAACATAAAATCAAACTCAAGAACGAACGCTGGCAGCAACACAACCAGACAGTACATCCGACTGACAACCATATGCAACGGTCTCCTGCAAATCAACATTTCCTATTTTGAAACAGCCACAACAAATTTTCAGAAACATGTCTGTAATCCTTCTATTTGCCCTGTTTACAAAAAAATACGTTCCCAGACACACTTAAAATGTTCCTCTTCATTATTGATTCTAGCCAACATGCATTCATATGAGCAACTTCTGTCATCATATCCATCCATTTCTTTACATCTGGAGCAATTGCACTCCTCCATACTCTGAGAATTGTCAGAGCCGCTGTAACCGTCCCAACTTTAAAACCCTTCGTTCATGTTTGGATATATTTTGTATTTCTGTTTGGTCCCCTAACAAACACAGTCTTGGTGACACAGGTAAAGCCACACCCAACCATTGACTCATATGTTCCAATGTTTTTTTCCCAAAATGGGTATATCAAGTCACATCCCCTAATTACATGCAAAAATGTCCCTATTTTCTTCTCACATCTCCAACATAAGTTATTTCCCAGCAAGCCCATTTTATGTAGTTTTGAGGGGGTGAAATAGACTCTGTGAATTATCTTGTATTGAATAAACTTGCCTCTTGTATGTGTTTTCCTGTGTTTGACAAGACATTCAGCCAATCTTCCTCACTCAAATGACATCCTAGGTCTTTCTGCCATATGGTCCTCAGATTTTTGCACATATCTTCTCATAAACCAATAAATGTTTTGTAAAATACGGCTGCTCTATGTGTGATATTTGGTAGACTGAAAACATCCATCAGAGTATTCTTGCTGAAATTATATTTTCCTTTTGTGATACAGTCTCTTATTTGTAAATATTTCCAAAAATTATCCTTGTATTCCAGATTATATTTTTCCATTATATCAGCAAATGACATGAACACTCCATCAACAAACAGGTCACTTATTCTGCGTATCCCTTTTACAAGCCACTGATTCCAGTAAATAGATTTCTTTCCAATACGTATGGCTGGGTTATGCCATAGAGAGGTGTAAAGTTGTCTCAGGTGGGAAATACTATATATCTTGTGAATTTCTCTCCATACTGCTTTAGAATAAGACAACACTGGATTTGAGAAACAATTATGTACCAAATTTGTTGCACTATGCGAGAGAACAGGTTCAAAAGGGCTAGTTAGTTCCCTTTCAATTTTGATCCAACTCAGCTCTTGATCCATCCCCTTCCAATGCTTTATCAATTTAGACATTTCAAATGATACATTATATAACCTTACATCAGGTAGACCCATACCTCCCATTTCCCTTGGTGACCACATCTTCTTCAGTTTATTCCTTGGCCTCTTTTTATCCCATAAAAAGTCTTTGATAATTTTATTATAATGTTTAAACAGCTGTGGTGCTATATTGACTGGCAACATCATGGAAACATAATTGAATTGTGGCGCAACCACCATTTTAACTACATTAATTTTTCCTCACAATGTGAGCTTCAATCTTCCCCATTTATCCAAGTTCATTTTTATTTTCTGAAGGAGTGGATCCATGTTTGAAACCATTATTTTGTCCAGATTTGAATTTAGTTGAATGCCTAGGTATTTCATATCTGAAGGCAGAAATTTGAAACCATATGAAGTAATAACCCCTGAGTGACATATAGGCGATATTGGCATACATTCCAACTTATTTGTTTATTTTGTAACCTGATAGTCTAGAACATGACTCGACACTTTAAAGTAACACTGGTAGGGAGTCCTCAGGTTCTTCAAGTACTGATAAAATATCATCGGCATACATAAATAGCTTGTGCTCCCTACCACCTGCTTGCACACCTTTAATCCTCACATTTTCTCTGATTGCTACAGCTAATGGTTGAAGAGCCATAGTAAAGAGCAATGGTGAAAGAGCGCA
Organism: Malacoctenus triangulatus; assembly: GCA_032274725.1. Classification (NCBI taxonomy): domain Eukaryota; kingdom Metazoa; phylum Chordata; class Actinopteri; order Blenniiformes; family Labrisomidae; genus Malacoctenus; species Malacoctenus triangulatus. The sequence continues at coordinate 14,234,328 of JAUESE010000002.1, forward strand.
TCCCTGTCTCGTCCCTCTGGAAAGAGAGAAAAAAATCTTATATTATTCCATTTGTTTGAACAGCTGCTCTCAGGCTGGAGTATAATATCTTCACCCGGGCACAGAAGCCAACCCAACCCAAATTCTGAAAAAGTGGACATCAGGAACCTCCACTGCACACTATCAAAAGCCTTCTCTGTGTCAAGTGAAAAAGCTGCCACTGGCGTCGCACTGAAGCATTCCATATGCATCAGATGTACGAGCTTTCGCATGTTTCAACTGAAGACCTTTTTTTAATAAAACCTACTTGATCTCCGTGTATCATGCTTGGCAGTATTTTCTCCAGATGTGACGTCAAGGTCTTCGTCAAAGTCTTATAATCAACCCCCAGAAGGCTCACAGGTCTGTAATTAGGCAGGTCAGAGGCATCTCTGTCCTGTTTTGGAATAAGAGAAATGAGAGCATCATTCAATGTGCCAGGTAGTGAGCCCCTCTCAAGTGTCTCAATGTACACCTTATGCAACATGGGGGCCAATATATCAATATATTTCTTATTATATTCATTTGGGAAGCCATCCAAAACAAGTGATTTCCCATTTCTCAAAGATGAGATAGCCATTCTAATATCTTCCTCTGTTATTGGCGCATCTAGTGTGTCTTTTTGTTCAATTGATGACATTGGCAGATGAATACTCGGGGAAAAAAAAGTCTCTGTGTCCTCTAGGTTAGGACCACAGGGGGATGAGTAAAGGTTTTCATAAAAGTTTTTAAAAACCTGGTTAGTTTGTGTTGATGAAGTTACTACCCCATCATCCTTCTTAATAAGCATATGTTTCATAAGTGGAAGATGCATTTTCTCAGTGGGAGTAGTTATAATACAATAATACACCCCCACTGCTCACAGGGAGCTGTGTGATGTTTATTTTTCAGAGTGAAACACTGACTAGGAAAACAATAATGCTGATCTCGAAGCTACTGGGAGTTTGAAAACTGTGAAAATAAGTTCAGCATTGACAGCCAATACAGTCTGAATGTAATGACGTGACAAGTTGTTCTGGGGAAGTTACACTTTTATCCCACAAGATGGCAGCATAGTTGAATTGAGGTTAAACAAAGCAAGGAGCAGTCGAGCAGCTCGCTGTGGCATGAACTGTGACAACAGTAAATTTAGATGACTGACCCTAACCCACTCACTTACTCACTCACTCACTTCTATCTTTTATACCGCTAATTCCACTGATGCCCTGACACCAAGTCAGTGTGGTACAGATGGAGTGAATCACTCCATCAGGAGACAGGAGTGGAAAGGTGGTGGTACAAGAGGAGAGAAGCCAGCTGAAAGAGAACAGGAAGTGACATGACAGACGAAGAAAGATAAAATATGATTGAGAAAAACTAAACTAAGTCATGGTGGGGCAGAAAGAAATTAACTCAATCTGATTAAACACAGCACAACAATTCAATGACAGAAAGGAGCAGGATTTCACAATGATGCACAAAACGACAGACACGGAGCCGAGACAAAACTACATCACATTGACTGGAGCATTGTCCAATTCTTCAAAAAGAAATTCAACTGGAAAACTTTTAGGGACCGGAGCTGTTCCCAATTACATATTATTTAAAGCCTCTTGTAGTTCATGTGGTGACTTTCTTACAGGCCTTTGTGCTCCAAGGATAGTTAGTAGTTTTAGGTTGTCGTGGAATGTCTTGATGTCTTCTTGAGTTGGTTTAAGCTTGATTTTGATAATAAACACAGAATATGTCATTGATTTCCTGTGGCACTTGTGTTTCCCATTGGTGTCCTGGATAGATGTTATAAGGTTTTTTTTCTTTATTGAACTTAGGTTGAGTGGCAAGGAAATAACGCACTTCAGCTGTTGTTATACTCAATGTTTCGATAGCTGCTGTATCATTAACTCAGTCTCGTTTGTTATCATGTCATCAACTTTGATTTTTGTATTTTGCAATTCAGACTGTATTTTATCGCAAGGATCAAGTGTATATATTTGTGTTAGACATTTGATTGTTTCTTCTAAGTGTTTGACTTGTTCTAGTTTTTTCGTGTCGATGTTTTAAGATGAGGTTTAATGTGTAGAGGGAGGGAAATTGTTGCATGGTAACAGATAATAATTAGGGAAAAATGTAGCACTTCTTTTTGTCATATAGAGTTTTTTATTAGAAAGAAGTCGATATTTGAGACAGTTTTGTGAACCTGCAGATTGTGGTTGTTTGTAGCAGTTTGATTTGGTGTGGATTCATAACTGTGTTGAAGTCACCGCCAGTGATAATTGGGCAATCAGCAGAAAGTTCAGGAATCTGGGAAAGACTGTGAAAGAAAGCTGGATCATCAGTGTTTGGGGTGTAGAGGTTGACTATTATATACAGCTTGTCAAAAAAACATTGCTTCCAAAATACCATCTCTGCTCTCTGGATCTGTAATCATAGCATTTAAAGCAAACAAAACTTTTTCCACAGATTAGGATGATGACTCCCATTTGTCTGGTGTTATAATTTGCCGACAACACTTGATTGAGTGTATATTCTGTCAGGGGCCTTTCTTCAGATTTCTTCTTTCTGTATGAGTAAATGTCTACTATTAATTTCTTTATATATTCCATTATGTTTTTTTTGCCAGCGAGTGAAGGCCATGAACATTCCAGGATACACAAGTTATCAGAGACATAGCAGCAGGAGGAGGAGTATGCAGTGGGTGCATATCCTGTATGTAAGATGCATTTATTTCTAATGGTGCTGTTTTGGTTTGCAAAGTGATCTATCTATCTATCTATCTATCTATCTATCTATCTATCTATCTATCTATCTATCTATCTATCTATCTATCTATC
>JAUESE010000008.1:12197-23248 GCA_032274725.1 Malacoctenus triangulatus
TGTGTGTGTGTGTGTGTGTGTGTGTGTGTGTGTGTGTGTGTGTGTGTGTGTGTGTGTGTGTGTGTGTGTGCAAGTGCGTGCGCACACTCACACACACAAACCACTTTGTTCTTCTGGAGATCAGTCCCAGAAGATGAGCTTTACATACCCCCATTGCACACACACATTTCTGTGTACATGTACGTACACACACATGAATCCAGCCTCTATCGAGTCTAGTGATGCTTTGATACTTGATCCATCTATTGCTCATTGTTCCACCTGGATGCAATATCCTACAACCATCCTTTTCTTTCTCATGGAGAGCAGTCATGAATCTTTTTTTTTGGGGGGGGGGGGGGGGTGTTAGAGAGAGATATCTTGTTATGTCTGAAACCTGAACAGGATGCTCGTCGAAGAGCTCTGTGTATTCATTGAAGAGCTCTGTACTTTGTCGGGATGACATTTCCCTGTGAGCATCCACTCCGGTGAGTTCCAGCAGCTGTCTCAATCCCTAACCAATACACTTTGGAAATCCATCCAGATCACAGCATGAAACAAATGGAAACTGTCTCAGACCCCCAGTGTAAGGTGGCATTTGGAAACCTGGGGTCATTTCATTCAATAATCATTCTTGCTTGTTGGATGATATTTCCCTTGCCTGTGACTTCTGATGTCTTCGCCCCTCTCAATAACACAATCACTTCATCCAAACTCCCCAAAAAGTATTCTTCTGCCCTCGCCTCACATCTCTCCTCCAGTCAATCTCCCCAGAAAAGTGACCCACAGGAGGATTTCTGTCTGTTTCCCACTGATGCAAATTTTAGCTTGTTCTGCATGGTAATTATGTTACATTTACATTTCTCATCTCCATTATCATCCTCTCCTTGCAAAAGGGTGGAAACCTCTTGAGGACCCTGGGTTTAAATGTATTTCTATGCACCACACTACAGCTACAGCAGCACATAAGTAGTTCATTTGCAACTAATTGGCTTGTGGAGTGAATATGTTTGTCCCTGGAACTTATGAGACTGTTATATAAAGACATTTTAAAATATAATAAGGGAATCAGAGGCTGGTGTGTACATTTTCTGATGGGCAATTACTAATACTTGCAGCATTCCCTTTGGAGCTCTTAGAGTGTGAGTTGTACCTCCACAAGAAAGGAAACGGTACTGAGAAAAAAACATCACTGACAACTTAACAAACGTCAACCAGTAGTGGATGCAATTCTGTTTTTTCTTACCTTGATCAACCTGTTTTTATGAAGACAATTATGAAGACAGGGCTGCTTGAGAAACAACAAGAAGATCCAAGAGTGCCAAGACAGGCGGTTTTCCAGTGAGCTAATAACGCGACTGTTTGCTGGAGTGAATGGAGGGAAAGTGGACCTTGATGCAAACACAACACTGAGACAAAAGGCCAGGCCAACCGCCAGGCCAATCAGCTTGCGGCAGTTTTGTAGTTTGGGAATCTGCTGAAAAAACAGAAATGAGCAAAGCTCGTGAGCTGAAGTAATACTGATGACCACATGGTTTCAATTGAAAGCGAAGGGCTGAACTGGCTTTAGTGCGGAACGAGCTTGGTGGTCAATCGCAATCTTTGGCCTCTCTGCTGCTGGTTTTAGGCTAATAAGCTATCACCACCACATCTGAAAATGAAGACTCATACTTTAAGTCTGAACAACTACCTCTTCAATAAATAAAATGCTATAAAATGCAAAAAACCCTTATAGTGTCCAACAGAGGAACCAGTCCAAACTGGTTATCTTTAGCCTGTCGGCCAGCAACTGAGAGTGGGTTTTATCACCAAAATGTTGGAACCACTGCTTTAAACAAGGTGCAAGTGAACAAGAAGTGCACAAGGTCGTCACAGTTGAAAATTCTAACACTCGGATAGTGTCTGTTGTGCATGTTACGTACCATGCACTCCAATCAGCTGGTGTTGAAGGAACAGTTGTATCTTCTGCTTTCATGTTAGCTGCAATCTTGTAACATACCACCAAAATGTAATTTTTTAAAACTATTTTTTTTTAACACTGTTATTACCAACACATTTTAGTTGCTTATACCTTCTATCGCCCCCCACCGATCATGATAATGTCATGTAAATGTGTACTTTTTGATTTATCCTGTTAATAGATAAACAAACAAACAAATAAACCCACACTCCTGGAAAAAAAACTCCTTTGAAAAATGTCAGTATTATTTATCACGATTATGGTCTCAGTACTTGATTTTCAGCCCACAATCCAAAGACATACATGTGAGGTGACAGTAAAGTAGCTACGTCGAATCTCTGACTGTTTTTTTATGTTGTGGTATCATTTGTGAGAACTTGCATATATTGGGTTGAACTTCCGCTACTGGCTGGGATGATACATCTCAGCTGGACTGGCTGCCGCTCTTTAGATGGTGCAGGATAGACCCTGGATGGGTAGAAGTGAGTAGATGTTAGAGTAACCAATGTAAAATCAGACAGATACACAGGACCCTCAGCCTGCCGTTCTTTTGACGACTGAGGTTCCTCTGACTTGGGGCAACTGCAGCAGAGATGTTTCTCAGCTTCTCTCTGACACCTGCCCCTTGGCTGCACTGTGTAGACCCCAGACAATGCCACAGAAGGGCCTCTTCTTTAAAAGTAGAGCGATTCCTTTTCATTCTTTTTTATAGGTTTTCCTCCGCATTTGCTAATTTTTGGGGGGCTAAGGTGCAAACTTGTAATGCAAAAACATTCTTACTTGTCATCACTAATGGAATGAGACCAGATGGGCCAAGTGGCACGTGCAGCTGTGCCTAATTCCAAGTCAGTTGGGATGCATGATGAGGAGCAGGAATTACCGTATGCATGGGTCCATACATCCGTTTGTGTGATTTTGTTTCATTTGGCCACACGCTTGCTTTCAGTGGGAAACTTGCATAGTATTTGATCAGGCCTCTGGTGTCAGTAGCAGATATTTTTTTGTCTGCTGCTATCTATCTGAAAACGTATAACTATTTCAGACGTTACAGATGGCAACAACTTTGCACTTTGATGAGTTCAACCTTCAAAAAAGTTTTGTCGAATCTAAAAATCCAAAGAAGAGACTGATGGGAGAGCAAAAACGTGAGTCGGCTTCGATTCATTTCTGAAGGATCTTGTATCTTTTGTTATAATGACACCCCAAAAAAACCCCAACCTGCTTGAAATTGATAGAAACTTTACTTTGGGTTTTGGAAGCTGTGGAGATAAATGGAGCAAGCAAATGTTTTGGAGGAGTGGCTCGCACTCCTCTCACTGTGCACTGACATGTTTCCTCCATTCTGACCATCATCTGGCTGGATTTGCTCCTGTTTTGCCCCCCCCCCCCCACCCACTACCACCCCCCCCCCCTCCCTTCCCAGCTTTGACACATACACATGCGCAGCCCCTGAAGATGAAAGGAGAAGAGTAGCTCCATTACCTGCATTACAGCAAGTTGCTCGGACCAATTGACAACAACAAAATGCCCCAGAAAAAGCTTTTTTTTCTCCCCCAGATTTGAGTGCTGTACTTACATCTAACTTCATTTTTATAGACCACAGCCTATTTCCTTCCATCTGGAGTGTGTCAGACAGGAGGGCATTTGATATCTTCCCATGCACCATCAAAGTGGACAATATGCTCCTATGACAGAAGAGCAAATCCATGTTTTCCTGAATCCATCCAGCCTTTGAGAGATTAAATTTGTTTTTGTATAGTCTACATTTATGTGGCAACGTGGCTGAGCAAGGAAGGACGCTAATGTGCTGACAGTAATTACACACAATGTGTGGCTGCTGTCCCTGCGTCATGCTGCTGAAGTCACTCAGAATATTTGGAGGTCTGTGAAGTCCCTCCGCTGGCTCCCAAGCTCAGTGATTCAACATGTCCTCATGCCGCTCCATGTCAGTCCTTTCATTGGTCCTTCCTAACACTCAGAATATTTGGAGGTCTGTGGAGTCCCTCCGCTGGCTCCCAAGCTCAGTGATTCAACATGTCCTCATGCTGCTCCATGTCCATGTCATTGGTCCTTTGACCAACACTTTGACTGAGTGAATTATGTGTTGCTTTCTATGTAGTTGTGAGCAAAAATATTGTTATTGTCTTGGAAAGTGCTTTCACGTGGTACTTGAATCTGAAAGAACTTTACTTTGGTAAGTTTTATTTGACATTGCATTTGAATGCATTTACTGAAAATGCTGAAAATGCTGAAACACTTTTTAAAAAAAATTTTTTGTCTTGTTTTAAATATATTACATGCAGAAACAGGCTGGGATTAAAAAAAATGCCATTTGTAAACAAAGTGAGCAGACAAGATGATCAAAAACTTCTGCTTTGCTTTTTTAAATGGCTCCTTTTCCCACAGACTATTTGTGTGTGTGTGTGTGTGTGTGTGTGTGTGTGTGTGTGTGTGTGTGTGTGTGTGTGTGTGGGAGAACGAGAAAGAGAAAGAGAGATTCGAGAAGTGTCTTTCAGAAAAAAGAGAGTACATCCCTCTTTGCTCATCACACTTCCTAAGCATTACAACCTGCTCTTCAATATAAAAGGACCTAGGTCGTGTGATTATGTCCACACATGTCATTCAGCGGTGGCCTGACGCTGACATGCACTTTGTCTGTCGGGGTTATTCACGAAGCACATTTGAATTCATAAAGGATCACACAATAGCTTCCCTTGACATGCGCTTGTGACACAGGTCGACATGGATCACAGCAGATCTTTTATTTTGCATGTAATCCACATGTAACAAAACTGTCCTCCACGTAATGATGTGCTGGCACTTATTTGTCTCCATTCACAGTTTGAGACCAATATTCTCCAGCAAACAGATCTCCATGTTTGCTTCGATCCCTCCCCGTGCTAATGGAACAACCCTATAGATTATGTAAGAGCAGAGGTGCAAAGGTGATGGAAATGAGCCAAACAGCCAGGAAACTACTGGTATTTTCCAGCTGTACTGTTCACAAGACACAAGTCCACAAAAAAACGATAATGGCCCCTGAAAGTTATTGACATTAGCGAGCAAAATGCTGCTGAATCTTTACGTTCCAGCCACGCTTTGCCTAAATGCTTAAATCAACTCCTTGGAATTGAGTTTTTCAAGCCTTCAAATGGCTAATTTGTGCAGCAAGTGCTTTCAGCGGTTTTCCCGGCAAATGAACGGCAGCTCTAATCATAAGAGCATGTGGCTGGTGGAGCCTCTCCACTGCCACCCATGAGACAGCCGTGTGGACGGGGAGAGAAACCTTTCCACTTAACCACTTAAATGAATATATCAAGAAACTAATTTACCATTTTAATTGCGTGATTTAGGAAGACGCTACTTCACTTGCCCCTCTCCCATCTTGGTTGATTTCCAATGTGAGCGCACATTAGATTGATCTATGAAAGACTGCAGAAATCACAACACTTAAGTCTTTTCATTTTCCCTCCCTAATGAAATAATTGAAATTCCTGTCAGTGTCTGCACTTAAGCCGCACACAAACATGGCGGGCGTGCCGTGCTGCTGAACAAACGTTGAAAGGCTTGTTTTTTTTTGTTGGTTTTTTTCTATCTCTGCTTGTTTGCAGCCTGTTTCATTTCTTTGCCTGCTACCTTTTTTCTCTCCTTTTGTCTTGCAGGAGCCACAGATTCAGTCCATCTGTCAGCCCCAGAAATAGATCAGTGCATCCATTTTGTTGAGATTTTCCCGTCCCATTAAGTGATTGCTTGCAGAAATGGCAGGGGACATTTCTTCTGATACGTTCCCTGAAACAGCGCTGGCAGACATTAAGGACACATTATTGAGTCCCATTTTCTCCCAGCCACAAGGATATCCATTAGAGTGGCACACAGCCCTAAATTTTTCCATTTTCTCCCTCACCAAACTTGACTTTAAACATTATTTCTGCCTCTGTTTTGTAATTTGCAGCCACAAATTATATCAGGGAAAAGCCATCTTGTAGCATGTGGCTCCTCTTCCCAGGGCTATTTGCTGCGACTTGATTCTGAAGTGTCAAAATGGGCCCATCGTTACAGCTAATCAGGACTGACAGCAGGGTGCTTTAAAGTCCATACAAGTTGGCCCAACTTTTTTTTCCCTGCGTGTGTGTCAGACCCTTTGCTTTTGCTTTTTATTCTCCACAATAGAGTAACATGCTATTTTCTTCACACTGATGGTTCAGCATCACAGCATCACATTTCTTTGTGCCTCGTATCTCATTGAAATGTGGACTGTGTGGTCAACGTGTGCTTTTGTGTTTGATCAACCGGTGGCCAGACACTGCGGTTAGTAGGAACCAGCCATGTTATTAGACGCCAATGAAAAGGGAACACAGAAAAAAAATAACAGTATATCCTCTTTTATAGGAAACAAACCATATTCACAGATTATTGACTGATTTCTCATCTTTATTCTTATTTTATTGAATTTTTTGACCCTAAGGATGACTGTATTGTAGCTGTTAAGCCCACCGACATCCCCACAAGGGAGCCCGATGCTCTCCTGTTTATGCCCTTTATGTTTTGGGTTTATATGTTTCTACATTCATACTCAGAGGAGCAGCACCTGTGCTTCCATGACATGTTGGGTACCATGACAAAAAGCCATTCTGTTGCGTCCGTGTGAGCTCTAACACACCGTCAGCTGAATAATGGGCTTAAGACTTGCCAGATGCATTGGATTTTTGGGGAGTCGCAAAACAAACAACAAAAATAATTCAAAATAAATGTTTAGAGTGTCTTGCAAGTGTGTAATTTATTTAGACTGTCTGAAAAAAGATCCTAGAATATACATGCATACAATATTCCTAATGAAGATGAGGTCAATGGGGAAATAGCAGTCAAAATGATAAGAAATGGTATTTTTTGCCTATTCCTTCTTCCAATGGATTGCAGGTGAAAGTGGTCACAATTGTTTTCCATTGTAAGAAACTCAAGAAAACATTGGCTGAAAAGACAAGGACAGTTCAGATCTCAGAGGTTGCTGATCACTGAGGATGTGGAACTTCCCCATGTCCTGAGAGGACAAATGTAGATTTTTCACTCACCCCTCCAGACAGTTTTTATTTCTGCCACTAACTTGCATGATTTTCCAGACCTTCCTGAGCAGTCATTCCAGGGAAGCCACCCTTCACATGAGGTAACTTTAAGTGCCTGCAGCTTAAGGCGACGCGAAAGGGACACCTCCATAAATCTTTCCAATCAGAGGTAATTTCCCCTTCATCTTTGACAGTCACCAAGGTAACACCTTGACTGACAGCCTCTCAGCCCCAAGCAACTCATGTCCTGAGACTTGATGCATTCACTGGAATTGGGAAATGGAACCTTTAAACACCAGACTGCATATACATAGCAGCATGACAGTATTTTAAGTCTGAGACGTTATTTTATTCATTATCTTTTCACTTGATAATAAATACTGATCATATCGACTGTCTGGCTTTGTGATCACATGGTCACAAATCTTTATTTGATTTTTTTTTTTCCTTTTTTATTTTTTTGGTTTTTGCAATTCATTGATTATTTGGTAGATTTTTCATTTGAATACACACATTAAAAAACTACAATGAACTCCTAAACTAACAAAAACCAAGCAGCATTTTTTTAAGAACAAGAAAAACCACGAAAATCGCTGAAAAAAAAACCCAAGAATAACTGAGATTGAAATAAAAAGTTCAACAAAATACTAAACTGAAATGAATTAGCAAAAAAAACAAGCCAAACCTTTGGTTTGCGATAGCTTTTTGCTTTTGACAAACTGAATATGCTGATGGGACTTTTTGCTGTAGCAGAAATCAGACGAGGGTTTCATAGTCTGTGCAATCACCACTTGAGGTTTGGGTCTCACTGTTGTTTTGTGTCAGCTGGAACTTCAAACAAATCCCATTTTCCCATCAATGCCTAATTAGAAGGAAAATGTAGGAGTTGCAGTTTCCATGCCAATGTGGACCTCCTGATCTCTTGCACATATTGAGGGAGAGGAAAGTATTGTTCAAAGGTCCAATCCTCTCTGGTTACAGTGGGCTTGTTCTGTCCTGAGATGGAGAACATGAAAGGTTGCATGTAACGTGACAGATCAGTTTCACCTCTCAACCTTCTGTATCTCTAAATCAACTCTAACTGGTTCAGGGGTTTATGATTTCTCACTGACAACATAGATATTTCACAGTGAATATTGAACAGTTCAAAGCTTTAGGTTCCTTCCGCCGATGTTACACCTGCTTGCTCACCTGTCATCTTCAGTCACATGTTATGCACACATCAGTGAAATGTCGTCCACTTGATCATGACCTCATTGCACCGCTCAATCATTCAGAGACAATTCAAGTGTTCTGTGCTATGAAGCGCGCAACAGCTTTTAAAAACAAAAACAAAAAAAGCATTTTGGAGCAGATCCACCGACAAACAAGTCAAGCCTTTTCACAGTGCTGTGGAGGGCACAGAGGCGTCAGAAGGCAGCTCAAAGGCCACAGCAGCCCCCCCACCCCCTGCTGAGCTGACATTCTCATCGTGCCTTGCCCATTAATTCTGTCATTGTTGCTGCCCTGGCCTCCTGGAGTCCTATCAAAGACTCAATAACCACTGCTTAACCAAAGTCCATTGCCAATTCCCCCCCCATCACCTTCTCCCTCCTCTCTCCACCCGCTCCTTCTCTACCACAAACCAAGTGACAGCATGCGGCTGTGCGGAGCTACTACCTATCACTTGGACGTGGCTGGCCTGAAAAGACCATTATTACCCTGTAATTGTGGGAGTCAAACCCAATTAAGCAAATCTGTATGGGGCAGATGCTATCCAGTCCACCCCCTGTGCACCCGCACACTCACGGTTTACCCCTTTTTTCCCACTTGCTGTCCCTTCACTTAGCTTAGGCCTGGCCTGGCGCTGATGTGGTCTGAATGAGGGGGTGCCTCGGACCCCCGGCCGCGGGGGACATGGTCTTAATTGAGTTCTTGCTGGTCATTTGCTCCTTGCAAGTGAACTCAAAGAATAGAAGAAAAAAAACCTGCTGCCTCATCTGCAAGGCCATGGGAAGAGGAAGCGAAATGCCACTCCTGTTAGAAGCACGGGGAAAAAAAAAGAGGCAAGCGAAACCCATTTAATCCACAGGGAGGACCGCCAGAAAAGAGGGGTTAAGGCCTGCTTGGCTGCTCCGGTGGGGAGCCACGCAACAGAGAGGGGACTCTGACTTCAGGAGCAATTGCTTCCATTCAGGCAACATGCCACCCCCTGAGTAAGACACTTCCTGTGTCAGAGAGGGGCGACTAGGAAACTGGGCAAGTAGAACTAAGGCAATGTTCACGCTCACATGGACAAATCTGAAAATGCACCTCAGTGTTTCCTCCTTTTCACTGAGCCGTGGTGTCTCTGACTCTGAGACACTTTCTGTTGGATTTGGTTGGATGAATTTCTTTTTTTTTTTTGATTTGGTTGTATTCTGGAGTTTTTCTATTATTTTATGATCTAAACTATGAATGTAGGAACTCCTTTAAGATGATTTTAAGTTCTATTTACTGTTGCCAACTGTTTATTACAAAATGTATCACAAAAAGTAAAAACAACAAAAATAATAATAATAATCATAATCACAATAATAATGATCTCACACAGACACACACACTCAGACACTAATTGGAGTATTGCGCTGAAAAAGCTTCTCAGAAATGAGCTATCATGGGGAGAAAAGGATTTTTTCTCTCATCTAAAGTAAAACTGAATTGTTACAATACGTGCGTTGTTGGGAAAAAGCAAGCCAACACAATGTTATCCTGTTGTGTTTTCACTTTACAGTCAAGAAGGCAGTGTGTGATTTGAGTCAGTGTGGCAGGTATTGAATGACATGTGAATGAGACTGGTGGTGCTGTTAATATATTGAGCAGCGTGGCAGTCACCACGGCCACTTCAGCCTGTCCTGCACTAATACGCAGCCAGCGAACAAGCAGGACATTGTCAGGGCCTCGTCCCGCCGGGTATCGCATGAATAAGTGCACTCATCCAGTTGATTTAAATGTGTGTGATCTCACGCCTCTTTCACTCCTACCTTTGTTTGCCCTCAGAAAAGATAGGTCACTACGGGTCCGTCGTGGCCGGGGGGGGGGGCGGGGGGGGGGGGGGGGGGTCAGTAGTGACCCCCCCCCCCCCCACACACACACACACACACACACAGTAGCACTCGCGAACAGGCCATGTGTGTTTGTGTGAAAGTGCTGGCTTGACATTGAGAGAGTGAGGTTGAAGGCATCATGGAGCTGGACGTCATTTTTTAACCCCCCCCCCCCCTTACCTTCCCGGTGCTGGCAGCTCTTTGCCTTCTATTCAGGATACAAGCATATAGTATAGAGTGACGGGGCTCACATGGTTCTGAATAATCCTGTGGCCTCCCTTTATATCTCTGACACACTGGGAGTAGCTTTTCCTCTCACTCTGTCTCACTTCTAGCCCCTTTAACCCGTTTGATAATCTCCAAGGGTTAACCACACACAAAACTAGGGGAGCACATACCCCTAGTATTCTGTATGTGTGTGTGTGCGTGTGTTGTGCATGAGACATCTCATTCATCATCATTTTGTAGCTGTTCTCTGGGTGGCAACAGAAAGTTAAATTTAAAAAAAAAAAAACACAACATGACTACATTGTGTTTAAACAATATCAGATTCAATTGGTCATCTGCATTTGATGTCCATCAGGTTTGGTATGCAGGTGTCCTTCACCAAGTAAAGTGTCAGCTCAAAAAAGTCTGATTGTGTTTAAACTTACGACTTTTATAGTCAAATCTAAGAAAACAGAAACACTACAGATTTACCAATAACAGAGCTTACAATTTTAAAAATAAGTTATTCTTGTGGAACAATAATACATGTACATCATATTTTACTGTCAACCAGCTTTAAGTAGTCAGGCAGGTTATTTAATTATCCTGCACAATGTTGATGCATATCAGACAGCAAAAAAAATCACAAGGAGTTGTATTGTTATTAAAGGAATACTACACCCAAACAATGATGTGCCTTCAGTTTCTACTCACCCCCATGCTGTACAACACTCTGAAGCACTTTTTTGACATCTTAAATGCAGCTGGAGATCTTTGAGG
>JAUESE010000008.1:34513-50146 GCA_032274725.1 Malacoctenus triangulatus
GAGAAAACACTGTATTTCCATTCCGCACCCCTCTAAATGTAGTTTTGAGGTATTATTTTTTTTAAAAATATAGCTTTTACTAAAAATCCTACATATAGCACCTTTAAGTGTCACAAACATAAATTGCAGACAACACAAGATTGAGGTGATTTACTTTTCTCTTTATCCTTATCTAAATATTCTACAACAACCCTTTCCGTGGGTGCCACCTGCGTGGCCTGTGTCAAGAAGTGGGCTTATGTGCTTCCTATAGTATTCTTTTCTCTTTCTTCTGTCCACGAACGGTTTAAGGCAAATATTCTCCGTCTCTCAGTCTTGTTCTCTGGGACGCTTTGTTTCTCATTCCTGTCACAATGATCTCTCCTTCTTACCAGTCCCTATTGTGTTTTAACTTTTGATATCTTTAGTGCTGCAACATGACAGTGTTGGATCAAAACTGATGTCATCGGTGAATATAATCCCACTAAAGTCTGCTGCACTTAGGACAGTAGCTTACGTGAAAAGCTGATGCGCAGCTTTGGTATGGTTGAGCCGTCACGGCTGTGTGCCTGCCAGGTCATGACCCACCTGGGAGAGGTGGACACTCGGCATGGACTGATGGCAGCTGCTCTGGCAGTTATGATGAAAACATTGCTGTGGGTGTTTGGGTGGCTGGCAGATAAGGAGCCTTTGGAGAGGTATGAATCACTTAAAATGATATGCTGCCCAACACAGCAAAACACATTCACCGCACGCAGTGCGCATCACCCAGCTGAATAGACCTTGGCGAGTCCTGGCAAGATGCGAGCTCTCATCGATCACGGCTCAGTGATTGTTTTCACTGCAGAGGATGAATTTCGGTGTTTGAGAGGGTTGTTGTCGAATGACAGATTGTTTCAAGTCAGGGCAATGCAAATACTATGACTTGCTGTAAGGCTGAAGCTGATGTAAAGGAGAAAATTGGAGTATCTGTTATCATATTCTCCTGTTGTCTGTTTCAGTTGCGTTTATTTAAAGGCACCAGTGACTTCTTACTTGCCTGCTTCACTTGCATGTTTATTTTTGAGCCTATTTGGATATTTTAGACTCCTTACCATTCACAACCTAATTTTGAACACAAATACTTGTTGTCTCTTCTGCTTGTTGGATCAACAGACTGCAGCCATGTGTACAGGATTGAGGGTGTCAACTTTCCTTTGCTTAACTTATGTCATGGCCGTGGTTTTATCGTGGCAAATTCCTGTGGTTTCCTGTTGGTATGGGCTGCGTGTTGCTTGCCTTGTGTTTTCAGGCGGGCAGGGCAGACCGGGAGGAGCTGGCAATCACATTTGCAAGGAGTTTCAATCAGCGCTGGATAAAGCCACTCTCCACCTAGGATCCAGCGCCAGATGATTGCGTTACTCTGTGCGGTAGAAAGGCTGCACAGTTTTGAGCTTACTCCAGTTTGTTGCTGTTCAGTGTGAGCCCATCGTTACATTCCTGTGTGTTTTCCAGTGCCAGCTCCCAGTCTGTGTTCTGCTCCAGCCTCCTTGCGTCACCAAACCACTCAACTCCATTGTCATCTCCCCTGTGTCTGGACCCACGCTTAAGTCAACCCCAGTGTAGTTCCCCAGATTCACCATCACCTGTGCCGGAGCTTCGTAAGTTCACCCAGCTTCACCTGGTGCTCCATCTCCTGGGCCCTGTCACCCACCTCCCTTGGACCTTTGCCTACTGGCTATTCCCTTATGAATAAAGCTTCCCTTTTTCCCCAACACCTCCTGGCTCCACTTCCGTTCTTCACTCACCGCTCACCACAACTTATTGTGCTTTAGACTATGAGATGGATGTTAACTTGTCCTCATTCTGTTTTTAAGTGAACCCAACTTGACAAAATGCCATTGTATTGATGAAGGAGGTACGTCAGAAAGAAGTATGCAAGTGGTGAGCTGTATGTTTTTACACATGGGTCTTCAGTGATGTCCTTCACAGTCTTACCTGAATTAGTTCTCCTCTTCCTACCATTGTTTTAACACCATGACATATAAACATCACATTTACACTGTCAAAATAAATGCAATAGCAACAAGTTATTGCAAATTCCCCTCAATGTTACTCATTTTAAGATGTGCGATTCCACTGTACTTATGACACTTTGTAGAAGGGGATGTTTTGTGAGCCTTTATTTCTCCCCCCCTCCCCCCACCCCCGTGAGGCTGGACATAATTACATTTTGTAAGATAACTGTCTTTAAAAGTGAGGGAAATACTTTTAATCCTGACCATAAGTAGTTCTTAGATATTGGTTGTTGTATGATGAGCTCAATCATTTCATATATAACTAACTAAGGTGATGTTAAATTCAGGTTAAAAAAAAAAAAAAGGCTTTGTTTGCCAATTTTTTTGGAGCATGCATTAAATTTGTGTTTATGTGGAGATTCGTCTTGACTGTATTTGTTATAGTTTTGGTTTAGTAATAGTATGAACATTAAAAACTCTTTTCCCTTTGAGGTACTCAGACATCACATCATTTTATCTATTACATTGATTTGTAATGAAACCCTTCCCAAAGCAATTGTTTGTTAGCAATTATTAAAAAAAATAAACACAAGCTGCTTTCCGCTGAGTGTGTTCAAACGAAAATGATGCAAAAAGATGAGACCACACCATCATGATAAATCAGCTGCGTGATTGGGTAGGAATGACAGGTCCAGTGCTGGAGTGGTTTACCTCCTACTTGCCTGGTAGGAGTTTCAGTATGTCAGTCAATGATATGGTGTCGGGTGGATCTTCAGTGTGGTGTTCCACAGGGCTCAGTCCTGGGACCACTTCTTTTCTTACTTCATCTCCTTTCTCTTGGCCAAATAATCCAGCAGTAAAGTAAGGTGGCGTATCATCTTTTTGCTGACGACATACAGCTGTAATGCTCTTTTAAAACCTCAGGGGTCCACAGACTTCACTCTCTTATGAATTGTTTGTCCCAGATTCAGCAGTGGTTAAATGACAGCTTTCTCGCACTGAACACTGATAAGTCTGAGACATCAGGACGTTCATGGCCTCCGCTCTCAAGCTGCCGACGGAGACGGTTAGCGCCATCACCTTCCACCCGGTGCACCGCCTCGGAGCCCGGGGCCCCGTCCCATCATCGCTAAATTTGAGCACTTCAAACAAAAGGAGCTCGTCAAAGGGAAAAGGCCAGGAGCTTAAAGGCATGTCATTCGGAATGAATGACCAGTTTGTCCGCGAGATCAGCGAGCGACGACTTGTCCTGTACCCCATATTGAAGAACAAAAGGCAGCAGGGGAAACGGACTTCACTTGTCGTAGATAAACTGTACATCAACGGTAGGTTATTCCTGGGATGCCAGCACCACTCCTTGGCTTTTCTGATTTTACAAGTATCACTTCACTTATATAACCAGTAAGGTAAGTGAATCTATCCTTGGTTATATGGGCAAGTTTATAAAGATATATATGTAAATTAATATGCACACATATTAAGTTTAAAAAAAAATCTCATTCAGGGTAAAAATGCCCCACACTCCCTTCCTCCTAACTTTCTCCCTCACTTTATTTAGTTCCTTCCCCCCCCCCCACATACACTACCACATCCGTTATCCCAACTTTATTATATTTTCCACTGGTATGAGTCTCATTCGTATCGTGCCCACCAAAGTTAGGGTTCTACCAGTCACAGCTTTATTATATATCTTTATTGTTTATATCACATATAAGCAGTGTGTGCTTTTCAGTAATGTAAGCATGTTCAATAATGAACCCACCTGACTATTTTCCTACAGCCTCTATAAGTCACTACAAATCACACCATCCAGTTTGCTAACAATAAGCAACACATTTAAAAATAAATGCACTCGAAGCTGTACACATGTCCACACAATGACAGACATCTACCACCTGCTATGCCGTGTGTTCTGGAATATTCATGGCCTTCGCTCACAGGCAAAACAACAGAAAATTATGGAATATATCAAACAATTGAAAGTAGATATCTTACTTTTACGAGAAACTCACCTATTAAAAACTGAAGAAAAGTCTTTCACAGATCACACATTTAATCAAGTGTTCTCGGCAAGGTATAACAGCAGACAAAGAGGAGTAGCCATCCTAATCAACAAAAATGTACTGTTTACGTTGAGGAGCACGATTACAGACCCAGAGGGTAGATACATTATTGTCGAAGCAATGCTTTTTGACAAGCTGTACACATTAGTCAACCTCTACGCCCTGAACAATGACGACCCAAGTTTCTTCCACACAGTTTTTTCCCAAATTTCTGATCTTTCGGCAGATTCTACAATTATCATTGGGGGGGGGACTTCAATTTGGTTTTGAACCCTGCACTTGATAGAT
This sequence comes from Malacoctenus triangulatus, assembly GCA_032274725.1. Taxonomy (NCBI): domain Eukaryota; kingdom Metazoa; phylum Chordata; class Actinopteri; order Blenniiformes; family Labrisomidae; genus Malacoctenus; species Malacoctenus triangulatus. Next base: position 38,841 of record JAUESE010000008.1, read on the forward strand.
AAAATTGCTCCAAACATTCACAATCAGCAATAATAATAATCGATTACATGGAGGACTTTGGTATAGGGGACGTTTGGAGAATAAAAAACCCGACAAAAAGAGAATATAAAAATAACTCTGTTTTACAGAAAAGCAATGCAAGCATACACCCAATTATTATTAGTGATCATGCACCAATTTCCCTCTCTTTACACATCAAGCCACATCTGAAAACATCTCAAACACGGCGTTTCAATGTATCACTACTCAAAGACCCAGAGTTTGATCAGATAATTAAAAAAGAATGGGCAAACTTTATAGAATCCAACGATCTCCAGAACGTATCCCCGTCCCTGCTATGGGAAACCGGGAAGGCTGTTTTAAGAGGCAAAATTATATCTTATTCTTCCTACAAGAAAAAACAAGAACAAGTCGAACGGGACTTGGAAAAAGCAATCAAACGCGTAACATGAGAATATACACTTGATCCTCCTGATAAAACATGGTCTGAATTACAAAACACTAAAATCAAAGTGACATCATATCAGAGAGCCATGTTTATATTGCAGCAGCTGAGACACCAAAACTTTCACGACAACAATGCCTCCAGTAAATTTCTCGCTGCCAAGCTTGAGTGTAATGAGGAAAAAACCCTGATAACATCAGTACAAGATACAAATGGCAAACATACACAATCGCCACAAGAAATCAATAACATTTTCTCTAATTATTACAAAAACTCTACTCAACCACACTGACATCAAACCAAGAGGACATCCAGACATTCCTTGACACTCTAAAACTACCTCAACTGTCTGAGGAGCACAAAGCTGTGCTGGAAAGTCCGTTGACATCAGTTGAATTACAGGAGGCCTTAAATAACATGCAAATGGGGAAAGCCCAGGCCCTGATGGTTTTCATGTTGAATTCTTAAAACACTTCTGGACATTGCTCGAGCCACTGTTCTTAAGAACTGTTAAAGAGGTAAAAGAAACTGGATGTTTTTGCCCTCATATGAAACCAGCGTCAATCAAGTTGCTATAAAAACCAGATAAAGATCCAACTCAACCTTCCAGCTATTGTCCCTTATCTCTAATCAATGCCGATATCAAAACTATCTCCAAGGCACTTGCCACCAGGTTGGAATCAATTATTCCATCAATAATACACAGTCAGACAGGGTTCATCAAAGGGCGACATTCAACCAACATTGTCAGAAGACTCCTCAATCTAATTTCATGGTCACAGCACAATAAATTTACTGCTATTATTCTCTCTCTGAACGCTGAAAAAGCCTTCAACAAAGTCAACTGGTCATTTCTTTTTGCAACTTTAAATAAATTTGGTTTTGGGACATCATTCATTTAGTGGATATCAGCTCTATACAACTCACCTAAGGCAACCGTAACCACGAATGGCATCACATCACAAGCGTTCCCTCTGCATAAAGGCACCAGACAAGGATGCCTATTTTCACCATTACTCTTTGCCATCTTTATTGAACCACTGGCAACAGCAATGCGACAAAACAGCAACATCCGACACACCATTTTCCGAACACAAAATAAATTAATGCGCAGACGATGTCTTACTCTATCTGCAAGAACCTCAATCGTCTTTACAACAAACTCTTAACACCATAACCAGATTTTCAAATCTCTCCGACTTCACGATTAACTGGTCAAAATCAACGATTCTACCATTGGTAGAGAATTCTTGGAATCCTGCAGACCAACACCCTCACCACCCCTTCACAATAGGCAATGTCAAGTACCTCGGTATTAATATTTCTTCTAACTTATCTGAGTTAGTCCACCTCAACTTCAGTCCACTCCTAGACAAGATCAAAAATAATTTGAAGCGTTGGAATAATCTCCCAATCAATCTCATGGGACGGATTAACACCATTAAAATGAAAATCTTACCTCAGATCAATTACCAGTTTTCCATGATGCCATTTAAACCCATGTCAAAATGGTTTCAAACAGTTGACTCCTTTATAACTAAATTTTACTCGAAAAACAAACCCCCAAGAATTCGCTTATTTATGCTCCAACAAAAAAAAATCTGCAAGGGGCTAGAGGCACCCAGCTTCCTCAACTATTATAATGCTAACCAATTGCAATATATCTCAAAATGGATGCATCCAAACGCAGAATATAATGCATGGATGGAATTTGAGCAAATTTACTGTAATCAGATTAAAATTTCTGATCTTCCCTTCATCATGACTACGTGAAAGAACCATAATTGTTTTAAAAATCAAATAATAAAATCCACCCTAACTGCATGGTGGAAAGCATGAGAAATGAGTGGTTCATAATTAAAACCCTCCAAACTCTCTCCTATATGGCACAACCCAGACTTTGTAAATAATAAACAACCCCTTCACTTTAGCAGTTGGGAAATGAAGGGCATCACACATCTCCACCATTTACTACAAGACAATTCTGTCATGCACTGTACTCAACTGTTCTAGAAGTTCCAAATTCAAGGGGGAAATTTCTTACAGTACCTACAAGTCACACAGACTATCAGTAAAAAAATCCCAGATCTCACAAGCAACATAGAACCCCCAGATCTTATCAAAGATTTTGCAATATTAAACCGAAAACTCAAAAAGAATCTGGCTAAAACATACAGTTTACTCTCTAGACCGAACTCGGTCCACCTACCAATCTCAAAATGGGAAACAGATCTTACTGTTACAGTACTTACGACCACAACCTGTGGACACAGATTTGAAAAAAATACATACAAAATGACAAAGAACAAAATTTGCAACTTATCCAATTCAAGATACTTCATAGAACACACATCACTCAATGCAAATTGAATATAATGGGTTTCAGTGATACTGATAATTGCTCACAATGCAGTCAAAACACTTTAGATACATACTTTCATGCAATCTGGACATGCACTCCAGTCCAGCTCTTCTGGTCAACAGTAGTAGATCAATTATCATCTATCTTGGCTTGCAGGATTCCACTTTCTCCCAGCATCTGCCTTCTCGGTGACTTATCAAAGACCAGTGTTCCAAACAAATCTTTCAACTTTACCCTTGCAGCATTAGCCATAGCCAAGAAAAAAAAAACAATCCTAGTTAACTTGAAAAATAAAACTATACAAAATGATGGGGCTTAACCTCCTAATAGAGTATATAACAATGGAGAAAATACCCACCAACCAAAGTGCTCAAGATAAAAAACTATTTCTGGAGAAATGGCTTTCATTTAGCAAAACCTTAGATATAGAAATTTAACAAAATCACCATTGCCTGCAAGTGGGGGCCATTAGAATATTCCCATTAGAATATTTATAGTCAAATGTAAGGTCACAGCAAACATTGAATAACCTCGTTTTTCTCTATTCTCTTCTCCTCTCTTACTTCTTAGAACAGGAAATAAGTCCTCCTGAAGCCATGTAAGCAGAGGTCACTTAAAACACCTATGCTGGTTACGAATGATGATCCTAAACGTCAGACACCAGGCTAGCTGAAAGCTCCCATGAACTGGTGGGTGGACCTTGCGGCCCTGTCCCTGCGCCTGCCATTGGTTGGGTGCTTTTCCGTCCCTTGGACTAGGGTGGGGGTGTCTGTCCCCCTCTGGTGCCTGTCAGGCTGGTCCTGGGGATTTCGTGATCATGGGCTCCACTGGCGCTCTGCCCGTCCCTTGCCTGTCTTCCCTCCCCCCTTCATCTCGGTTTCATCCCGCCCCGCCAGCCTCTCGGGTCTCCCTCCCTCTGGGGGTAGGCGGGCTCCCTGGGAGAGAGCACCCATCTGGTGGGTCCACTCTGCTCCCAATTTTAAAGCACCACATACACGTCCATCTGGGAGGGCAGACTCGGTTTGCTCACCTGGGGAGGTCCACTGTGGCTCCAAGCATCCCTTGCAAACAGTGGACATTCCCAACGGTACAGTTTGCCATCCTCTTTCTGGAGGTGAGCTAGCATATGACTCTTCTGGGTTAACCGACCCTTTATTACTTTTCCCTTTATTATTCAGGTTGCCACAGCATCAACAGTTTCAGTCTACTAACTGTGCATAAATTTGTTCTCTCACTGCTTCCTATCTGATCAAAATAACCATGTGTGCTGCCATTACTGTCAGTCTGCTAACAGGCCTGGGTGTCACCATTCTTGAAAGGTGAGTGGCTGCAGATGCCGATGTCATCGACACCAAAGGCCTGAGGGCAGATTTCCTTTACCTGGCAACACATGATGGCTTATATCTTATTGGAAAGAGGTGATCTGATTTTCAGCCTGCAAGCAGTAAGCAAAAGGAAAGCTGCAGAATGAGAACAATAAGCTGTCACAAATATTTGTTTTTTAAAAGAACTGTGGAAATTAAATTACATTATAATTCGATGTTCATTTGAAGTTATTATCATTGTTCACCACTCAAAACTAAACTCGACACTCAAAAACACATAACCAGATCAGAGGCAAAAGTTTCATTTATAGAAAATTTGCTATTGTATGTCACTTCTACTCTTAATAAAATATTATCTCATGGACCAGATGAGACCCTCAGGCACTCCAGCTTTGGCCCTCTTGCAGGTTCTACCTGAGTGCTGTCGCAGGACTCCCACCTGTTTGATTTCAGAAATACGCTGGATAATGTTTTATATATCTAATTACTGATACATCTGTCTTATCCAGGCCTATGCACTGGTTTTCTGATAAAAGAAAATGGCTTGGCTTTAGAGTTAGGTGTTTGCTAATACTCTCAACATTGTGATCCATCCCCTGTGGGAATCTAAAGTTCTCCATCAAGAAGCTAAAAAACCTGGAATAAATGTATTACAACACACCAGAAACTTTAACTCTCATTGTAACAAGCAGCTCGGACAGAAACGGAAATAGAGCAAGAGGAGAAAAAGAGGACTGAAATGCACATGCCATCTACGGCTGAGATGCATTGAACCTTCCCCATCAGGAGAAGTAATGGATTAAAGGCCGCTGTGGCTCCACAGTTTGCCAGTCAATGTTCTTTCGCTCTCCTCTAACCCAAGCCCACCCCTCCACCCTTCCAGCCCCCACCCCCCTTCTGTTCCCTTCCCGCTGGAAGAAGTTGATTTGCCATCAATTGCCATCTTGGCTGGTGCCATTAATGCACACCCACAAAAGGATGACACATCGCATTATCACCTCACTCCCTTTCAAATTAGAGCTGAACGATGCCTCGGCGCAGCTTGTGACTGGTTAACACTATCAGCTATTTGTAGGGATTGTTCCCTAATACACAGCGTCTAAAGATTTCATCAGGCATTTGATGACGGAAATAAACCACTGCCCACAGGGAAATTGGACTGATTAATAGAATTATGCGTTGGAGGGAGTCAATACAGGCAGCAAACACTCACATGGGGATGGGCAGAGTTGTCTGTCATGGGCCAGACTGGAATGCTTGGCCAGGGAGGCTTGGCCGGCAGCACACTGGCCTGTGTGTCGTGTTGGCTGCAAAGAGAGGGGGATTCGTCTCTGTGTCACGAGCAGTGGCTACATTCATACACACAGACTGCATCCATCCAGTGTGTCTTGCTGAACAGATTTCATTTTATGTGAACCACCTCAAAGAAATCGAACTGTGGATCTCACCTGGAAAGGTACAAGCAGCGCTGAAATGCCCTTTTTCTGCTTTGTGTTCAAGGGGGAGGGTTTTTTTTTGCCTTATGCTCCCCCCCGGCATGGTTAAGTGCTCTCTTAGTCTGCTCTAATGCACCTCAAACCCACCGCTGAAACCACAGATGACCCTGCTTCCACCATCGCGGCCTTATGTGTCAGTGCCACACAGCACAAGCTCGCTTTGCATCGACTGCATGCAGATGTGTTGCTATGGTCTACAGACAAACAGCCAAGCAGTTCAGAAAAAGGCCAACCTGGTCTTAACTCTCACCCTGGTTTTACTGCTTTACAAGTGCCTAATAACTATTACCCTAAAACCGAAACATACAAGCCTTTTTTTGTTTTGACTTTATTTATTTTCCTCATATTCTTTTTTCTCGATTGGTAAATCATAAATAGTCGGAACACATTGTAAAACTCAATGGAACACTTAATTCTGAATGATGTTATAGACCACATGTATTTATGCCAATTTGTTTTCTTGTTATTTGCTGTTTTTGTATTTGGGTGCCTCATTATTGACCACATAAGTTGATGTAAATTTGTTTCCTTGTTTGTTTGTTTTTTTTTTGCTGTTTTTTGTATTTGGGTTTGTCGTTTGTTTTTTGTGCTTGGCTGGTTGGTGGTTCATCAGGTTAGATGCTGTCAACAGTTGTTCCTTGGAGCTTCCCAAAGTGCCTTCGAGAAAAGTTGATCTCTGTTTTATTGCTTCGGTGAAGCTAAACACGAGTGAAAACACACCCCCTCACTGATACTATGATCTCTGAGGTCCTGCTGCAAACCTGTGGTCAGGTGATTGTATCATAAATTTCTTCAATTTGGCTTTCCTGCCACACAATGGATTTATGTATATTATATGTTGACTAAAATCTGCGATACAACTTATGACAAGAACACCACTCATAAGGAATATGTGAATACATTAGGGCCCGTTGCACGAGAGAGGCATACACCAATGGACCCACACGAACACACACACTCATGCGCATATGCACAAACCTGTCTCTCACACACCTGAATAGCATTTACTGACTGTACAGACAGGATAGCATGACGGTCAGTCCTAAAACATTTTAGCAGGCGTAGGTAGCTCGTGATCAGTAATAATGACATTTGAACAGGCGGCTGACAATTTTGCAGAATCATTGCAATCAAAGTGCTGAGACTTATAAAGGTGCTTCATTATTTTGTGATTTTGTTCAATCAATAACTGTTATCAGCTTCGGCTGTTTCCCACCAAGAGCATGTATTTGCTTTCAGGGATTCTCAAATGATTCAGCAGCCTAGCTCAGACCAAGATGTCGGCGATAACATCCTGCATCTGTATGACGAGGACACCAACCGTCAGCTTTTGTTTTGTTTTTATGGGAGTTTCTCTGTGCCATCAGAGTTTGAATGACAATTTGCTGCTGTTAATTTTTTTTAGCATCAATTTCAGACTTTGAATTGTTGACCCCGGACTTTATGCTATTACTTTTTTGAAGATGAAGATGAAGATTTTTTTTTACGTGAATTTTCAGCAGCTGAATTTTTTTTCAGGCTGTATATTTTTCTTGAGTCTGTTTTTTTTTTCCAACACTGATAATTTCTTTGGAATTATTTTTGTTTTATCTCACACTGAATTTATTTCAAAACATTGAAAAAAGTCAGGGGCTCTACTCAATGCCAAATTTTGAAGCTAAAAAAAAATTCTGTGAAAGAATTTCAGTTTCAAACTCTAAGATGGCACGGAGAGGCTTCCATGTCCTTGGCTTTCATCAAGCTGTCAATGAAGTTGAGAACGAGTTAATGTGAGCATGCCTCTGTCCCCCTTTGTCCGAAAGCCTCCAGTGCATTGACAACTGCTGCAGGTTTATCTTTAAAGCCTTATCAGGAGCGCCCTCTGGTGAGCAATCATGAAAACTGCAAAAGTCAAGCTGTGGATTTGCTACAATAGAAATAGATTTCTTCCACTCTAACATGTGCACATAATTACACATATACTATACTTGCGGATTTTTAGGTACGGTATCTGGTTCTCAATATGATCTGCTTTGTCTCGCACAATAACCTTACAGCGCAAAGGTCCTGGGTTCGAGCCACGATGAGGCCTTCATGAAAAGAGTTTGCATGTTCTTCCAGAGTGTGTGTGTGTGTATATGTGTGTGCGTGCGTGCATGTTCAATTCGGATAATGTTATTCCCCTGGCGACTAGTCAGCAGTGTACTCGCCTTCCTATAGCTCTCTGACTGTTTATCTCTTATCTTTTATTCATTTTTGCAGTTTTTCATTTAAATTTTTTTAATCTTCTGCCTCATGCCTTTGTTTTCCCCACCTAGTGGCACTTCACAGTTATATGCATGGTCACTTTGTAATCAATGAGTATACGTTTGAAAATGTTCGCCTGCTGTGAATATATCAAAAATACTAATTGCACATTTTACAATAAAAACACAGTCAAAAAACACACAACAAAACACACAAGCAGGGTGTTAATTAAGGAAAATACTAAGGAAATCTGCTGTATAATGGTAAGGTAAGAATATTACTCACACACATTTACACATGCATCTTCACATGGATGGAAGTGTCCTTACAAGAGAGGATGTCTGCAATGTTTTGCACTTCAATATATGGACATTTCAAGATGGGGGGCATCACTGTGCTCTTCAAAATCATTTTCCCCCCTCAAAACTTAAAAACAAGAGTTCACACAAGACCAAACCACAACTGCATGCTCACAGCGGCACAGGCAGCTCATTAGGCATCCTTTCTTGAGAGCAGGAGGATAAGATATCCATGCAGTGCCTCTCCTTCAAATCCCTTTAGTCAAGGTTTCTCTGCAGTGATCTGCTTTACTGCAGATCCGGCTGAGTCTGGAGCCTGACATTCATGTCTGGAAACAAGCGGACCTTTCACCCATTAACCCATGACTGTCAATTACATTGTATCTTCTGATTACAACTGGCCTCATCGCAAGTGGAGGTGCTCGGCACAGAAAATGTGCATATGTGTGAGAGGAAGGGATTCTTCCTGTATCTATGTTAAATGGAGACAAGCTGAATGTCTGTGTGAAGAACAGGTGGCAATACAACTGTATCGTGGTCAGGTTCTCTACAGAAAATGGAGGGAAATGAAGAGACAATTGTCTAATAGCTCTGAATACACATTTGCAGCCTCTGTTGGTTTTGCTGTGATGAGTTGCTACAGGAGGCCTCAGTTCTGAAAGTAATGGCAGTCGGTCAGAGTGAGAAGGGAAACAGGTAGCACCACCCAAACTCTTCCAGATATACTTGTATGTCTCTGAAATACCTCAGAATAAATCTCTTTTTCTACTGGCAAGTGGATGATGAGGTTCGACATAGAGCCCATTCTTTCCACCAGAGGGCGGTATATCGGGCAATATCGATAGGCAGGCGCTGATGTTTTCAGACAAAATCTAAATAATAACTGTTTCAACAACTACTCAACATTGTGCGCAACAACTGTTGCTTACAGAAGAGGATGAGGGTCAATGAAGGAAAGAATCAAGGTCCAATAATTGTTTTAGATATTTATATTCTGACAAAAAAAAGTCAGAATTCTGAGATTTAATTCAGAATGTTCAGGAATAAAGTCAGAATTCTACAGTTCTACGGTTTCATTTTGCAGGCGCTTTTGTTCAAAGCGATGTACAACACAAGCGAAAATTTAGACAGAAGGAAAAGTATTCATAAGTGCAAACAAAGGGCTAAATTTTGTTGATTCAGGCGCAGGTGCTTCAAGTGCTCTAAGAAGAAGTGCCTTATAATTTTTTTTCTTATGATAGTAACATTGAATCAAGACCAAAAATCTCAATTCTGTGAAGTTAAAGGTTTATCGTTGATAATGAGCATGATCAGTGCTAAATATTCAGATCCCCATATTTGTTCTCTCTTGCCAACAAGAAGGAATTCTCAGGAAAAAAGTCTTAATACTAAAATTAAAGTCAGAATTCTGACTTTTTCTCCCACTGACCCTAATCCTCTTCCATAGTTGCTTGAGCTTGAGGATAAAAAACAAAAACAAACATCTTACATATCTTGGCAACATACATGACATATCTTGGGAAATGGCTCTTTGTTAGCATACTATACACACTTATACACACTTACATTGCAGTAAAGTCAACTATGCTCCTAAGAATTCAAATATATGAAAAATAAACAAGTGTGAATGTAGTTAGTGTGGAGTAAAAACTGAAGCTGTGCTAGGTCACATATAGGCTCAATACAACAGGTGAAGCTGTTAACTTCCTGGTGCGCTGGGAAAGACTTAGAGCAGGATGTCCCGACAGTAAAACCTCCAACCTGATGGGCCCAAGGACCAAGGCCTGAGTGTCAGGGCAGCTGATCTATACTGATAGAGTCTCCAGATGCCGACCACACTCCTTAATGTCACTCTGACCATAGATTGGGCCATCCGAGGTGCCAGAATGTCTACTGAATGACAGATGGTGGTTTGTGCCACCACAGCTGCAAGGACACCAGAAAGCCATGCGTGGCACCCATACTTGGTGTATCCTGTTTGGTCTTTGTCTCAAACTCGATAAAGCTAATAGCCTTGGGGGACACTTGTCACAACACTGGTGTATGCCGATGTATGCACATGCCTTCTCACAGCGCAGTTACTTGTTCCATAAACTGACTGCTTCGACTGGTGAGTCTCCGGCCTCTTCCTTCTGGTCCATCTCCACTTGAATTCTCAATCACAGTTAGAAGGTTCCAAAAATGTTACAAAAACAGGATGTTGCCCCTTGCTGCAAACACCAAGCTTTAACATGGAGGACAGTGATGCTCAGTGTACTGAAGCTAATGCCCTGGTGGAAAAAAAATTAGCAGGAAACACTCATAGACATTGGTGTAGAACTTTATGAGTGAAGAGCTGCGCTGCTGAAGGGCAAGAACATAACTCGGAGGTTCTCTCTTGAGCCCTTTCACTGGTACAATGGAGTAACTTTCATATCAGGCGGTACCTCCTCCTTTGTTTTTAAAACTCTGGTGTTCTCTCGTGCCGCCAAAGTGGCCTGAAGCAACAGTAAATACACCATAAAAGTTATACTTTTGTACATTCTCACCTGCAATACAAAAAACAATGCAGTAGTCCTCATACCAACTTCAGTGTTTATTTCATGACACTGAGATGTGGATTGTACTGTCACGAGACTTGTGTGTGTCAGAGACTTATGTATGTGTACAGTTTATGCTTGTATCCATTGATAACAAAACCAAATCGAATAACACAAACCAGTGAAACTCTGATTGACAATATATTTACGAATGTTATTGAAAGTGAAATATCAAGTGGACTTTTGATTACTGACATATCTGACCACCTTCCCATCCTTACAGTGATAAAGAGGGTGGTTAATTCCCAAAAAGAAAACAAAAGCATTGAAATGACTAGGTTTATAACTCAGGAGGTAATTCATGCATTTAAAAGAGAACTAATGGAACAGAACTGGGATGAGGTTTACATGGATAATGTAAATATAGCTTATGGAAATCTTTTGAAAATGTTTACCGTTCTTTGTGAAAAACACTGTCCTGCAGTCTATAAAGAAAAGAAAAACAAATTTAGATGATGATGAATTTGAAGATGACCCTTACCAAAAAGTAGTATATATGAGTATGCTTTCAGTATACTAACTTTAAACTTTAAATAAGACAGTATACTTTCAGTTTACTGATTATGTACTTATC
>JAUESE010000008.1:50246-60387 GCA_032274725.1 Malacoctenus triangulatus
GTGTGTGTGTGTGTGGTTGTCAGCGTGCTATCTCTGCCTCAGACTGGCAACTTGACCAAGGATGTAGTCACTGCATTTTACTTAACCCTGGGTTTCCCTATAACCTAAATCCATTTACTAGCCTGCTGGACAGCATGATTGCTCACTGCATGGGGCAGCAGGCTCAGGCCTTTGAGGCCCCAGCTCATGTGCGGCATTGTGCTTTGGGAATGTTGGACACCAAACCCTTCTCTGTTACAGGGGCTCATGCGATGCCGATCTTGACGCACAGCTCTTTGCACTAATGACAGCAGCAATATGAAGCTGTGTGACTATCGAGACAACAAATCGTTATATTATGTTTGCAATCGCAAATTTTCATGAGGAACTGTTGGGGGTTGCACACTTTTGTCAATTGAACTCAATATAGAACACAATAAAGGCGAGATGAAGATTTTGTTACTCATCAATGAAAGGTCGAGTTAAAAGTATGAGTTGAATGTGAGACAGAAGTTGGTCGCGGCAGCCGTTTTATTTCCTTAAGGGAGAGCTGACAAGCGTCAGCTCGGGACCAAAGCTCTGATGTGATTTGTCAGTGAATAGCATCACGCTGTCATGAGTTCTGAGGCCGGTTTTGGGAATTTAACAGGATTAATTTGTGCTGTTGCACTGCTGCTGTTATTTATGGTTTAGCGGCGCCACGGAGTCCTAAGCCACTGCGACTATCTGAGCCGTGGCGCAAGTGATTTCCACAGCCGTCAAAGAGTGAAACGCGTTGATGTCCAGTACGACACCACGCTCGGCAGTCGGCAGAGTATGCAGCTCATCATCACGAGGCTTAGTGTGGCTATTTTCTGGAGAACCACTTCCCCCCTGATATATTCAAACTCATTACTGGTCATATATTACGTAAACCATCTGAATGCTGTTGAGAAATAGCACAGCCAGCAGAGAAAGTTCTGTGATTCCCTGTCTCCATTTCACACTAAAAGTGAGTAAACAAATGCAAAGTATTACATCATAAATGAATGAGTGACAAAAACAGTAAAACTAAGGTCCACCTTTTCTATCACTTTGGTTACTTACAAACCAGAAGGGGTCCAGAGACTCAGTTGGGGATGTAATTCAACACCGTCATTGTGTAGTTGCAAAAGCTGCTCATTTGGGACAGTATTGGCGAAAAAAATACCAAGTACTGATGAGCAAAAACAAGGAAGGGGAAGAAAAGCTGGGGGAAAAAAAAACAAAACAAAAGAAAACATGGCAGCAAAAACAATCCCTCAGCGTGAGCTACAACAGGTCGGTAGCAGCACAGTGATTGTGGCAGTGCTCTCCGACCCCAGATTTGTTATCACGTTTAGGTCACAGACCAGGGTTGGTCCACACTGATGTGTGGTCAGCCGACATGTGAACCACTCTGCAGCCCCTGAAAGGCTGGGTGGGGCCCATGTGTGAGAGTGCAATGAGAAAAAAAATGTTTTGGTGGACTTGGGTTTGTTTACAACACAGTTGCATCACTCTGTTGTTGTCATTAGTTTGGTATGAGGTGAACGGATGTGGGAGAGCTGTGACGATCTAAATCAAGACAAATATGCAGTGTTTATCAAAAATGTGGCATTTTTTGACTTCTGTAATGACATTTATTGTCTCAAGATTTGCGATATTGCTCGAGATCTTGCAGTTTCACATCAGAATGCAATACAACAGCAGACTGTGGACTGATCAGCTTCAGTTCTCGACTTGACAGACCTCAGAAGACATCGAGGACAGTTTTGGCAGCTCCTAAGAAAAAGAAAGTCGCTGTACGTTGTCCTAAAACTAACAAAGTGACCTTGACTCTCAATTTGCAAAATTTGACATTTTTCCAGGTCAGGATCAGTGGCGGATTTTTTGGGATTGATTAACCATCTGGTCACAGAGTGGTGTGGATCTCCTGAGTCCTCTGACTGCAGGCGGGAGCAGCGTACTCACATGTTGGTTGTCCGAATTGTGCTGACGTATTTGGATTTCCCAAGATGGTGAACCGGCTGTGCACATGTCCAACAAATTGGGTAGGCGATGCAAATTGAGTACAGACTGTGTATGAACCACCAGAAAAAAAAGTCGTTTCATTTTGGTGCGAGTAGCTTTTTGAAAGAAAAAAGTCACAAATAGGATTCGGAAAGGCGCCAGATTCCAACGCAGCAGTTCATCGAGTATGGAAAAAATTTGAAGAAGAGATAGAGAACCCACAGATGTGCAGGCGGAAGCTGAGAACAAACCATGTGGTGCATCTCTAATTCTTTTAATACTTACTGAGACAATAAACTTCAACCCGATGGTCCGACAGCAACACCTTCCAGCAGAGCACTGATCAAAGCTGAGTGTTGACCGTTGAGCTCATTGCTTCTCCCCTCACAGTCTTATTTACATCCAACTGAGGCTGTTGTGTTGAGTTGCATCAGACAGCGATACGGAGTGTCCTATCCTCCTGACCCCTCTGCATGGGGAACTGTGTTTTCTATGGAGAAATGGAGAGTAATGATGCTGTTGCATGAGGTTGATTAGCATAACAACGCAGGCACTGTTGCTTTTAATCTTGGCAACAATGGAGCAGATGTATTAGATGTGGAAAAATATAATCAGCTTTGATGAACTTAAGTCATTTTTTCTGAAGGCTTGGGAAATTAATGGAGGTGGAGGATAATATCAACTGGATTGCAATTAAGCAAAAGAAACCAGCTGGATTCTGCATGCCTCAGATATATTCTGGATATTTGTGTTTATTGTTCTGTTTTTTTTTTTTTGCCTCTGAATTGATATCATTACTAGGCTCATGCTTTGTTTGAATATGTGCTGCATACCAAAACAAGCAGACCTTTGTATATGCCTGATGATTATAAGCTTGATGATGAGCAGTAAGATTCGTTATAATAGAAACTGCCACCATCTCCTTTGTGACCAATCATGTGTGGATACTGTAGAGAAACTGGACATATTTGGAAACTTGGATGTGGGAGAAAATCTATCGAAAGGTTCCTAGAGTCCCTCCCCCACTGTCGAGAGAGAGGATGAAAGCAACTGTTTGTCCCCTCCCTCATCATCACTCCTGTGGGCCCTTGAGCAAGGCACATAGACCCCTGGAGGCTCCTCAGCCAGTCAATTTTATTTCTCAAGCCTGTTTCTGAATTGGCTATTTTTATGAAGGTACTCAAAGATATCCCAGAAGGTACTGGAGAATATCTAAAACAAAAAAAAAAAGATTCTGTGCAAGAATATTGTAAGATAATTATATAGTGAATTTTTTTCTGAAGGGCATTTATATTTATTTCAAACATGTGTTTGAATTATAATTGAATTTTAATGTATTTGAAATCCCAAAATTGGATGCTTCAAGTCCATACCTACCTATTGTTCATAACTTACAAGTCACTGTCGGCACAGTATTCTGTTTTACAACTTTTAAACATCCAAATATTGTTCACTGTAAACAAAAAGGTTGAGATCCACTGCATGAGTGAAAAATATAATTTTACAGAACAACACTAAGTTAATGGGTGAAATGTTGGAAATTTACCAAAAAATAAACATGCACAACAGGAGCAAAATGTTCACGACTGTGCATCCTTCAACCTCGTTTCTTGTACTGTGAAAAAAGGGAAAATGTCGAACCTTATATAAAGGCCATACTTCTTCCCATTAGGTGTGTGTGTGTGTGTGTGTGTGTGTGTGTGTGTGTGTGTGTGTGTGTAGCGTGGGGGGGGCATATGATCTTGTGACTTGAGGTGGCCAATTTCCCCTCTCCTGGTTTCCACACTCAGCTTCCTCGCAAACAATCATTCTGTCCAGCAGTTTTCTGGCTGCCTTCCTGTGGTTTCTCCCTTACAGCTGGAATCACTTTACAGCACATGGCACACTTTGACATGACACTCCTGCACTCTTTATTACCCAAGCTCCAATCTGATCTAGCAGCATCCGAGCAAGATTCAATGTGAGAGTTTGTGCTGCGATAAAAGCTTATCCTCTTTAAAAAAGAAAGGACAAAAAAGAAAGATAAAAGTTTGAACGATGTCTCTGCCACAACTCTGACAATATCTTTCTGCAAATCCTCCCCTTTAAATGTCACAACAGACATCCAGAGACACTCATTGCGGGAGGGGAAAACCAGCGAGGGTACGACTGCACACCTTCGAGTCATCTAATGTAGTCTGCATCCTTCCAGTCACAATAACACCCACAAAGTAAATGTTTTTCACGTTACAAGGTATTTTGGACGTAATCAATTTTAAAAAAGTTGATATTTTAAGTTGATTCATAATGAATGTTGCGATGAGAAAGTTATGAAAAATGTGATGCAAGTAACTGAGTCTGAGTGTCTGTCTTGTTTAAACATGGCCACTCCACGCTGCTCCTGAACTTTGACCAGAAAACTGCTGGTGTGAAAGCACCCAAAGGCCTATTTTTACAAAAAAATAAATAAAAAATGCAATGAAGTTGATGAAGACTGTAAGTAAGCTTGTGCAATCTCTTCCTAAAGTACAGTTAAATTGCCTGGTTTGATTGCCTTTCTGGTTACAAAAATTGTTATTGCTGATTGTATTTAAAACATAAAGTATGGGATGAATCATTTTAATCATTCAAGTGCATCAAATTTACATAAGTAGAAACACTGTGACCTTAAAACTGAGTACCTGATGAATGAATTTTCTGGTCTTGAACCCTTAACACTATGGAAGGATGCTCAGTCGTCAATAACCTTTTTCAAATTATGCGGTGTAGCTTCAAATGGTAATATGTGCTTACGATGTTATTTTTATACTCCATCAACTCTGATGATTGCATTACATTGTTTCAGGATTAAGTTTCAGATTTTTTAGTTCACGGATCGGATAGCGATTGTTTGTGTTTGGAGATTATCGGGGGGAGGCGTGTTACCTCTGACTGTCCATTAAAATCATTTTCTTTCTGATTTTTCCTTCCAGAAGTGATGAATGGTGTGCATGTTGCAGTGTTGGTCAATGTCTCGCCACTGAGGCGACAGACAGACGCCGTCCAGTTTGGCAACAATCACACTCGCTCTTCAGCACCACGCTGTCTTTTGCTAGCACGTCTTTGCAAATAACACACAGCAACAGTGGAACATTTTCAAAACCAGTCTCGGAAAATCCCAAAGAAAGCTGCTGCAAGCCTCGGTCTCCTTGCTTACTGTGACTGGAGCTCAGAGTTTAGAGTTTTCCTCCCAGTGCCACGCCTCTCCTGAAGCACTTTGACACCCCACCAAGGGAGGCATGCCTCACACTTCAAAAACCCCTTCATTATACCATTAGCCTCACAAAAATAAACAAGAATGAGAATGCACACTGCCAAGAAAGAAGGCTGAAAAAAAAGCTCTTGCAGCACCTTGCAAAAAATGTCTTTTTCCTCTTCACGTTGTCTGCCGGTGTCAACGGGAGCGTTTCAGTCAACCACTGGAGATGATGCGCTTCCTGTGTCTTCTCAAGATGCATAAAGTATTGCATAGCTGCCGTGGACCTCCTGCAGGCTTCCTGTGAATGAACACAGGGCCACCACGGCAGCTCGGCTATGTCTCCAGTACAGCTGTAAATGTCACTGGGGATGGAGGTTTTAGCGCACTGGCTCAAAGTGCTGACTGGAATAAGACATTTGGTGGGGGGGAAGCCCACAACAAACAAAAACACCAATAAAGCTGGTGTTCACAGAAATCTAATGGTCCGTAATGCTGATCGTGTTATAGACCATTAGATATGACACATTTACTCAGGAGC
This sequence comes from Malacoctenus triangulatus, assembly GCA_032274725.1. Lineage (NCBI taxonomy): Eukaryota > Metazoa > Chordata > Actinopteri > Blenniiformes > Labrisomidae > Malacoctenus > Malacoctenus triangulatus. Next base: position 55,991 of record JAUESE010000008.1, read on the forward strand.
AGCTCAGACGCTGTTGACATCACTGAGTCACTGTGTTGCACAATAAGGAGGAAACCAGGATCCTGCTATGAGGTGAGGCTATAATAGCTTTATGCTTTACTTTTAGGTCATTTTACAGCAGGGTGATGCCACACTTAACTGCAGGAAGCAGGCGTATGCATGATAAGAGCCAAGTGTGTGTGGAGCACTGCTGTCACACGTCAACATGTAGCAACATTATTTCACTGGAATCATTCATAGCCAGTCTAACAGGCTAACAAATGTATCAGAATCCCACATGTGCTGATACCAAAGTAGTGCCAAGTGTGATGTAAATACCTTGTATGTACATGGAAATACTGAGCTGTGTGTTCAATGTTGAAGGCACATGATAAAACATCAGTAATGCTATTCGCATTCATTAGGTGGCAGGAGTGAGCCACTACTCCTCCCCAGTCCAGCTTCTTTTGAGTTTTGGCGGTTACTGTCAGCAAATAGTTGCTAACAGCTTTAACCATGGTTGTGTGGATGCTTGCACATGTGTGTCAGAACAGGGTGGCTCTCTTTTTTAGTGTTGGAGCAAAACCAGAGTGTAATGGTTTTACATGTCTCATGCTGAGATTTGCAGGGAGGCCACACAGTTCAAGGATATCTTTTAAATGAAATCAAGAGTTTTGTTTTTATTATGCTGGGTATCATTTTATGTAAGCAGTGCCTTCAAAGCAAAAGTGCACTCTGACAACTTAACTGGCACCAAGAGACAGTTTATATATTGTTTTTTGATATGTGATATTTTTTGAGCAATGTTAATAGCGATTCAGTGAGGTGCGAGGTTACACTATTTTGCCATGAGTATTTGTAAGTCTGCCTGAGGACAGCATGTTTCCTCTCCAAAGATTTGGCTCATCCCTCGCAGCTATGGCAGCTTCAGCTCTTTTGGCTCAGCTTTGCACAGGGTTTCAGGGTGTGTTCACAGGGGAATTTATGATCATTCTCTACAAAAGTGCATGTGTGAGGTCAGGCGCTAATGTTGGACATAAAGGCCTGGCAGTGTCTACACTCTATTTCATCCCAAAGGTGTTTCTACTTGGTTGGTTGGTTGCAGGCCAGTCAAATTTCTCCACACCAAACAGTTACATAGGGTTGTCCAAATACTTTTGGCAGTAGGGTGTAAGTGTGTATTTAAAAGGATTTGTTTGGTAATTCGGTTACCACCAATCAAGCCAAAACAAGTGTTACACAAGAAGGCCGCTGTGGATCACTTGGTAGTGTGCAGGGCTGAAACTTTCCTTTATTTCAGCCTGATGAATGAAAAGTCTCGGGTTAAAAGTCCTCATGATATATCGGATGCCCCTCGATCCACATACAATCAGGAGGAGACTGAGGTCTGACCTGGGGCTGTGGTGAAAACAAGGCATGAAACAGTGCCTCCTTTAAACTCCTCAACATCACTGCCACCCACTGATCCACCCTGCATTTGTATGCAAAAACCACCCTGCTTAAGAGGGGGCGATGTTTTACACATACAGTGTGAGCAGTCAATTTGTAGCTGAACAATCCATCTGCACTGTGCGAGCAAATGAATCATCCACTTTGGCTCAGCAGAGCACAATATTCAATTTTAAATTGTGAGTCTTCAAATATTGGGAAAACATGCAGCTTTATGGAGCGGCAGGATGATATGACTATCCTCCATGTCGAAAAGAAAGACTGTCAATTAACACAGGGTAGAGTGAGGTAAAACAACACCTGCGCTCTGGAGATGTATTTGCCTGTCAATCAAAACCATGTTTGCCGGGCTTGATGGTCTGAGAGGTTGACTTATTGAAATCATGCCGCATTGAAGGTGAGTGACCTCCACAGTGAAGTCGTTAGTGGCACAACATTCACCGGCTGAGAGTTCAAGCAGTCAGAGACAAGAGGTGGGCTAGCAATTTTGTCTCTCTTGATTTGTGAGGCCAGGTCAGCACATCAACAACAGAACCAGCTTTCCATCCATTGCACAATGAGGTTTGACATGGAACCAAAAAATGGTAGAAAGAAGCCAATTGCAGAGCACTGTGATTATAGGATGGGGGCTTTTTTTTCCTTGCTTCATGTACGTACCGTTCGGCCACAGCGTTGCTTATGGACAGCCTGAGGAGACTAAAAGACGTCCATTTCGGCTGTTTAGGGATACTTGCTTTCGTAGAGTCTCAGTGTGGAACACAATGTTCAGGAAGTAAGTGGTTTCTTTTTGCCAGCGTTGCTTTCTGTCGGCGCACAATGCTTAAGTAGGTTTCTAATGAGGAACCATCAGAAGAAAAAACATTTGCTCAGCCAGACTCTATAATTACCAGTGAAAATTAAAACACACAGTCGCCTGACAATGTGCCGTGCTTTCACAGGGAAACTAGCGGTCTCCGTCTGAAGCAGAGGATAATGAAAAACCTTGTTATACCTGGGCCATATATCATGTTTGTGGGTCAGTGGCGTTCTGTGTGTCTGCTTTGGACTGTATCGGTGTGAAGCATAAGCTGCTCCATTAAAACAAAATCAAGCAGGAGGAAGGAAAAAGCAATCAAAGGCCTGGTGCTGTCCTTGGATGGACCTTGAAATAATTTGTCCTGCTACATCCACTCTGATAGGTTGGATAGATAGTTTCTTAGATTAAAAAAAAGAAGACTTGGATCTTAATTTGCTGAGATAAACAAAGATGTGAGTGTGCAGCGTGACCTTGTTGAAACGGTTGAATTCAGAAGATCAATTTAGCTGCCGGGCTTGGGCTGGTGTAAAAAACCTACATTTGCCTGCCTGCGATGGGAGAACAGCACACAGAGCAGTTCAAGCTGCTAATATATCGGGGCCCAGATTGCAGGCATGCTGTTACATTATTTGTGAAATTGACTCTTAGTTCGTAATGAGCAATTGTGTATTAAAGTGCTAATAGCTGCTAATGGCAGTTAATTTCGTCTTCCCTCGGGACACACTATCAAGAAGCATCAAGTGTTATGGTGGAATGGGATTGAAAGGATAATATCAGAGATTCTTGAGAGTTGTAATTGTTTGATATAATCAGCCATAGCAGCTGATAGATGCCTCTGACTTAAAGGATTATGAGTAGCTGTGACTTCCCTCAGAGTCCCCGCAGAGGACAGTTTTAGATAATTTCGCGGCAGGAGCTGAGGCAGCACCAGGTCAGATTTGGACTGCTGGGCCATGGGCTAATTGAATGCAGCCAAATTACAATGGTCATGTAATTGCTTGATTAAAGTACTGTAGATCCAGCATGAATAAAAGATGGCCAGGGGGGAGGAAGATGTTTCTCAGCAGCATGTGTCGAGGCCTCAATCTGCCCGTGCTATCAGTGGAACACAGACGGTTCTTCTTTAGCTACATCAGGAACATGATTCTAAGTCAGATTTTATTCATGAATTTGGTTTGATTCATTGACATCAGAATCAAGTCAATGACTCAGATAGACAGCATTTTCCTTCGTTGCACATTGTTTCATTCCAAGCCTTTTTTTGGGATAATTTTTGGTTGAAAATATTGTGATTGTGATATTTTACATTGTTTGCTTGTCTCAAAGCCCTGCCTTTTAGGGTGTAGAGTGCGTCTTAACCAATGGGTCAGGGAGCAGGGGAAGATTCAATTTTGCAATACTGTACTTCAGCAAAATCATTAAATACATATATATATATTTAACTTTTCCAACTTTTCCAATAGCATTTGTCACCGCCTCAATGGCCAGTCTTTTCGATGACCATATATTCAACCCATCAAGAGAAGGAAGAAAGGGAAGGAAACAAGAAAAATAAAACAGAAAATCCATTTGCACCACCCAATAGAGTGAGTGGTTCAGTGCACAGAGAGACATTTCCTGCAGGCAGATACAGTATGTGTGGCCTGGTTCTGGTTTAACATCCATTTGCATAATATGTATGAGATGCTGAATTTAGGTGCAATCAGAATGCACCACTTACTGGCCTCTATGGTTTTTTGAGCACAGCCACCCAAATTGATGGCAACTTTTTATAGAATACAAATAAGGTAAAGAAGGATTCAAGGATGAATGGGTGTTGAACTGACAGGCTCACTGCCAGAAACACAGAAATCCCAGAGGACCTACTGTAATCCCATACTTACTGTGGGTGTTTGTGTTGGTCACACAATCACATTTGATGCTCACCCTGAGTAGCAAATAAACTGGACTGTATTTCAGCACTCGGTTATTGACTGAGTGGGCTCCACAATGATGTGGTGGTTAGTAGTCTTGCCTCACAGCACTTTGCTGTGTAGTGGTTTGCATGTTGCGTGCATCCACAAACTCCCACTTAAAGTCAATAGTTGACTCTGAATTGTCAATAAATGTGAACGTGTGAGTGTGTGAAGGAGTGTCCCTCTGTGTTTGTTCTGTGAGGGACTGGCAACCTGTC
>JAUESE010000008.1:60487-76162 GCA_032274725.1 Malacoctenus triangulatus
TGGGCACATGTCCGTGTCGTGACACAGGCTGTGGTCTCTGATTGGGACACTGAGTGACCGTGGCTCAGCTGGTGGAGCAGGTCGGTCTTCTGTCAAAAGGTCGGCTGTCTGTTGAATGTGTTTAGGTGTCCAAGACAGTGAACCCTGAATTGCTCCCAATTGTGCGTGCGTGCGTGTGTGTGAGTGCCTGGCATGGGTGCCACTGGTGTGTGAATGCGTGAAAAACTTACAGAGTAAATTGGTTTGGGAACTGCTGAATGCACAGGAAAAATGCGACATAAGTGGGACGTATTTACATTTGTATACAATTTGCAACTGTTGACTTTAGCTGACTTCAGCCTTGTGTGTGGTTCTAAGAAAGGGAAATTGGAGCTCTGACTCATTTGAATGCCCTGCGATGGCCTAGCGACCTGTCCAGAGTGTACACTGCTTCGCCTGTAAACAGCTGGGACTGGAATATTAAATGGTACAGACAATGAGAGGAGATGAGGGACCCGTTTGTATGACATCTTCCAAAGACCTCCTTGAATGGTGTGCTGGGCGTTACATGTACGACTTGATTCAGTCACCAAAAAAAAAAAAAGAAACCCACGAGACTCTCTCGCATCATCAGTCTTTAAAAGGTGCACTCTAGGTTATTAAACAGGTGCCCCGGGAGTGTGACTCACCAAATTGGAAGAGGCTGAACTACATAATGAATACATAATGAAGACCGGGAGTCAAGGTCAGAGTCCTTTGTAAAATATATGACACAATATAAAGTCTGTAATACACCCAGGGGCAAAACAAATCTCTTGCACTGGATGTCAACATGTAGCCAGGCATGAGTTTAACTGTTGGGTAAAGAAGCATTTTTTGCTGGTGGGTTAATGTAGTCAAAGTCTGGTGAAAGTGTAAACCTGCTTGACTCTGCTTGTATGTGAAGAAGGAAAAGGATTTTCTCCGGGTAGCTCTCACTCAGTTAATGGTACAGGGGCACACGCGCAAGCCATTAATATGTAGCATTAGCCGAATGGACTCATCCTTCATGTTAAAGGTTCATATTATTTCTTGACTGGCTAATAAGTTAGCCTGACAGTTATTCTGTGCATTAATCACCCGCGGTGGATGTTCCGTTCACTTTAACCTTGACAGCGAGGAGAACGGAGTTAGCGCTTGTGTGTCGCTTGCTCCACTTCCCTCTGCAAGTGAGGGGCGGGAACATCATCGCGGCGGCGTCTGCAGGATCCGCACGCATAAAGGCTGACAAATTGATCACTTTGATGGTGTGAAGTGATTAAAAATGTGATCCATTGAAATAGATTTGTCAACTATTTGAACACTCTTCAGGAGACATTATGTGTGTGTTCTCAACTTGGGGTTCCCGACCCGTTAGGAGGCCTTTACAAATTACAGTGCGGAGCCTGAGGCTTCACCTGCTGTCAGGATATCAGAAATGGGAAATAGGTCTTTCTCCTTCATTTGACAGTTTCTGCTTTTAACTACTTTAGTAATTTTAGTTTAATCAACCTAAAATTTTTTTGGACTGTGGGTGGAAACTGGAGAACTCACAGGAAGGCAACAGTGCTGAGGTCCCGCCGGCGTGAACCTGCGACCCTCTCGCTGTGAGAACAGAGTGCCGACCACTTCTCCACCATGCCAAACCAACACAGTTTAAATGTCAGTTATGACCTGACTCATGCCTCCCATTAAAAAAAAAAAAAAAGTGAAACTTGCGCGAGAACATGGCGTGCATACCAATGTAGATCCGGCTCAGTCAGGCACTGCGAGTTTAAAATACATTTCTTCGGCTTCGGATGTACCTGGAACTGATAAGCTCAAAGCAGATTTCTGAAATCACACGTGAGACCTTTCTTCTGACTTCATCGAGTGGAGCTATAAGGAATCAAAGAAAGAGATATACCTGTCATCATTTAACCTTTCATCTGCAGATTTGCTTGACTGACTGCAAATGATGCTCAGCCTGAGCATCTCATGAGCGGCTCCCGAATCCCATGGGACGCGACTAGTTTTTATTTATGGCTCAGATCCCCCTTATAATTCAAGGAGTAATGCACGCTCATTTGAATTTCAATGCGTAAACTCACCGTGACAAAAAAGCGAACACGACACTGGAAATCCAAGCACTGTCTGACAAGTAAATTACAAGAATAAAGTCAAGAAAATGGTCTGCTCTATTTTTTTTTTAATAATGCTCTTTTACTGCATATAGTTTCGATGAAAACTTCTTTTCCTCTACTGAACACCATGAATATGCAGAAAAGATAATCCGACTTGCAGGAGATCTGAAGGGAACTGCCAAGAATGAGCATGGGGGAAAGAGCTGAAACTGGCTGCATGCAAATGTTTGCTTACACACTGGTTTTATTTGTGGGTTATTCTTTTTGGTTTGGGTGTGTGGGGTGTGTGGATATAATCCCTGAGTGACTGAAAGCCTGCAAACTACAATGCCCGCAAACACCATAGTTTCGAAGAGCAAGAGTACAGAAAAGTGACCTTTTACAGTTGAAAAGCTGAGCGACCTTTATTGGGACAGATGTTACCTCACCAATTACAAGTTTCGGCACAAAAGAAGAAGAAGCATCGCTCTTGTATGCATGATGCCTCCGGTCCCACTCTGACAAATTACCATTCAAGGAGCACATCATGGAGTTGAATGCTCCATTCGACTGAACGACTGACTGCGTGCCATCTTCTGAACAAAAAAAAAGAGAAAAGAGAGAGAACAGTTATTTCCTCCTTTACATTGTGAAACTCAAAGCGAGACAAAGTGACTCGGTTGTTGGTGATAGCAGCCATAGGTGAATTCAGGTGCCAGTACGCACTAAATCAAGCAGAAAATTAATTTCCAGACTTGTGTTTTCTTCAACGTAGTGCCTGTGTAATAAAGCCACTCCTTATTGTAGCAAGGATCCGTCATCTGCAGCATGGATCCGTCACTCGATTTGTCTGTCACGATCGGCAGGTGTTGCAGTGCATCTCTATCAGGGGAGAGGGGGGGGAGGGGGGTGTCTCTCTCTCCGTCTCTATCTCTCTCTCTCTCCCTCTGTTGCCGTTTGATGCCGGATCGTGCAGACTGAAGCCACAGCTTGGACGTCTGTACGCAGGCAGATCGCTGCACAGATTGCTGCAGGCAGGACGATAGCTCATCATCCGTATGCTCCCTCATTCATTCCTTCAGCCAGTTTCGCCGATGCTGCTGATCATATCCCCACAGTGTTCTTTCTGCATACACCTTGGGACACAGTGAATTACACTGTTGCTTGTCAGGCTTCAATATAGGAAAATTCAGAATCTTGTTCACCTTGTATCTTCTTTCCTGCATCAACTTGTTTCATGTAACCAATTTTTCAGCTGTGCGATGATGCCCTCCAAAAATAGTAAAAACATTTAGTCAGAGTCTTTGTGCACTTACTTTTCGAGGGCTGCCGACACCAGTTTGATTATGGTACAGCAAAAACAGGGAAGGGAACGGACAGAGACTTTTAGCTACAAGCTAGCTGACATTAGACAGGAACCTAATTCATTCCTGGGTGGAGGTTGGAAGATCAGAATGCAAAATTCCTGCACGAGCCGGGGATCCTGCAGGATGGTTCAGAGAGAGGAGAGAGAGCATGGACTGCAAGCGAACGAGAGACAGGCATGCGACTGGTGACCTCCTGAACGAGCGGAGGGTGCAGTTCTGATAAATCACTGCTATTTTTCATCATCTTTAGAGACACAACTTTCAAGGGTAAATGTGTCTCATGTATACCGTCACAGAGTAACTTCTAACGTATTTTGCAGATGTTTGTACTCCCACACTGACACCTATTCTTGGCATGTTGTAGTTTCAGTTTCTCTAAAATTGCAAAGCACCCTTGGACATGCAGGGAGTGGGAGAACATGGATCAGCCTGGTTCCCAAGTATATCCAAAGAGGGCCAACAGTGCCAACCGTGACTCCACTTTCAACGCGCTGTGCAACACATTCCAACAGCGGCAGGATGCACCCAGTCACGGTGGCGCTGCGTCACATTGCATCCCATTTCTCCTTGATTCTTCATGATTTTGAAGGAATCATCAATAAACTGGGCCTCGAAATGGCGCCACGGTTGTGCTGCTGCGTGCGCGAACAACATGTATTGCATGGGAAAATTAGCTTGCAGTGGTGACGGAAAGTCCTTGGAAGTGATTGAAGGTGGAGGCAAGAGGTATTTTCTCTGACACGCGTCTTTGATGCAGCAATGGAGGAGGTCAACATAATTTGAGATGTAGGAAAGAGGCGTGAAGCAATGCATGTATTTCTTCCTCATCTGTTGTTCTCCAACAATAATATGACCAGAATCAGCCCGGCTTGTATGTTCTTTATTGCACAACATTGATATGCAGCCTGTTCTTTTCCAATATCACTATAATCTTATCAGACAAATGGTTTTATTCTCAGATTGGGTCACAACTGATCCCAGTAAAAAAAAGGAAGACATTTTTTTTACAAACAGTTAAAGGTGCCAGAAGGCAGTTGAGCTTTAAAGCAGTCACATCAGATACTCTGTGAATGAAGCATCAGTCTTTACTGCAGATATTTACAGAGGAACAATTTAAAGCTCACCGAAACCATTCAAATGGATCTCCTTTATTTGATGGCTTAAAGGGCTTATGGCCATGCAGGCTGTTTTCACAGACGTATTTGGTACTTTTGATACGGTTCCATCAATGGAGCTTCGCCTCGCTGCCATCGATCAGGATCATTGCAGCTTTCTGTTGCTCTCATCACTCACCTTTTTTGCCGTTTGCCCCCCTTCCCTCCCTCCTCTTCCATGTCTCCATCTATCCCTCCATTCAGACTGTCTCTCAATCTGCGGCACCTGTCTTCCCCCCATCTCAAAGCCCAATAATTCACGGCTGTCGAAACCAATTTTCAACAGACTGAGCAGCACACATAATTAGTCGACAACTCCTTATCTTCACTCATTCTTACAGTGGGTCTTTTGTGTTCTTGCTTGAAGGTACTCATTCTTTTCAAAGTGCTCTCTCTTTTTTTTTTTGATAAACACAACAATGGCAGTGCAGACTTTTTGTTCTTTATGTCCACTTGCATACAACAACATGCATGCGTGGTCATGGTTGAGTGCTGACTGCACGAGAAGGAGCATTTAAAGGTCGTTATTGTGCTCCAAGGAGTGTTGAAGGTACGACGACTTGTACAACCGAGAGCCGCACCCCCTATGAAAAAGGGGGATTTGGCCGGAGATGTAGTCAGGCAGGCAGGGTTTGGCAAGGAAGCAAGCGGTGTCGCTGGGGAATCTAGAGTCGAAGTTCGATAGAACAATTCAAATCCAGGGATATACATCAGAGGGTGGGCAAGTGGGAAAACATCCGGTAACAAACAGAAATGTTTAAAGGACTGGCGCAAAGAAAACAGATGGAAAAACACAGAGAGACAAGGAGCTTGAGACGAGAGATGGAGTGAGACTTTAGAAGATTTAAGTGTCGAACACATAAAGCTTGACTTAGTCAAAAGCTGGGTGAGTCATTTCTTTGCATTGTTGCCGCTAAATAGGCAACCCAAGCTCAGCTGGTCGCTGGTAGAGAAAGTTTGCCTTCAACCCAAAGGTTGGTGATTTCATCCTTTGTGTGTGTGTGTGTGTGTGTGTGTGTGTGTGTGTGTGTGTGTGCGCGCGCGTGTGTGTGTGTGAGACCTTAACCTCAAAAATGAATATTATCCAAGCTGTTTGTTGCGAAACCTGGATATTTGGCAAAGCACAGTGAAGAAGTTTGAAAGAGAAAATAAACAACAGGAGAGAACTTTGGAAAGACACCCGTGTGAGTCTGAGATCTGGTTGTAATAGGCTAATGACACTCCTGCAGGGGGTGCAGACGGCAACAGCTATTGTTCTCGGAGTGAGTGGAAGCTGGACCTTGTAAGAAGGCATCTGCACATGAGCGTGGATGAACTGTGGTGCACTTCACCTGCTTCAGTCTTCACCACGAGGCATGTGTCCAATCTCTCCCCGGGAGGGTTTTACTGCCACGGTTACTGTTCGTTCTCACATCTTTACCTCTGTGTTGTTGAACACAAAGTTTTTGTTCGGCTAACCCTGGAACGTGCACTTCTTGTAAGTCCACCCTTTATGTCTTCACAGGCCTCTCAAGCATTCAGAAGGAAGTGCATCAACATCTGCTCTTTTTACACAATTGTCTAAGCATATAACTCACAGCTTAGTGTCTTTATACAGACATATGGTCCAAATGTAATCAGCATAAACAGTACTTACTCAAGTGAGTTAATGTCAACAAAGAACAGACGGGGGAAAAAAATGAAAAAGCTCAAACAACGTGCGTGAGGAAGCATCCGCTCACGGGCTACTGTACCATATGTGTGCTTGAATGTCAAATTTTAAGCTGCTCTCATCATCGTCTCATGCGCATGGTTATCGGCTGCTATGTCGCTGAATTAATCCTCAACAAACAGCATCATCTCTGTAATTAGAGTGAACAGTTGTGAAACACGGTTCTTTGTGTAATCGCCCACCGGTGACCCCAGCACTGCGAGGAGAGAGAACACACCGGAGGTTGGTAACAATAGAATCATCATCAGCAAATTAGATTTTACTCAATTCCTGTCTAATCACACTGTAATTGAGGAGAGGAGCTGTGATTGTTAACACTTTGCGCGAATAATGCTCTTACCTCTGAATCACGTCTTTGCAGTCCATTCTAAGTGGTTATGCCAAGCGACAGAAGGTGGGAGGAGCGGTTTCTCCATCACGTGTTCAACTTTCCAGTCAAGCAGTCGGCAAAAGGCTCTTGAAATCACTCCGAATTCATCCGCCGAATTCAAATCTCCCATTTCCATCAGCGCTCACAGTGCAGCTCCACTTACACTTTGATTAAAGATAAAATCCGGCAGCTGGAAATTACCTGCAGTGGAAATCAGCAGTGATGTTTTTGCTGGTTGTTGTTGTGTTGATTGTTATTTTTTTTGTTCTAGTGTTAGTTAACACATCAGTCACTACATTTTACACGAGCACTGTTTTTTTGTCGATCGGATTGAATTCATTCTGATTGGGGAACCAGATCATGCTTTTTATATGAATGAAGTGGTGCGATTGATGTGAGTACTTGTACGATTCAAGAATACGATTTGATTCCTTCAGCAGGTCAATCTGTGATGCTTTGAGTTGCGACGCCACCATTTTTTGTGGTTACATCCTCCATCTTTATAATCTGCCCACGAATGTTTTATTTAAAAAACATTTCTTGTTTTTTAACTTCCAATCAAATTCTTTGCTAAATTTGAATGACACGTTGGTGTTAAAAAAAAGAACAATAACAATACATAAGAAACTAAAAAATTGCTTTTCAAGAATTTTCGTAGTTTCACGTCTTCATCGGGATGTCAAACATGCCTTTGGAGTTGTTATTTTTAGGCTAATGATCATTTTACAGGAGTCCGATATAATTTATTTTTTTAAATCTGTTCACCACGAAGTGACTGTGTCCTAACAAAAAGAATTGCCATTCTGTCCGATAACTGAAGCCAACCCTGTTTCCAAAAAAAAAAAACAAAAAAAAACAGCAACTGACTCCACAAGGGTGTAATAATGCATTTTTTCCTAAATTTAGCACATAATGAGGAAAAAATGTGCTTGTTCAGAAAAGTGCTTCGACTCAAATTTCATCACTCATGCCTTTATTTTCACTTTCCTCTCTCCCACCGTTTCTGTATTCTGACTGTCAACTTTATCCTCTTTCTCCCCTCTCATTTCTTTTTTCAAGCTTGGGCAAAAAACCTACCATTTGCTACATCGTCCAATTATAATTCAGGATGAAGCGTTCAGTTGCTTCGATTGCCTCCCGACTTCAGGGTGCCAAAGCTCTTGCTTCCATTCACACTGTAGCAGATACATGCAAACTATTCCCAGAGAGAGAAAAATAAAGGCGCAAATGGGCAGTATTTGTGGCTTTGTCTGACTGTATGGCTCTGGGATGGGTTAAAATGCCTGTTGAAGGGGGAACGTACTGGGGAGAGAGAAGGTGCGAGGTGAGTGCCACTCGGGATGAAATGTTCTGATTTGAGAAGGAGCTGCCAATGATTTGGAGTCTCTTGTGTGTTTAGTGAGCTGTGAATGATGTTGAGAATACTTTTGAGTTTGCAGAGCTCAAGGAAGTGTCAGTCGTCTGTACAAGTCCAGTACAAGTCCAGCCACCCCCCCCAATAAAATGCCCTGCTGCTTGAGCATCATTATTAATCTGCGGCTGGATGACGTAGCTCGTCCTCACCAGCACAGACTCGTGTTGGCTTCAGCTCACCTGCTGTGATTCTGTTAGTCAAACTCACACAGTTGGATTTTAGCGATTAGAGTTACGCGTGATATTAATGGGGGCTGATGAATTTTTTTTACCTTGGCAGGCGCGCTGCAGAGCACGTGACATGGAGCAGCCTCCTGCAAGCCGTGGTGGATCTTGAAACAGCTCCCCCCCTCGCTCGTATTGCTGAATATCACCTGCAATCACGTCCTGAATGATATTTCAATTTAATCAAATCTCGTGTCCCCTTTGGCCAGTCAGTGCTGAAGCCAAGTGCGATGACCAAATGAATGAATCCACTCCTTGTGCTAATGCAGCATACACTTGGAATGCATGATGTAATTGTTTGTTTTTTTCTCTTTTCTCCCACTCTCTCCCTCCCCCTCTCCCTCTCTCTCTCTCTCTCTCTAGGTAAGTGAAACAAATTACTGGGGCTGATTGAAAGCAGGCTGCCTTGGGGTACTGCACTCAGCAACGCTCTGGTACAGTACTCGGCTCTCATACTGATGCTGCCTTTTGTTCTCCTGCTCAAACACACACACACGGTGGACATACACTGACTGAAAAATGAAGGGTGCATGCACGCATTTCTGGGCACACATTGGTTGCCAGTGTGCGGTGGGTTTTGGAGTCTCTCGTTTGTGAGATGGAGATGAAGTTCTTTGTTGTACAAGCGCCAAGTACTCATATTTGCTTGTTTCTATACTGTTTTGGTGTGGTTCAGGCGCCCGCAGTTGAGACCAACAGAATACATCATCAGACGTCAGAGAGTGACAGTGTTTTTTTTTGTGAAAGTTGAAAAGGCAAAAAAGGTGAAACCACTGCTGAAAGTGTTATTCTTAAAGAGTGCAAATGCAGCACCTCTTCTGTGTTTTCTGCTCACATCGTCTTCGTCTGAATGGAGCCTGAGTGAGTGGACTCTAAAGCGGTGACATGCGTGTTCCTCACAACTGCTGTGTGGATTCGGGAGCAACGCTCAACATTCATCGGTGGAAATGTCACTATCAGCAAACAACCTTGGAAAAAAGCACAGCGGCTGCTGCTTGATGTACTGTTTGTTTGGGAACTTGTTTGCTGACTGTCACTTGGAGCAAAACTTGGAATACTGATTAGTGGAGTGATAGACTGATGGCTGCAGTGAGCCTATCAATCTGCTGCAGCAGCTAAATCCAGCTGGTATTTTCCTTGATGTGATATACATAGATTAGATTGACAAGGAAAGTTAACAGCACTCATAATGTCTTAAACATGACACCTGATGTTGGGGAGAGGGCATTCATCAATGTGTAGCATTGTCTCTTATAGGCTGAAGTGTTTGGAAGCACGAAAGTGGAACAGTGTTCGTTTGATCACTATGTATTCACGCTGAAAAAAAAAATCTGGCACACTTTCTCTGCCAATGCCAAACAGCTTGTTCTGCTGTTGTCTCTCATTTTGTGTTTGGTGGATCAAATGATTGAAGTTTGAGGAAAGAAGTCACATTGGGAATTTAACAATGTATTGATTGAATATAGCTGGTCGTGAACTCAAAATCGAGTGTTTCCCAAAAAAAAAAAAAAAGTTTGAATCTTTCTCTTTGTTTTGTTTCTTTAAATGCCACTTTATTTGCACTCTATTTTCGACTGCCAACACTGGTGTACGATTTGACGTGTCTTCTTGGTTCCACTGTTTATGTTCAACATCCGCGTCCTAACTGTAATTAGCAGGCTTATCAACAGGATCCATATGTAGCGCCGAACAATAAAGACACTCTGTTCGCGCTGTCAGTTACAAAGACAAATAGCCTGACTGGATATGATAAATCTACTCCTATAATTGTTCCTCTTGTCAGCATCAAACTCCTTGTTTTGCAAGGTTGCTAAAGCTTTTGGTGTTTTTTGGGTGGACATTCATATTGCACCAACTGGCACAATATGGTTCTAAAAGTTATAGAAAATCAAAAACTGACATTTCACACTCCTTTAGCATTTGACCAGATGCTAAAGAAACTACACAAAATGTACTTGTGGCTCTTTTGACTGTATTGATGTGACTTTAAAAAAAAAAAAGTGTCATTCATCATCTAGGTGCTTCTTTGTAATAATGTGCCTCTTTATTATGAGCGAGTTCTGTCCTTTTGCACTTTTGCATGCTTTCCCCACATTACAGCCACCATCTGTGCGGGTGCAGTGGCCTCTGGCTTCGAGGTGGAGTACCCATGTTTGCGTTCCGCCTGCTCAGGCTGTGTGTCATGCTGCATTATTGAGTTCAAATTGAATATCAGCGAGCAATCAGCACAATTAATAGCAGATTGGAGTGTGTCTTGTGAGGGCGTTGGGTGGACAAATCTCTGCAGTCCTCAGACATTGCCGCCGCATGATAACTGTCCCCCGATTGGCCACACTTGTGGCTGGCAGAGGAACCACTGGTTGGGGGTTGTTACTGCTTAAGATTTTCCACCAAATTGATTATAACTACTGCATTTGTACGGTGCTTTTGTATCTGCCATGCATTAAATGAGAAATGATGAGGAGCGAATGAAGCATTTCAGAAACTGTTTCACATAATTAAACAGGTGCATACACTGTGGAAGCAAACATTCACACTTCAAATTATGTTGAGGATTATATGTACAATGTATGTGGGTGTGAAATGAATCAGGGTGGGCAGGATGAGCATGCTGAGATATTGTGCAAGCTTGCTTTCATAACGAAAGGAAGGTTGTTTACAACCACAAGCAAAGGTGTATCATGAGCTTGTGTTCCTTTAAGTGCTCAACAATGCAACCACAAAGTTATTTGAACTCACAATTCTATGTTTTTCTAAAAAATAGTGGAAGAAATAAAAATGCAAAATAAAATGTAGGACAAAGCAAAGTGGGAGAAGTGGAGAGACATACCAGAAAAGGGATGTTAAAGTCTATTCAGTTCAGGGCCCACATGCAAGCAAACTTGACCTCAAATGGGCCGGACCAGTGACATCGATGGAAACAAGTTTAACAAAAACAAATTCTTTCTGCAAAAACAGTAAGCCAGCTTGCCTCAACTCGAAAAAATTTGTCTCATGGTATCATTGCCACCTGCTGTTCTATTTTGTGTCTTTGTGCTGTGCTATGACCCACTACTTTGGCTCATATTGTAAAATCACCATTTTACATATTAGCAACAGAAGTTTGTAGTAATTCTAGTCTATTTGTTTTTCATCTGGTGGCCCAAATTTGACTGCATGTGTGACATCCCCTGTCCTCTAGCTTTCAAAGTGAAAATCCCGTCAACAAACCACACTGATTGTGTTAGAATGCACATTTTTCACATAACAAAATCATAGGGCATGCCTGTGGTGTTTGTGTGTGTGTTATGGTGTTATATTGTTTCTGACATGCTGTGGTGTGAAGGACAAAAATGATCCAAAACTATGTAAAAAAGAAAAAAAAAACCTTTTAGTCCTTTTTGGTTTGTAGCGGTGGTGGTAGTGTCTGTGCTCATATACTGGTAGTAGAAGCACTGACAGATATACTGTATGTCCTAACACTGATAATATGTGATAATATGTCCTAACACATAATATGTGGACACAATTCATACAGTTCAAAGAGATACATGTACATATGTGGTTTATAGTTGAATCTGAAGTGCACACTGGTGTGAATGTATGTGTGCTTGTGAGTGCGTGTGCGTTTTCGGACACGAAAAAGCTTCCGTTTACTGCGTGTCAGCTGTTTACAATCGTCATTTTTCACACCTTAAACATGGAAATCAAGCACAGTCCATAAGGTAGTTGATGAGTGATCAACTCAGAGAAACAGTCTGTATTAATCCATTCGGCGCTCACTGTGCTGCAACCTGGCATTATGCTCTATTTTTTCGTGCAACCCCACAGTTTTTAATTACAGAGCTTGCCTTCAGCACGATGTGATTTTACACGTCCTCATGACATTTCATGGTATCTTTCTTTTTCATGCCTCCCCCGCTGAAAGGTAGCGGTCGCTTTGTGTTTTCGGGGTTGTCCCTCTGCCCCAAGCCTCCTGTCTGTCCCAGAATCTTGTGAACATGAGATCCCCAGAATGCCTGAGTGGATTACCTGAAGCATTAAAGAAAACATGGGAACAACCGGTTAAAATTTGGGCACACAAGGTCAAAGGCCAAGGCCGTAATATCACCAAATATGGTCAGAAAAATAAATTTTTCCACTTTTCTAACTTCAACTAAGGAAGGAAATCATTTGAAAGAGTCAATACTGACATGAGATGGAGTTATGGAGGCCTTGGGTATCAAATGTCAAAGGTCAAAATCAGGCAATGACCATATACGGGCAAATATCATGGCTTCACATCAGTTGTCCAGAATAAATGAAGAGATTTCAGTGGCGTAGTTGTTATGCAGGTGGAGGCGTCTCCATCAACACCATGGTACTATCTAGTTTCCTTCTGTGGAGGAGAGACCAGATTGTAATTCTCCTGATCACAGCTTTCATTCCTCCAGCAGAGTGCTGAGATTACAAGAACAAACAGCAATAATGATTCCTTTTCACTTAATATTTTATGTAGTTCTGCCAAAAGAAAAAAAAGTACATTCTTGGCTGCTGACTCTAATATCTATATATCGTATAAATAAAGGCAGATGTTGTGGTTGTCTTCATTAGTTTCTTTTACAGAGTGGCACCAACGCTTTGAGACTGGCAAACCTCACTTTTTTTCAGATTTCCGAAATATGAAGGCAAACGTCAATCAAAGACACTGTGTTTCATCAAGGAAATGGGAAAAGATTGTGTTCCACTCCTCACTGACAAAATCAAAACAACAAGAGATGAACATCATTTATTTCTTCTTCAAGTTTTGAAACATAAAGTTTACCAAGTCATGAGCAAGAGAGATGGAGGCAGCTGTATGTGGCTTATGTTAAGCTGTCTTTCTAACCATGAGATGATTTGGTTTTACGCTTGGCATCCTTAACGCAAACAAGGCTCTGTGATATTTTTCTTGTGGCATCATAAACTGGGGGAAAAACAGGTGATTAAGCAAGTATTGAGTGAGGAAAAGCCATCCGCTGTGCAAAAGTGGTTGTCAGCCAAAAGTCAAGGGATTTGTACAGAAACAGCAGGAGTCATACTTATATTTATCATACTCCTGACAACCTCTGCATCCATCTATCTTAGTGTCCTAAACTTCTACTGAACAACACAAGCGACCAGTTAACTTCATCAGCACATCATCTACAGGAGGAGAGTTTTGAGGTCAGGAATAAACCATCTAAGAAATGGGGATGTTTGTTGGTTTGGAGCATGCTTAGGTTATGTGGGAAATGAAAGCCTCTACAAGCTCTTGTATAGGGATTAGTTCAACTGTGTTGTTCCTGTGTATATTTGTATATGCTGTCTTGGAAGTGACAGAAACATGATCAATATTGTTGGTTTTCGAGTTAGCTGACAATGTCATCTTGCAGTATCTAATTGTTTGACCTGTCATCTGCAAGATTTGTAAGCTGTTAATACTAAGTTGGGTTTTGGGTTTCATGTCAAACCTGGTCCCACCACACAACTCTAACAGATGCAACAGACTCCAAAAAGTTCACACTGCACCATTGCATCCATAAAGCTTTTTGTCTGATTACCAAAAGAATCAAACACTGGGTGTCAAACACTTAACGATTCTGCCAAATAAGGACTCACACACGCACAGCATCATCTGTCAAACCAGCTAAAGCCAACTGGATGCAACTCTCACGCAGACACATCACTAATGAAACAATGAAGAAGTGGATCCACGAGAAAACAAACTTACTTTTTTTTTTTTTTTTTTTTTTTTTGCTGTGCAGTTATCTGCTCAGACAAAAAAAACATCATAAAAATAAAACGTTTGGGTTAAATCTTACTGTTTGCCATCGTTGTTGCTTGTTCCTTCCTGGTGTCTTCTGATGATCTCACGAGTCCGATCTGAAACATGCTTGACTGACGAGTGAGGTCGGGTCGGGTCAGCTCCCCCTCACACACCGACAGAGTTTTCTGCTTACTCGTCATGCCAAATGCCGCTGACTAGTGCTGACTTTGGCTTACTGGGAATCGCAGTTGAGATTGGGCAAAGTGGGAACTCAGAAAAAAGGGAGTAAGTGTTGCAGTTTGTAAGGATTGAAGAAGCATTGTCCTCAGTTGACCCTGGTCAACTTTTTCTCTCACTGTGTAGGCCAAAGACAGAGAAAAAAAGAGTGGTTTTAGCTTTTGGTTCTACTGTTTGCTTGCCATTCATTTCAAGGTATCTGCATTAAATGACTTACTCTCAATTCTGACTCGTTAGTGCTATGCGTTCCCTGAGGTATGTCGCTACAAATACAGCTTGTTTGTAACTGAAGCACCATCGTCTGCTTGGAGTGTCTATCCTTATAAAACCTGTGAATAGCATAGATTTACCAAACACCACGTATTGCGTTTTTTCCCCCCTGAGGTGTCCACAAGATCCTCACTTCCAGTTTAAAACCACCCGGTTCTGTTTCCGGACTATTGTTCACCGTTGCGAGGTGCCTGTAGCCAATTTTTAGGACACCAAACAAATTACCTTGAGGTTTTTTTAAAGGGGCTGTATCATCACTCCCCTCACTTCCACTGAGTAGCTATTACTGTGCCAAAGAAAGGTGATGAATGAAAACAAAGAAGCCCACTGACCTTGTAACACAAACCTGTGGTGCCATCCTGACAGGTGATTGTGTCAGTAAAACATTTCGGACAAACTCCACTATACTCTTTCGGTTGCCGACAGATTAAACCAACTCCCCTTTGTTCTCGTCCCACTACTGTGAACAACTTCAAACACTATTACACAGATTAAAGATAAACCTACGAGACACGATTTTTTTTTTTATTAAATGCTGCAAGTTGTTGATTCCTTTGATACAACATCCAAAGTAGCCCAACGTGACAGAGACTCGTGCTTGCTGGAGCTGTTATTAGGTAAGGATCGCGTTCTCATGTCAATGTCGCCCTGATCATAGGATTGCGTGGCACCTTACAACAAGGGGGTCACAAGTTGAAATGCTGTGGTGTGTCAGGTCACTCCTTCATGTTGCCTTGTGGAATTCCTCTATTTTTAATCTCAAGTCGACACTGTGGGGATTGATGGACACCTCCAAATTGGCTTCAGCTGTGAACATATCAGGCCTTTTTTTTACAAGCATACATTTGGATACAACTGAAATGGAAAGTGATCTTATCTGGGTCGAACCAAGCAGAGATGAGTTGTAGTTAAATAAAAAAAAATAAAATAAAAAAGCAGTGCCAGGCAGTGGTTGAGTGTCAGGAATGGGGCCGCTTGTCTCCATTACATAGGATGCTTACATGTTCAGTTCTATTCATCTTTATTGTCCCCTGTGGCAAATTTGTCTTAGGCAACGAGTGCTTTTGCATTTATTCATACAAT
>JAUESE010000008.1:104878-115856 GCA_032274725.1 Malacoctenus triangulatus
AAAATATGGATGTGGAGTAATTAGCTAAGTTGCATTTAGCTGTTGCAAATCTGCAACATCTGCCTGGAGAGGGTTAAGGTCATATTGAAACCACATATATTAGAAAGTGCTTCACGAATGCCCTTCCAGTACTGATGTATGCTGTATTCTGAATACTTTGCCTGTTTTGATTCATGTTGATGACCAATGGAACCAAATAACAGGCTGTTTCTCACACTTTGGAGAGGACAAAGCTCGCCATGTTCTGTGTTCAAACCAAACATTATGTAATTTGCTTACTTCTTAACTCTGAGCTGATGTCACTACTTCTCCCTTGGTGTCACTCCCTGTCCAATCATCTGCCTGCAGTCTGTCCATGTCACCTCCAAGACCTCCAGGTTGAATTTTGTGATTTGATATTTGTCAGAAAAGCTTCTGGAAAGAAAAAAATATGAGGGGAAAAAAAATGACATTTTCATCCTACAAGTTGCCCAACATGTTAACTGTGAGTGGAACGTCTGTCGCTAAGCC
This sequence comes from Malacoctenus triangulatus, assembly GCA_032274725.1. Taxonomy (NCBI): domain Eukaryota; kingdom Metazoa; phylum Chordata; class Actinopteri; order Blenniiformes; family Labrisomidae; genus Malacoctenus; species Malacoctenus triangulatus. Next base: position 105,389 of record JAUESE010000008.1, read on the forward strand.
CCTGTACCCCCACGTTCACATCCTGGGACCCCCCCCCTTTCAAATAAAGGGCCATTCCTGCCTTCACCTCTCCCCTTTCTGTTGCTATATGCTGTGGGAGAGTTATGCTGTACTGTGGTTAGGAAATTGTACCATTGCTGTACAGTTTATATTGCACATTGGGTTAGTATATTTATGTTGTTTGGTTTGTTTAGGGGCCAGCTTCATGTTAAGTGCTGATAAAGTTTGTTTTCACCTTGCCCACGTCAGGTATGTTTCTTCATGTGTCGGGTATTTGGTGTCCCCTTTTCTGTTGTTATATGCTGTGGGAGAGGGGCTAGCTTCATGCTAAGTGCTGATGAAGTTTGTTTTCACCTTGTCCATACCAGTTGCCATTCCAAATAAATGGAGATCGCCTCCAAAATAATCCTGGTGTCACAACGTGGTCATTATAACACAACGCAGAAGTCCACTGGCTACATGTATGTAGGTGAAAATTGCCATGTTCTTTATTTGTTGAAATGTGTGTGGGAGTCTCTTATTGGTCATTGACAAACTAAACCAGACAAAATTATAAGCGTAATTATTGAGGTGGGAGAACAAATGTTTCCCCTTGCTTTGTATAGTCATTTCTTACTTTACTTGAATACCCTGATGTCTTTGTGTTTCCCATGAGAGACAGTGAAATACAGGCTCAAACCTGGACTCAGACGTCACAGCAATGACACTCACTGAGTGACTACTAATGACAGACACATGCAGTACTTGCAGGATTTTACTATCTTGGTTCAAAAACTTGTCGTGATTAAATTAATGATTAATGATTAATTAATAATTTAAACATATGATTAAATTAAACAAATTTCATAATAGGTCCAAGGCTTAAAGTCCATTAGGGAATCATTGAAATTACAAGAGGATCAGTTTTGTAGAAAAGAAAAGAAAAGAAAAGAAAGGAAAAGAAAAGAAAAGAAAAGAAAAGAAAAGAAAAGAAAAGAAAAGAAAAGAAAAGAAAAACAGGAAGTTATCTTGGCAGTAATTTTTTAAAATGAAAGGGGTAAAAATGAGCCACACATGGGTCTCCAGTCCAGGTTTAAAGCACAGAACAGCACAGGTAATATTAACATCACCCCACCTGCCCTGGAGAAATAAATCCTGCGCAAAAGGGGGATCAAGCCTGCGAAACACAGGCGGCATTTGGGTCCCGTTGTGGATGTGGGGAGAGGGTGGTGTGCTCCTGTCAGAAATGGGTCCAGGAGAAATGTCAGTGTGATGGATATCCGCCGTCCATCATTAAAAGACTTCAAAACTTGGCCAGGTCCCCAAGGCTACGGCCTCCACGTCTCTGCAGCGGCCAGCAGGGGCCGCCCACATTACCACAGTGAGCCGGGCGGAGGAAGATGGATGCAAGTGTTTTGGCTCCCACTCTCACACCGAGCACACCGTTTGACCAAGAAGGAGGGGGTGCTGGCTGTGCATGGGGGGGAGGGGGGGTCAGTTCAGGTCTGGGCTTCCCACAGCTTTTGTATGTCTGTCTCATTTCACAATTCATCAGCCGAGCGTGACTGTCAGGCGAGCCTTCGGCTCCAGCGATCCATCAGGGCCTGTCACCCGGCCATCACAACAGAGAGAGACGAGGTCCCAGCATTCGAATTCCATTAGCCCCATCAGGACTGGCCGTGCCACCAGCCAGCCAACCAGCCAGCCAGTCAGCCAACCAGCCAGCATGTTGTTCACTACTCAATGAGATGATGAAACCATATCAGCCAATCAGAAACAGCTCCGACCACCACCACTCCCTCTCTGACTTCCCCATGGAGTATGCTGTGGCAGTGGAGCGGAGTTAACTGGCAATACTTTTTTTTCTCTGTCCTTTCGCCATTTTCACCCCCCCAATCCCACCCCAACTCTTATTTACGGCCCTGCACAGACACCATCAGGCATCCGGGAAATGGACTGCCACTTCCTCCCAGGAAGTGAAAGCACCATAATCACTAGTACATATGATCTGTGAAGTTGGTGATCACTGAACATTTGAATGGGTTTATAACAATGACAGTACTTATGGGAACACCTGTGATGTCACCTGCAGCATTCACTTTTTAACACTCACCCTGGATCCCCGACCAAAAGTCTCCCATTTGTTTTCCTTTGGAAGGTACAGCGAGCATTTCAGCTTCAGTCTTTGCAAAGCGCATGTAAACACAGGCAGAAGCTGTGCTCGTCATAACGAGTGCAGGTAGTGGGGTTACAGTTAAAGTACTGCAGACAAGCCCAAATCTCCTCAATTGCAGTAAAACTCAGAACAAATAAAATAAAATGGGTGAGATCTGTTTGGGATTGCAGAGAACAATTACGCCATTTTTACCTCCAATGATGCTGCAGAGGACAACCAAAACTCATAGTTGGGAGTGACTTTGTCTAAAATGTGACTTTGACCCACTTAATACAGTGCTCTACTTTCTATCATGCAATGATAGGACATTGATCCAAGTAAGTATATGCTCTCCCTATTTTACCAACAATACCCAGAGTGACAGGATTATGTCCTGCCATGCTTCATTTTTTTCTTTCTTGAGCCAAGTGCCTGTATTTTCCCAGCACCTTTATTAGGTAGAAAAAGATGAGCAATGTTGTCTCATCTCCAGCACTGGCATCATTGCCTTTCTCCTTAATCCTTCAGGCAGTCAATTTGCAGCCAGCGAAGTGTGAAGCTCTATAATGATGGGTTATTGACCCGTTTGCTGTTTGGCAACAAGGACGGAGGCAGACTGAGGGGATAGTTCCTGTTTTTCATGTGATATTCAGATGGCGCTCTGGCGCAAAGGCTAATGTAACTGGAATTGATATTTTGGTTGTCTGATAATGGCTGTACAAATATCCCCGACCGTCTGCCAAGCAGTGTTGCCCCAGTGAATAGAGCGCACTGATGTGTACGACTGGCCATGTCTTGTGAGGTTGCATGTTGAATGTTCTCTAGCAGGTAACGTGCTCAGATCTGGGGCATGCTGTTGGTCTTTTTCAATATAAATCATGGGGCGAGCCGCTTTTACATTTTCCCACTGTGTAAGATCAACGTAAGGAAGGATCACAAAGGAGAAGCAGGGTCAGTGCCTCAGATACTGCATAAGCTGAATTCAAAAGGTTGAAAGGCTGTAAATGTGACCTCTGATTGCGACGTGAACGTCCGCTTTCTTGTTGCTGACAGTTCAAAGCGAACGAGCTGATGCAGTTTGCTATCTTGATGATAATCGACCCTTTATTTTTTTTTTAGAAACAAAGTTTGCTTGGCACTTTTCTTTTTGATTGTCCTTCATTCCATTGGCTCCCTGGTTCCCATGAGGTCCCGTGAGCAGCAAAACCTCTGAAAACAATACATATTACATGCACTGAACATAACTGTTTTGTGTGTTCTGTGTCAGCTAGAAGCTGAGTAATTTGCATTTGTTCATACATTATCAGTACTGGAAATACTATTGGGCCTAAATATCCTTTTTCATTGAATATTCAGGCTTGATGTTGCACTATTTGAGTTATTGTCTTGTAACAATGGGAACTGAGTCAGTGCCCATGTCTCCGTTTTTGGTTCCCACTCTCAGTTTGGAGTGTGGAGCTCCTGTGGAATACTGTGACTGAGCCAGCATGTGACGCAGAGCCCCACAGGCCTCAGGTTTGAAAATGAGTTTCAGATTAAGAGCTGGTAAACAAAAGTTGCTCCCACCAAATATTTCATCCTGAAATTGGTTTTGTGTCACAAAAATGAGTGTCTGCAAAGGGTGGTAACCATGCATCAGTCACAAAGCAAATAGTGGAATCAGTCTGGTGGGTACTTTAACTCCCAAGAAGTGTTTGTGTGTTTGTGTTTTATATCTACCCATCGGTCATTTTCAACTCATTTATAACCAGGGTATTCTAGCAGCCTTGCCAACCATGCTGATAAGCACACCACCACATTTAGCCTGCTTAGATTCGAGACAACTAGGCAATTTAAATTGGACAATTTTGGGGATTTTGAGAGGTCATCTTAGTCTTCTACATCGTTGTGGTAAAACTTCTCGATTTGAACTTTTTCTGCAAATGATATTTATCAGTAGTTTTTAGTGAAACAGAAGCGTCTATGTTAATCAGGTTTGTGTTGTTTGATCGCTATATGGTGCCTATGATGATGTTACTTTTGGTGCTTGTATCCTTTACAGAGGGTTGGCTTGCCTGATAACTTGTGTCCGTGCCCTTTTATGAAAATTATATCCCTTCTTACCCTTGTTTGTTGAAGTTTTCGTTGTAAAAGTGGATACTGCTTGCTTTGTTGGTTGTCTTAAAACACTTTTTTAAACCATGACTGACACTGATACCTTCTCTTCTATCTTGGTTCTTGTACAGTAGACTTCATCATAATAAAACCCATTGTAACAAAAAGAAAAAAAATATATACAACATTTAATTTTCCAACTTTTGCACATTTTTTTTCCCAAGTCGATGATTTTCCTACGTAGAAAACCATTGACCTGCACAAATGCCTGGAACACCTACAAAATCACATTGATTTACTACATATGCATGTTATAAGTCATCATTTAATGGCTGTATGAGTTTTGCACAGGGGAGTGATCATAACTCCTTTTGTTTATACTGCAGCAAGATGGAAATTGAAACCAAAAACATGACCCCCACTTCAAGACATTTTTAGACATTTGGCTGTGTTAAAGCATTTCGTTCGGTGCTATTTAATAACCCTAACTGGTACCTAGCCCTGGTTCTAGGCACACTTTATTGTTGTCACATAATATTTAGTGTCTGTTTCCAACATAGACCTTTAACTTCTACTACTTTGAGGCAACGGTAAGCGAGTATCAGGTTGCCATGATGGCAAACGATGTGGTCCTCCAGTTGGCAAATTATAGGCAGAAATTACAAAGATCCCAAATAATATGTGCTGCAGTCACACAAAAAATGCCTTTGTTTTCTGACAGCTTTGTGGCTGATCAACAAATAGTTGTGCAAGTGATAAGTGTAAGTTGTAGTATTTAATTGAGGGTTCTGCGCATGTCACTGTCATTGAGGGACTGGAGGGAGCACTGAGTGCCTGCGATCGCACGATAAAAGGGAAAGAACAATGGAAAGTGTTGCTGAAAAAAATAGTAAACACATCAGATTGGTAAAGTAAAAACTAATCTGAATTTAGTGAGGAAAAAACAAATAAATGCAGAAGGGAAAATGGCAACAGAAGAAATAAGAAGAAACAGAGTAAAAATAAATCAAATATGTAAGTCAAACTGTGGGAGGGGGTCTCCTCGTGTAATGGCTGTCACCACAATAACAGCAGCATATCGGGCAAAGGCTGAGGTTGTTTGAGCATCCTCTCCAAATAATGTAAATGCTTGTGTGATTTAGACAACACAAAGACTCTCAGGCAAAGTAAATCACATTGTGAATTAAATTGTTCATTTTAGCATTAACTCCTCTGGGTGTTTTGTAGAAGACATTACATGTCAGTGTTTCCTTTTGTTTCGGAGGAAGCCAACGGAGTGTCTTCATATCTTGGGTTCCGTTGCTTTTTATTCATTTTTTTCAGAGGCGGCAGATAACTCAGTGGCTTTGTCTGATGATTAACGATGGAGGCGAGAAGGGAAAACAAGGTTCTGACTCACAAATCTTGTTTTCACTTTCGAGCTCTTCCTTGAACCATTAATTCACCACCACCACCCGCCCCACCCCTGATATTCGATCATTTCAACTTTTTTTATTGAAATGAAAAGTTCAGAAGGAAATCACTTTTCTGACATGTGAAATATGACCCTGACTACAGACTGCTTTTTTGTAAGATGTCAGAAGCCAAAAGATTGGAAAGCACTGGTTTCAATATTCAAGAACATGCTGTATCTCATCCCTTTCCCTTTTTCTCAGGGAGCATGGGCAAGGTGCAGGGTTTCCCTCTTTTTTTTCCTTTTTTTTTTTTTTTTTTATTAAACCAAACACTGTCAGCACATCAGATTGCCAACTGGTGACAACAAAAGTTATCATCCCTGAAACAAACAAAACTCTGAAATTGGACCATAAAGTACCAATAGCCTCTGGCTACAAAACAACGATGGGAGGTCGTTGGATGCTTGATGGGCATTAGCATTTTGCTGGTGTGCTGTCTCCCCAGCAGGATGGTGTGTGGATGTTGAGCAACAGTCAAAACAGCCCACAAATCTGACAAGCAGGACGGGTGATTACCGTTTTAGAGAGAGAGAGAGGCTGAGGTGTGCCACCCTGAGTCCACAGTGGTGGTGGCCACCGCCTGCAGGGAGCCAAAGTGGCCCAACGATTTATCAATGAAAGAGCTCATGCGGTGTGGTGATCACAGGCGAGCGGCAGTGATGCGGGCCAGACAGTCCGCTGCCCAGCGCGCCATATGGTGCATCTCATTCCGTAATTGATTATTTGTCTCATATCAAATAAAAAATACACCACAATAGTGCGGAAAATTACTGGGCATTAATGGATTCTGCGGCTGTTGTGGAGACATGAGGATTTATTTTTTTCTGATTTCCAGTTGGAATTTGTAATGAGGAGCTGTTATGTAAATGTTGAACAAAGCCACCATGCCTCCGGGCTTCTTCTTTCATGTAACAGAACGGTTTTACAGTAATTACGCTTGAATGGTGGAACAAAATGATCTCCTATTGGCAAAACAGGAGGGGGGAAAAAAAAGAGCAAACGTCATGGAGTATTAATATGTTAATCTTGTGTTCTTTGGAAAGGGAGAGGGGCATCACCACAATTCCAAAGCCAGAATTGAAAAAATTCTTTACCCAATAAACAACATGCATGGATGCATTCAGGCATCCGTAGTTGCAGTGAGGAGTCTGGACGCTGTTTGAAAGGAGGCATAAGGTTATAAAATAATTCATGCGTGATTGTAAAAATAAATTCTATCTGATCCCATCAGTGATATTCATGGGAAATCTTGTCTGAGTGCTAACCTGTGAAGCTGGTAAACTAACAGGGCACACTGAGGACTGTAAGGAGCGTGACACTGTGCACTCTCGACGCGCCATGTTTGCCTTCATGAATAAGCTTCCTAAGTGTTTCAGTGAGTCAAATTACCAGGATGACTTCATGTTAACACACATAACGGGATTTACTGCACTGGAAGGCTTTTACAATGTTCAAAATTGCTGCCACATTGATCCCTAAAAAGAAAGTGGAAAAGAAATTGTACCAAATGACTTCCTATATTCATTTTCTTAGTCTGCACTTGTGAACACTCTGCTCCTCATTCATTCATTCTGCACACAGATGCTGCTTTAATACTTGTCTGTTGTTGCTTGCGCCATCATTCTTGATTGATCATCTGCAAAACAAAATATTTTTGCAATCTGGCATGTTTACTCGGGCTCTTCGACAGTTAGCATCCCTGATTTTCCTATGTATGCGCCAGTGTCTTTGTGTGTTTGTTGTTAACCTGGCCTAATTTGCAGCTTTGCATTTGTACATACAGAAGAAATAACCTGAGGTTATGACAAAAGTATCGGTACAAAATATGGCAAGCAGCTGCGTAAAGACAGCCACGAAGCAAAAACCGGCTATGTAGCAGGCAGACACACTCCCACATGAGGACACCTGATGCCAAGAGCATGGCGCATCGAGAATGACGTCTCACCCACACACACACACACACACACACACACACACACACACACACACACACACACAAACACACATATACTGTACATGCATCTGATCAGATTTTTTTTTTTTGTAAAGGATCTGATAGCATCCCTGCTTTCGTTATTTTTATCATCAAATTGTTTGGCTCTTCCCTTTACTGCTGCCCCTGGAGGGGTTCATGTCTTAATGATAGGCTAATAAACTGCAGCCCCCACTCCATCTCCCCTTGTGTTGCACTTAGTCTTTGTGACCTTTGCAGTATCCACAGTTGTTACTTAGCGCAGGTGACTTTCCTCCGCATGGCTGCATTCGACAATCCATCCAGCAGCAGCAGCAGCAGCAGCAGTAGGAGCAGCAGCAACAGCCCCCGGTGACCCCGGTGAAGAAGTTCTTCATCTGCGAAATGGCTGCCTGTGTTGCTGCGCACCTTAAATTTGTGATTCCACCTCTGTCACCTTGACTTACCAACCTCCGTTCTACATATTTTGTCTAATGACCATGTATTAGGAGGGCGTGCGAAAGAGATGGGAGGGCTGTTTCATGTAAATGGGCTCCTACTCCGAGCTTAGATGGCATAGGAAGAATCCAGACTCACATCTCTCAGAAACCGCAACAAAAAATTCGACAACTCAAATTCAATCAGCTACCTTGGCAGCAGCGGCCGTGTTGTCTGGACATGAGGGGGGGGGGGGTGCCCGACCCCCGCCATCCATCAGCACTCCCAGGCCCAGTTGACACATTCTTCTTTGATCTCTTCAAAAACACCTCCGACACTCCTCGTTATGCAAGGCAGTTCCAGTCGTTTCATTAAATCAAATAAAAAAGGAAAAGAGGAAAAGCATCCCTGAATAAACAAAGATGAGTAACAAATATAAAAGTAGGGTAAGCAGGACAGTTAAATTTGGTGATTTTTGAAAACAGAGTGAAAGATGTTGGGTCCTTTCATCAGTTGTTGTCAGGTGACACCCTCTTTCTTATTGACAGCGCTGTCAGGGATCAAGGTGGCAGCCGCCATCGTCTGAGGAAGGGGGGGCCGAGATGATTGTGAAACACAGCTGCAGGGTGTCGGACGTCACCTTTAGCTGACTTTGGTTTTTTTTTAATCGATTGCAGGGAGATTGCGCATAACTTCATATTTTTTAATTGAGCTCCAGCGCAGCCTTTCACCCCTTCTGGAAATGCCAGAAGCCAGCTGAGGTGTCAGAAAGAGATGAAGTGGGCCAAGGTTACAGCATGAAGGAGCATGTCTTTATCGTGTTCAAGAATGCCGAGACCCCAAAAAAAAGGGCCGGGAGGGAGTGTTTCTCTCTCCTGCAAGTAATAAAAGATAGATGTCATGTTGCGATATGCCATTGAGCTTTGGCAGCCGAAGCTGGTTTCCTTGTCAAACAAGGATTTTTTTTTGTTTTTTTTGTCAACCAAAGCTGGAAATAAAAAGCCCAGTGACTGCTATCAGTCGCATTGCCCAGACGTTGCTGGTGTGCAGTTTAATGCATTATTACTGCCAAGGACAGTGAGAGGAGCTTGTTATCTTGGCAACATGTGTGACCCTCCTGGAGGAAATTCACCCCCCGTAATGACTGCTGATGATGTGCACGTTCAGGGTGTTGGAATGCATCCTCGATATTTTGGCCACATATATGCGACGGGATGAAATGAATCCCTTTTCCCCCTCTCCTATCCTTCACTCCCCTCATTTGATTCAGAAATAGGTCATGGATTTTGGTGGAGGAGTATTCCCACCCTTTGTAATTATGTAATTTAGTGACTTTGCTGCTACTAATAACATTTTGTGGTGCTGTTTTTCTTTTTTTCATTTAACGCTCCACGTGCACTCATGCATGGCACCGGTACCTGTAACTCGTCGTGATGTCCTTTTAATTGCACTGTCCTTGAACTCTGTCATTAGTTCCTGTCAGATGGATGACCTCGGCAGTGCCGATGTGCTCATGGTTACAGCCATTATACAACATAATGGCTCATTTGGTTCTCATCATTTCGCATCTATTGAGATTAAGTGGCTACATCAGGCACTGAAATATAGTTGCCAGCCTTGCAGTTGAACAAACTGTATTGTGTGTTGCTCCGTGGCAAAGAATAATGCTGCTTCAGTCGAAGCAGTGTTTAATCAAAGATGCATTACCCTAATCAGAATGAATTATTCTTTTGGGTAACAGTGTTGGTATTTATTTTTGCATGCACTCCAACACCATTTTGTCACTGTGGGCTTCTTTTTTTAGACAACAGTTGCTGCTTCCCAATCATATTTTCTTTCCAGACAATATTAGGAAAGGTCATGAAGTGCAAAAGCAACGCTACAACATACTAAAGCTGCATCATGAATCCTAAAGTCTCAACATGAATAGAAACAAAAACAAACAACGCAGGTCAACATGCCTGACACAAAATTGTCCTCCAACATAGAGACAAAGGTTGCAACAATAATGCAAAAGTTCAGAAACCTTAGAGTCGTAATGCATAAAATGACAGCGGCCATGACACAAATCTTAAGAAGCCAAAATGAGACCTTGCCAAAGTTTTGGTACAAACAAGAAAAATGAAAACAAAAAGATGGTTTGCAAGGTTTTTCTTGCTTATCTTTTGTGTTTTTTTGTATTTTTTTTTTCTTCGATTGGTGACCCATCAGGACCGACGTAGCTTTAGTGAACAAATAAACATACACTGTCCAAGAACTACGGTTCAGAAAGGATGGATTTGATCATCAAACAATCTTTATTTTTAGACCTACGGTTGTAAAAAAACTTTGTTTGTGTGATGCTTTGTGTTTGCCCTGTAAATGGACACTCTGCCAAATGTCAACTGGCATTATATA
>JAUESE010000008.1:115956-126562 GCA_032274725.1 Malacoctenus triangulatus
GCAAAGTCAGGCATGGTGACATCTTCATGTGAACAATGTCTGATATTATCCTTAAGGTCAAGTGTTGGTTCTGCGCGGAGCCACACCTGTCTCACAGTGGGATGCCCTCATTGTTGTCGAGTGTTTTTTTTTTTTTAATTATCTTCGGATCAGAGTTCCGCACAACAGAGAGGCTGAGAGTTAAGGGGTGCTAACCTGGAGGAGGTGGCGCAAAATTCGCCAGTGAGAAATATTTTATTCATTCATTCATTTGACCAAAATAAAAATAAAAATTCTCTCTCAGGAAAACATATGGTATATAATATGATTAAAATAATGATTTAAAGCCACAAATTATTTGAAATAAAGATTGGCTGTTTAATTACAGTAATTCAATGCGATAATTTAGTCCTTTGAATCAGTGAAATAGAATTCTATTGGTTTCTCACGGAGGAGGAAGAAACTGTGAGAAACGGATGGCAACATGCTGGCAGGCCACTCCAGCGATATTAACGCAGAACATTGGTCAATTACTACCGCTGCAGGAGGCTACATTAACAACTTTTGTAGAAAAGAAAAAAATAAGCAGGCCAGTCATATGTGGGCCTCACTGCCTGCCTCTTAAACTGTCTAAAGTTTCTGCCGTTAAGTGATGCAAAAAATATGTTGTAAAGTTGTCAAATCATTAGAAGTTGTGTGTTCGTTCCAAACAGTCGGAGGGTTTTTCTGAGTATTCATGATGCCTGAGCCAGAGAAACTCCACTTCCTGTAAGAATAAATTAAGAGATCTAATGACCTTAACTTTAATGCAAAAAAAAACTGATGTGGCTATTTTGGTTTTTGTGGCCATGGCAACTGCAGAAAGCTGCCTTAGGAAAGACATAGATGGAACACATCTACTTAAGGTTGATTAGGTCAGAAAGCGAGTATTGCAGCTTACAGATCTCAAATTAGGTTGCAGCCTAAACTGCATATTTATTTGCAAAGCCACAGTGACAAGTGTTTCTCTCCAAGTATCAGCAAAGCCATGAATCACACAGCTGCAAAAAGTTGTGGGACGAAGATTTGATTGAAATACAATTTTTGGTTAAGTAAGACTAACAATGTCTGTTTTTTAAACCTCTATGAAGCCTTAAAAGTCCCATGACATCAAATTTCACTATTATTGGGTCTTGGGGGTATAATTTGACCTGCTGTGCACTAATGAGGCCATGTGAATGTCAAAAGTGAATATCAAAGCCCCTGTTCATGGTCTGTCAGCTTTCTGTCCTTGTTCAAAAACTGTCAAATCCGAAAACAGCATTTCTTTCTACAAAGATTCTCGTGCTCCGTATTTTATGTTCTCCAATAAGAGCACACTATCGAATCTGCTAGCAGGCCTCTCTGTGGCACTGGAGGAGAGGATTGTCAAAAAAGAGGAGCTGCTTTTTCCAGGGTGCTCAAAAAGGAATGTAAGCTTCCATGTAGTCCCGAAGGATGAAGGAATCAGAGAAGAGTGGCTGAAGGTCATTTATGGAGAAGTGCAGCACAATTATAACCCTGATTTGAGACTTTGTTTGGTGTGCTTTACTGATGACTGCTTCCTGAACATGTTTGAATTAAAGCTGGGATTCTCCAACGAACTGATTTTAGAGAAAACTTCTGTACCAGCACTGAAGGAGACGTGCACAACATTTTTACCTGCAAGTTTATTTATTTTGTAAATGCTGTCTTGTCTGATAAACGTAATTCACTGTCGAAAGAGCCAATGATGCTAACAGATCAGACACTCTGGTGAGCAAACAAACACTGCCAGCAACAGCGAGCATGTCCGTATTGTCCGTATTTTTAATGATAAAACCTTTTTTTGCATCTGACACCGAAATTTACGGTTGTGTGGTTTCGAGAAAGTGGTTCAATAAACTGCAACTTGTTGAGAGTTTTGCATGTCCTCGGCTGTGAGTTAACTGGCAGGTTTATGCCTGTTGTTACAGAAGCATGTACATTCAAAATGTCCACTCAGAAACAACCATGTCAAGGCATCTTCTTGCAGGCAAAGTATGTTTTTCATCATCTGATGGTGTTTGACCAGTTTTCTAAACGAGGTAGTAGCCAATCAGAACTGTAGTCAACTTGGTCTCCGGGTAGAGCAACATATTTCCACACCGGTCCTTTTTACTGAGGAGGGAAATCTGGCCTACCAAAAAAATCCCACTGTGAAAAAAAGTTTTTTTTCTTTTGATAATTGACATTTGCAGCCATACCAAATACATGAAATAGTTTATACTGCTCTGTCATGGGACCTATAAAGAGCTGTAGGCCACAACACCAAATATTTATTACAATTTTCAAGCTAATTTTTTTTCAATTGTGGGAATTTCATTTCTGATATATTTATGATTCAAATGTCATTGTTCATAGAATTTTTAAATTACATTCATTTCTCTGAGGATATTATTTATTTATGTTTTTCTTGGCTCTTTGAGTTTGTCAAAACAAGAGTTGCACATTTGAAATGAGAAAAAAAACAAGAAAAAAAAAACCCAATAAGACTTCCTACAAGAATCAAGATGTTTCCAGACCTCCTCCACCATCCTGTGCTTTAATTTTGTCAGTAGATGAGAGTGAGTGCTTCCTGTGCATATTATTCAGGAAATGTCCCTTTTTTGTGACAGCAGCACATTGTTGGCACATACCTGTCACAGACATAAGATTTTTTTTCATCGTGGGAGGAGGTAAATGTTGAGTGAATGCCCACAGTTGGAAAATATCAATTTTCTTATAAACATTTCAAAAGGCTGTAGTTTGAGTGCAGTTTGAGATAAGGGAATACTGTCAACAGCCAATGTGAAATATCTTTAGTATGAAACGAAGTTTGGGATAGAAATAAATACATTGATCAAATTTGTATAATCTTTTATCACTGGTTGGCGGCCATCTGGAATTGTAATGTTTTCAAAGACCTTCAATGATCAAGATGGCACTGCTTGTAGTTTTTCACTGTGTGCTGTGCCTTGTAATGAAAGGTACCACAAAGACCTACTCCACACTGAATAGACCTGAACTGTGTCTGTCGATGGCCTTTTGGGCTGGTGTGATCTGAACAGACAACACAATCTGGACGTTCGTTTTGCCGTTGATGCACCACAATACATAACCTGAGCTGCCTCACTCAAGACAAATGCTTCATAGCCATATTTGTAAGGGTTTTTTGGGGTTGTACAGTTTCAATGTTGACGTCCCCTGAATGCAAAAGTCATTTCAACCAAGGAAAGTTCCTTGAGTGGACCATCCACAGCAGCAAAACGAGGAATGATCAAATCAAGTATGGGATGCACTTTGAAGATTATATCATGAGCTGGCGGCCCCTCCCAATGCGGTCATTATTATTTACAAAGTGAAGGAAAGAAAGAATGTTTTCAAATCTTTTTCTCGCCATCACTTTGCCAAAGCCATCATCATCATGGTCAACGTCGCCGTGATTTACGGTGCGCCAGTAAACGCCACTTTTGCAGCTATTCGCGGTGTGTTTTTTCCGGCGGCTTCTCCCGCGTCTGCCGCGACAACATGGTTGTTTTCATGCCCGCTACATTCACCAATATTTGCCGTGTTTTGAGCCCCCCTGCCACCCCGACCACGTCCCCTGCTTGGCGCTCGCAGAATGCTTCCGCCGTGGCCGCGCTGAGGTGAAGCATATCTGCGCTATCTCCTGGTAAAAAAATATTCGGCCCCACATTTATAGATACAGCCTGTTTTATTGGGCGATGTTGCTTGTCGCAATATTGCGACTTTGGCGCTTAATACTCAGCTCAGCTACTCATCCCACAACAGTGAACCCGTCGTTTATCGCGGGGGTTACGTTCCAAAAATAGCCCGTGAAGGGCGAAATCAATTTAAGTACCGTAAATCCCGTACTATAAGCCACAACTTTTTTCCAACGCGTTGAACAATGCGGCCTATACGATGGTGCCACCAAGAATACGCTGCAAACTCAATTGCAGCTGTCATTCCTGGGGACACCACAAAGTATTTGCAGCCACTGGACATGAATGTGAACCGGACATTTAAAATGGCACTGCGCATTGAGTGGGACACTCAATGCCGAGCGGTGAAAAATCCGTCAATTCACATCTGCCAGTGGATTATAAATGCATGGAGCTGTGTCCAAACATCCATTATCACGAGCAGGTTTGAAAGGCTGGACTGCTGCGTGATGAAGAGGACTGTGAGTTTGGCCACTGAAGAAAAGGACTTTTATAGTTTAAGTGTGCAGGAGGAATATGAAAAATGTGATCCCCAAAGTTCTATTTAGTAGTCTGCAATATATCAGAAATCAGATATTCACATTTTACAAATCATTGGGAGATATTGGAACGTTGTGCGTTGTTAAGTTAAATAAATGTGCATGCCCCGTAATTTGTGTGTTTCGATAGCTATGTATATTTAAAAGTAGCCGTGTTACAGGTACTGTTTGAAAAAAAGCATCTGTAATATGTATTTGTGATACATTTTGGATTAAATTAAAAGTTAAAAAAAACTCATGTGTCATATGTTTCTGTGTAAATATTCCGTACAATGTGGGATAGCTGCGGCTTAAAGTCCAGTGTGGTCTGTACAAGTACAAAATTATTTTTTTCCCTAAAATTAGATAGTGCAGCTTTTAATCCGGTGAGGCCTGTATCCTGGAATTTGCAGTAATTATGATGACTTGTGAATTCACACAACGGGCAGGAAGTGAATATCCCAGAGCAGACTGCTGCAGGGACTCTGTGTGGCACAGATTCAGATCCTTTTTTAAGAAAAAGACACGAGTACTATTTTGCAAATACGCTGGACGTGGTTGACTCAAACGAAGATGAGTGAGTTTTGGACAGAGGTGGGGGGGCGCTACAGGTTGAATGATAAACTTGAAATAGCATGAAACAGGGATGCACAATAATGGCCAAGATGATAATCACAATTATTTTGACCAACATTGTATTCACGCTTACTGATGACGATTATTCCTCATGTTAGTAAAATATCTGTGTATGTATTGCAACTACTTTTTAACAAACAACAGGAGAGTGTTCGGTGCGACATGAAACTGAATAAATGCTAGGGTGACCATGTTCTGAGAATCCAAAAAGAGGACACCCTTCCCACCCAGAAACAGATAGCCCACTCTTAAATTCCACTTATGCAAATATACAAGATCTCTGAATCTTAATAATGAACTTCAAACTTTGGGCACATAAAAGAAACAGAGCTTGTTCATTCTTTTACCTTCTTGGAACCAAAGTGATAATATATTATATTACAATGCAGATGGTGCACAATGCTTCCCATTTATCACAACCTTGACTGAATATAGGATATTTTCTCTGCAATTCGTCTGTGAAACTACCCTTACGTTTTGGCATTTTAGTGACACATTACAATACATGGGCAGCTCCTCTTTTGCTTTGTGTATTATGACAGGGTCTTCTTGGGTCTTTCACATCATCAATACAGCTACACCAGAGTTATGCCAGAGGGCAGTGGCTACATTTAAAATGTTGAATGACAGTCAGTAAAACCAGTATGAGGTAATCCCTGACAATTTTAGCAGCAAGTAATGCAGAAGAGAACATTAGGCTGAAGGATTCAACTCTGCTGCACTCTTTACACATCACTTCTTTTTGTGTTCAACACTCTCCCTGAAACCGAAGCAAGTCCAGACTATGGAATGTAGATCCTTTAAAGCCAACAGTTTCTTGCCATTCTGCTCCTTTGCTCCTCTTGTTGCTTCTTTTGCCATGACAACTCACGTGCGAGCTAGCTATGCAGCAGTCCACAGAGGGACTTGAAGGCACCGCTACTTGCTCCTTATTTAGGCAACTTCATGAAACCTTCACTATGCATTCACCCCCTGATGGCTGGTGGACTACTGGTGTAGAAAGTGCTTTATTAGATTTGCAGGAGAGCCTGCATTTTAAAATAGAAACACTGCTGTTTATGAAGTTAGTTAAATCGAGGTGGCCAAATTCGTGATCACGATTAAAATTTGATTAATCGTGCAGTCTTTTTGGTGCCATTTGAAAAAGTAACCAAAAGGCCCTTCCAACAGAAAAAAATCTGATCGTCCAGAAGCATTTTTACAGCAAAGAAATAATTTACCCACCACATCATTCATAGCTTTACTCTTACTTCTGTGCCAAGTTCACTTAGAAAGGTAAGAGCCGTGATCATCGTCACATTCACCGAGCCAGTGCCTGTGTTTGGGAATAAACAGCATTCATCACGGTGAGACTCTGGGGCGTCTGAGTAAACGATGGGTCAGCTGTGGCGTCCCTGCCGTCTCTTTCGAGGGGGCAGTCTCAGCTCTCTGTTTGCTTCACACTTCAGAGGCTCTGGTGTTAATGTGGCCAGTTACCAGCTTGTGTTGTGACGGCTCCCTGATAGAAACATTGAGGACTTGATGGAGGATTGGTTCCCCTGATTCTACAATTCTTCTTTCTTCGCTGCTCACACATTCGACAAACGGACGAAATATGTCTCAGTGTTTGTCTATGTCAAACTACTTTCTGCTCCGTTGTCTGTGTTCTCCATAGGAAATGTTTCTGTTTAGTAACAGACATAACCACGGACGGACAGACAGATGAGTGAATGAACAAAAGCACCACCAAGGAGCTTCTTTTATTTTGGTGGGGTTCAACACACACTTGCCTTCACAGTAAGAGTGTTGCGCCTCATCATCCCGTGACCTCTCACACAGTGTGGGTGAGTCCCATCTGTGTGTTTGGAAGGGGGGCAGTCTTTGGCCCCCATCCGAGCCCAGTTTTTACAGATAACAATAGCTTAATAAACAAAGTATAAATGCACTATGCTCGTCTTTGCTTTCATTTCTAATCAGCTGAATTCAAAAATCTAAAACTCGTCAGCGCTGCTCCTTTTGCTGAGATCATACATCTACCTCACAGCTGGCAGCTGCCGATCAAACAGCAGGATTATTGCGCAGGTGGGCCTCAGGCTGACAAAAGTAAAAAGGACACAAGAATGCGCAATTTTATCACATAACACAATGACACAGATGCCACAAGGTTAGAGAGGGCGGGCAGTCAGCATGCTGACAGCTGGAAATGAACGGTCTTTTCTGGACCATGGGGTCGCCTCTGAAGGCGTTTCAGAGAGCCTGGCGGCTCATCCAGCTGGCCTCACAACTGTGGACCACACTGATTGACCACAGGAGCCCGGGACCTCTGCACCCAGCATCTTCATCCCCGAGCTGGTCTGAGAACGCCCTCCTAGACAGTTGCTGTGACAGTCAGTTTGCACTAACAGACAGAAACTGTTTCAGAGGGCGTTCTATGTACTGACTGGTTTTCTACTCCCCCCCCCCCCTCAGTAGAACTGCATTTTTTTTCTGTCCTTTCAGCATGTCCAGCTTGAGACACATTTGTGCAATAATGTTGCCATCTAATCAGTAACTTGGTATGCTCCACCTGTGATGTGGATGGATGATCTCAGCTATTGAGCAGTGTTCATCAACACACATTCAGACACATTTGTGAACAATATTTTACAGAAATAGGCCTTGTGTGCTACATTGGAATAGTTTTAAATATCTGAGCTCACTTCACAAAACAAAAAAAGGGGAGCCAAAGGAAAAAGTGTTGCATGTTTTATTTTATTCAGTCTAAACTGACTTCTCTCATGGAATGTGAGCTGCACCCATCCCCCTCCCCCTTGTGTATGAACCCGATTGAATGCCATGGCCATACCATGTGGTCCATGGTGCCGGGAGGGCAGCCACGCCTCAGTCGGTCTGCCCTCGGGCAGCTGTGGTTAAACGTACAGCTTAATACCATCAAAGTCTCACTGTGACCGGGAATGATATAATGTCTGAAAAGTGAGTGTCAAGAAATTGTAGAGGAAAGTGCCATATATCATACTTTTTCCTTTGGCTCCCCCTGTTTTGTTTTTTTTTTTGCATTTTTATTTAGTTGATGTTCAGATTTTGGAGGCTCAGTTCTAACAAAATTCTCTTCTGTGGCTCTGATCAGGCGACGACACATTACCTGAGTCAGTTTTGATCCCAGTTACTCTCCTCCCAGCGTTGACTTTGCGTGAGCTCATCCCCCATTTTGTACGTCTTCTTGCGTTATCACTTTCAATTTTTCGCGTGCAGGCAGTCAGCGCAACATTGATAAACTGTAATATTGCCATGAGGAGTGCTTTTTTTGGGGGGGGTTTGTTTTTTCCTCTTTGATGATATTACAAGCGATGCCAAAATTCGATCCACACCACTCGTAGATGGAGCGTTGTCACAGGGGCCACATTCAGACGGGACGTTTGACTCCTTCTCCGTTCAATCACGGCTCCGTTTCTCCATTATCAGCCAGGGGCACCTTTTCTCTCACTGATGGAAATCTCATCACTGGCTGAAGTATTGGGTATTGAGCTCCCGGTGAAATAGATGGTGTGGCCGCTCCAATCCCTGCAAGCCAGTCCCCCCGCCCAACGCTGCCGAAGCCTCAGGTGGAACCTACCAATGCTTAGATGCTCGGAGGAAAGACAAAGCTTCCAAAAACAATGAGGTTTGAATGAGTTTTCTTGTAAAAAAAAAAAACCAGTGAAAACCCCCCCCCCAAAAAAAAAAAAATCAAAACCTTACATTCAAACTCAAACCTGCAACCTTTGTCTGTGCTGTGAGCCCTGTTTTTGTTTTCCAGTCATGTATTGACAGAAAGTCGCTGGCTTCAAGGTTTGGTAGCTGTACTGTTTTTTTGGCACAAACAAAACAAAAGGACAAAGCATTTGAATGACATATCTGTGAATCTTAACTTCAGTGAGACAGTACAAGGTCCCACGGTTCCTTCAGCTTTCACCTGCGTGCCTTGTTTCTCTCTGATGCTTTTCTCCAAAGAGCCACTCGGGTTGCCCCCCCCGGAAACGGCAAGGGACGTCCGCGGGGAGGCACTCGCGTCTGTTCGGCGCAAACCTCAATAAAAAAATGGGGAATTAACTCCGTCTAATTCCATCAACCGTTACTAAATGCCTCCTCCTTTTGAAGTTATTCAGGGACTCGGCATGTGTACATTTGCCATGTAAGCTGACGGGGTTCGGGGATTTTCTTGTCATGCCATTGCCTCCCCGGCAGCATTGGGATTGAATCACTCCATAGATGCTCATGTTTTCCGCAGTCGTTCCTCTCTGTGGTCTGTGACCTACTTGTGACAAAGATTCGATCGCAATTTGGGGTCAATGACTGAACAGAACAACGGAGCTTTGTTTCTTCCGACACTTCCCGTTGTGCCTTATGGGAATGAAAAGGAAAGCAGCTGGATTAGCTCAATCACATTTTGTTTTTTTTTTTAACATGAACCACAGTTTGACGTTGTGTCAGAGTTGAATTGTACCACCTGGCTGTATCAGTGTTTCTACTTTTGTTTTTGTTGCTTTATATTTTGATGGCAGCTCCTATTGTTGCCATGTGAAAGTGTGGGTGAATGTGATGTTGTTTTTTGCAGTGCTTCAGCGCTGAACACAGTGAAGAAACACTTTGTAAGTGGAGTCAATTTTCCGTGTGTGGCTTTTTTCATTAGCATTCAGGCATTTGGCCTGGTCAGTGTTAGGATCTCATACTTTTTTAGTAACTACTTGGCCGGGTGTCCAAGTTAGCTGAGTCAAACTGAAAAATGAGTGTTTAGGGAGTGACATCCACGGCTGGGTCCTGACAACAACTCGTTCACAAGATTCAAACCTATTATTTTTGAAAACTGGCATCAGCAAACCGACATCGTTTAGCCAACATCATAGTAGAGCCAGCAGCAGGTAAACCATTGCCTTGAGTGTTGCATTGCATCGTGTTGATGACAAAAAAACGAGGTGGCGCGCAATTGTAAAGACAGGCGACCAAAATTGTGTAGAGTTGAGCCAAGCAAGGGGCCAGTAGGAGAGAGCAATACAAAAATAGTGCAGCGGAAAAAGTGTGAAGTTGTTCCTGTGAGTGTGTGTGTGAGTGTGTTAGGAAATAGATGAATGTGTCAGATAGAGAGAGTGCTGCTGCTGATTGACCATTTACACACAGAACAGATAGTCAGTCCATCTCGATTCCAGTTCAATCGTACGTTTGAGGAATTCATGATTTCAGCCACTTTGCCAAATTCGAGATGATTGAAAACATTCAAAGATCAAATCAGTAACTCCTTAAATCTATCAGAGTGGTACTTTTTTTTCCCTTAGGGGTGTCCACTCTAAAAAAGATACCTCCATGCGCTGTGAATCACGGCTCCAATCCAGGAGCCTCTGGTTGTGTGCTGATGTCGGTAGGTAAATGCATCATGTCACTGGGCTGCCGTCCTGAATGGATTTTATCTGTATTTCATTGGTTCTTTCAGCTCTGAATGTTTCAAACTAATAATGTTGCACATTGTACCTCCGGGAGTCTAACGGCAGAGTTTAGAACGAAATAGATCACAGTCTTTGGACATGATTTAACCAGTCATTCAACACCTTGTCAGCTGGGACAAGAAATTTTACGCTGTGACTGAATGTGTGAAGTGTTCCATTCGCACACTTATCCAATAACAGATATGCTGTGTTTATTGTAATGTTCACTTGAACTTTAAAGGTCTCCAGTTTGTTTTCAGACTGATTATGTGTACGGAAACTTTCTATCTGCCTG
>JAUESE010000008.1:133266-148312 GCA_032274725.1 Malacoctenus triangulatus
ATGGACTGTACCCCCCACCCTCCTATGTGTATCTGTTTATATTGTTGATAATTAATTAATTTTATTTTTCTTATTTATTTATTTTGTTATTTATTATTTTTATACAATGATTTTTATTTAATTTTTCTGATATTCTCTGCACTGTGGGTCTGAGAGGACGGACATTTCATCTATGCTATTTGTTAAACATGTATAGCATATTTGACAAAAAAGTAGACTTTGACCTATTCCTGATCTGCCTCGCTTTATTTTGTAAAAGAGAAAAAAACGAGTTTCTTTTGAAAGCCACACTCCTCCCATGATATTTTCAAGGCCATTGAAACAGGTGATGATATTATTTACAAAATCAGCACCAGTCAGAATCATTTTTTTATACACTTTATGTCACAACTCCAAGGCCACACTCACTTTCATCCCTTTATTGTGGACAGTCTTGTCATTGCTGACCTCAGTTTACATGTTAGTGAAATACTACTTGAGCTTTACTTTACTCCTTCACTCGACAGCCTCTGATTTTTTCTCCTCTGCTGATTGTGTCTGGTGGATGAAACTTTGTCCACAGCAGAAGACTACGTGTATTCAGATTTTTGCAATATATCCAAGCCACATACTTAGGTGGTTCTGAATGGATTCAAATCAGCTCGCAATGCATTACAACTGGTATCGTGGAAACGAGGAAATATGGAGTGAGCGTCAGTCTTCTCCATTGCCGTGCGCCTCTGGTGCTACTGTGAAATCTGATGAGTATTGGCCAAGCATTGTTAATCGTGCTGCAGGTCATCACACAACAGTTTGCTGCACTGCAGGTTAACACGGTTCATTCCACCGACAGGTGTGTCTTCAATAAAGTACAGAAACGTGACTTGTAAAAAACAAGAACTGAGTGGTGAGATGTTTCACATCCATTTTCTTTCAACGCTTATCTTATCTGAACTTTCGTGTTGATCTTTAGTGTACCTTCTACGTCACCAGTTTATGTCCTGACACCTACATTTTTACCATAACAGCCAATGAAGCTAGAGACTTACAGAACATTGTAAAGTGGAGGCACCAAATCAGACCCTAACCGTATTTATCCTGTTTGTACCGTAATTTGGATAAATACGGTATGGTAAGCAGCACGATTAACAATGCTAACAATCAGGAAGGACAAGAAAGATGGCAGCAAATTCTGTCAGCACCTCAGTTCATTCATGTCTGTAATGGCCAGCCTGGGTTCTCAGCCTTCACTGGTCACATAGAACTCGTATGCACTGCACTCTAAAAGAATGGTTCCGCTTTGGGACCCAATCTTTTAGAGTGCAGTGTGAATGCAGCCTCTGTGCCTCCAGCTTCTCCGATCACAAACGAGTTCTATGTGACAAGTGAAGGCTGAGAACCCAGGCTGACAGAATTTGCTGCCATCTTTCTTGTCCTTCCTGATACCCCTTGGGAATGTTCACAAAAAAAAAAAAGCAACAGCCAATGAGAGTGATGGAAATACGCTCTGACCAAATTTTTTGAGCCAATGAAATATGGAGCTTGTTGAGCTGGCTCACCTCTCCATGAGAAGCAGAATTTGTGACATCATTGTATTATTCCAAATATTTGGGTCATAATAACTGACTGCTGTCTGAGCGTCAACAGTTCAACCAGGCTGCAGCTCAGCTGGTACCTCTGGTCTTGATCTGATCCGAAGGTTGGCTATTTGGTCCTCCACCTTGCAATTTAACCCTTAGCTGCTCTTCATGCCATGCATGTCTCTTGCCTGCTTGCTGTTGCCATTTGAATCATGTTTGTACGATTAGGTGTGCAGTCAGCACAAGGCCAAAGTCACAGCATAGGGAACAAAGAGACCCAGACATCTCTCTCACCAACAACTTCCCCCTGCGGGTTCTGGGCCAACCTCTCAAAGTAATGGTTTTTTAATCATCTGTTAGTGATGAGGCGACAGTCAGCTGGATAAAACATGGGGGAGGTATAATATGGTTGAGAGCTGTTTGTCGTGGAAGGGGAATGAATGAATGTTTCCGTGTTGTTTATAGAGATGACTTTCCTGGGTTTAATCACGACTGATAGGATTTATACCTACAGTAGGTGTGGGAGGGGGTGCAGCTGGTGGATGTGACATCTCACAGTCTCAAGGGTATTTCAGCTCACGCTGAGGCTTTTTGAATGAAGTCATGTAATGTCACTACCAGTCAGCTTTTCTTTGACCTTTTGAGATTACACTTTCATGAATGTTCCAACTTTCAACAACAGATCATCTTTTAAAGGCATGTCTTCACTGAGAAAAACTTTGTAGAAGATGAATACATAGACTGAGCTATAATCACAGCTTCAAAATCACAGTTTTCACCAGATGAATCCAGCCCTGTCATTGTGCATCAGTATTGTTGAGAAATTTCGACCACACTGGAGAATCCTGTCTGTGTAGAGGACAGTTGAATGTTGATGAACTTGGAGACCTCAGACCGAGTGGGCATGTGAGACCAGGCTGGGATGGTAGAAACGTGTGCTGTGGTGAGATTAATCTGACACGTTCATGTCGAGCACATGCAAATTATACAGAAGAACCCATAAACCACACACCTGTAAGCCCATAAACTGATACTGTTTTTGGAATGCAAAAAAATTCCTACTGCAAGTGCAAAGTCAAGAGCATAGCTGGTAAGTGTTTTGTGATGACAGGCATGGTCATCCTTCCAAAGTGCCACAGAGGTCATTCATATACTATATGTTATTTGTGTGGCCAGTAAAAATTAGGTAAGAATTGACACATACTGTAGGTGTCAGGGCTGTAGCAATACACTAATCTGACGATACAAGATGATACATGATATTAATCTCACGATATGATCTATAACACAATATTCAACCAACAATGCGATTCGATGTGATTCGATATAATCCGATACACTTACGTAATTTTCTGAAAGATTTAAAGGGACAGAGTGATTTTGGTGACATCTTGTGAGTGTTCTATTTACTTTTGTTGAGTTAAATGAACCAAACACTAAAAACATCAATTACACAATAATATAAGCCTCTCAACTCTGCGCCTGGCAAAGGAAGCTTTGACCACGATGCTTTTGTCTAAGCTGTCGTTTTCCTTCTTCCTTTTAAACCCAAAGTGCTCCCACACATTTGCTTTTAAACAAAATTTAAAGATTTATATTTGCCACCATTTTCTCGAATCTTCTCACTCTGAATCTGTAAACAGGAAGAGGTAGACTTCGGTGTCTAGGTAAAGAAAGTGTTATCGGGTATTTTTCTCATATGAGTTCATAGAAATGGATGTGAATTGTGTAAATATAAATAAAGCCTAAAAAAAAAAAGTGTTGCCGGGTAACTTGCTCCACAGCGACACTCGTGGCTGACTGACCAAATCACTCTTCCTGCAAAGCGAACGGAGGTAAACATGGAGGATTTGAATGGGACTTATGTATCAATACTCGCAGCTTAAAAATCAATAATTTCTTAGGAAACAGAATATCGATTTCTACCACAAAATCAATAAAATTGCTCAGCCCTAATAGGTGTAATGTCCAGCCCTCCACAGAATCTGCATACCACTTAAAGGGCAAGACATTGTTTACATATACTGTAGAAGAAATCATTGTGTAACCTGCAGCATCGACTGATACATTTAAACCTTTATAGGTAGATGATACAGGCTGAGCAGTGCGAAGCAATCCTGGCTTTGCTGACACAGGATCACCAACATCAGAGTGTGAGGCAGAGGGGGAAGGTCCCAGGCAGTCCTTGCTAAGAGAACACTGAGTGATGTCATAGGACCTGTGACCTCCCAAACTGTCCACTCAGACTCGACTGTGCTCATTGCTGGTGCCTTTGCAGTGCGTGCTTACAGCCAGTTGTGAGTGAAACTTACCTTGGGTTTGAGCATGTACATGACAGCTCAGTTGGCATCTGTTTCCTCTTGAAATTGTTAATGGCTTATTATGTAGTAAAGGACCAAACATCAGAGACTGACACATGTGGAGCAGCAGAAGAAATAACATTTCAATCCTTAGTTCACAAAAGAAAAACAAAACAAAAAATATGTAGTAGGGAGAGTTGATATCGGTAAACATTTCTCTGTTCTAACTTCTGGACATGTTGCAGGCATCACATTCACATTTGGTTCCATTGAACAAAACATAATTGAGTCTGACAGAATAAAGGGGTTGTTTCTACCCTTTGCCAGTTAATTAAAGCTTCAACAGATTTAAATGGTACATATTACACAAATGTTATAAAGGGTTATTTGATTTGATTCATGTATTTGTTTTATTCACTGCTTATACTTGATTCACACTTTGTGATTGGGACCTCTGTCTGGCACATGAGGTAACCTGTTTATCTCTGTGTAGTTTGAAATGGTGTTCCTATTAATAGTTTTTCAGAGTACAGGTTGTGTCAGTACATGTCGCTTCCACTCATCCTATTTTCCTTCAGGCCTCCAATGTTGCGTCTACCAAAGTCTGCGGACCCTCTCCTCCACCATCACATGATAGTGAAAATGGATTCGATAAGAAGCTTAGCGGGTCCTACTAGAAAAGATTCACTAGTGGGTCAGCAGTAGTCCAGAGGTCCTTCCTACAAGGGTTGGTGGTTCCAATCCCACTCAACCCAGGTCAAATCTGCAATTTGACTTCCTGCTGTGTCCTTGGGGAAGACACTTCAGCCACATTTACCTGTGTATTTTTACGAGTGAACGTCAGGTGATGGTATGACGGGCCATGGCTCGAGCTTGGCACCAGTGCTTCTGTCAGCCAGCTGCAGGGCAGCTGTAGCCACAAGAGCCGCATACCACCCCCACCAAGGTCTGAATGTTTGTGTGAATGAATGATGCATGTAATAAAGCACTTTGACATTGAGTGAATCACAGAAAATGCATTTTTGAAGTTTGACAAACACTGGTGGAAACAAACACACTCACCTCAACAAGAGATTCTCTTGGCAATTCATTGATGTGGCTCAGGTGTGTGCCTGCAGCGCCTTCTCTGAGCCACCTCTCTCAGCTCTCCCTGGATCTCAAACCTCGGGTTGGGAAACACCGAACTGACAGAACTGGCTCAGTCCCTCATGTTGACACATTATCCCCCATTTGTCAGCTTATCTCCAGGGACACCCAGCGTTGGACTTTATCCCATCTTCCAATATTTTCCAATTCATTTGGCAGATTGTCAGTGTCGATATAGATATCTGCACAGATCTGAATCCTTCTAATTGCAAACATAATGAAGTAGCCCTTGAATGGTAATCAAAGATTATCATGTTTGCCTCTATGGCAGTGAGCCATTTAGAGATTCACATACAAAACAGCTCCAGTGATTTTCACATGGCACAACCAGCAATTTTTGAGCCATTCTCTTTAGTCAAACACTTCAGTATAAATATGCAATATCTCTGGAATCGCTTGATGGGATTTCTTCTTCTCTCACACAAAGACATGCTGGTTTTACTGGTTACAGTCAACAACTCTCAATTTAGTGGTGAAGCTCAGTTCCCACCCTCTCCTTTGGTCATTTACTTTGGGTCATGACCAAAAGATCTTGGTTACAAGTGGCTGAAGGATACACTCCACAAAGATTGGGAGAGGAGTTGTGTCTCTATGTGGAGGAGCTAAGAGAAGAGTTGTTGTGCCTACACATAGAGAGGAGTCAGCCGGGCTCGGGCACCTGTTTCAGATGACTTAAGGTTGTCTCACTGGGGAGTTGTTTCAGACATGCCAGGACAGTGGGAGATGACCCTGAGGAACACCTGGGACAGGCTGAAAGGAATATGTTGCCGAACTGCCTGAGGTAGCATTAGGTGCCACTATGAAAAGCTGGAGGACGTGTCCAGGGAGAGGGGATGTCTGGCAATGAAATAGCAATAAAGAACATTGAGTTGTGAAATATTAAATTAGTGTTTACAGCTTTAATAAAACAATGTTGAAGCCTCTCCTGGTGCTGTCATTCAGAGCAAAAATAGGTGCGACAATATTGAGGGCAGGAAGGGACAGAATTGCAGAGTAATGACAGCTTGGGCGACTGTAACATGGTTCAACATGTAATAATAACTCATATATCCTTGGCCCTCCACTGAAAAGACAGGTAGATAAAATTCAGAGGTCTTCTTCGGTTATTGATTTTGCTTCCAGTGTCACCCTAAAACTGACAGTGCTCTGCAAGTGCAAGTGCCAATAAAGGATCCTGTTCTTTTTTTTTCATCTGTCTTTTATTACTCCCAAACATCGCTGTTCCCATGGCAACTTTTTTAGGCGTGGGCTTGTGTTAAAACTTTTAATATTTGTTCTTGTTTTTTTGGAGTCATCACAGACTTACTGGCAAGCATCAAACTGGTTCAGCTTAGCACATGTTAACTGTGAAATCTGAGGGGTCCACAAGGCATTACAATGCAAAAGCCAGGAGACAAATTACAAACACATTAACACAAAGCCTGTCCACTAAAGCAATCTGCTGCTCAGCCACTTTAAATCTGGTTTTATGTCTATGTTTTTTTCTGCCTTTCTGGGGCTGCAAGTGGTGTAGAATGTTGCTGTTGTCGTTATTTCAAGTTTTTTGTTTCATTCGCTTGAGATTCACACTAACCAGGCAATACAGCTCTAAACTGATTAAATGCAAAGGTAAAAACTGAACATTTGAGACCTTGAAGAAAAATTTTCCCCCTAAAAAATCAATAATGATCTGTTTTACCAACAAACCCTGTTTGTCCCTGACAAAGTCTCTTTTGTTTATTAAGTTATAGAAGTAAGCAATAAGGGTGATTTCAGCACAGACAAATTAATTATGGAGTGTAAATACACTACTTTTGGAAATAAAGTTTACAAACTTCAGTCACAACATGGTCAGCTAGTCTTGAAGATGACATTTTGTGGCCCTCACCACCCACACACTATTTTTAATTAACGTACACTTCGGGCGGCACAGTGATGTGGTGGTTAACACTTTCATCTCACAGCATCTTTCACTATTCAGTGTGCGCGTTCTCCCCGTGAGTTGATTGGTTCCCTCTGGGTGCTCTGGTTTCCTTCCACAGGAGTGTGTTTGTGCTGGGATGACCAGTCCAGGTGGACCCTGCATTCACCAGGCATCAACTATGATTGGGTGCAGCACCCTGCAACCTTCAGACGGAATAAGAAGTACAGGACAGGAGCGTTAAAGTGACACCAGGCCAAGAGGCACACAACTAAAAGATGCTCAAATGTGAAATATCATGTCATGGTGCAAGTTCTGCCACTATAACCTCTGCTAGAATTTTGAAGCGTTCTCATTTCATTGTCATTTGATGTGAAGCGAATTGCAAAATGCTCAGAAAACAATGAAAGTCAAGTGTCAAGACAGTTGAACAAATAATTAGCAACACAAAATTCACATTTAACCAGTTTATGAATTATTTTGCCATCTCTGATTCAGATGATGTAATGGCCATTTACCACAATAGTCAGCTTTATATGCTCCTGTTTGAATATGGTCAGGAAACATAGCAAACATGATGACAATGTTGCCATACAGTGGAATAGGGAAAATATTGACTTAAACATCCTTTTTAAAGGATAAGTGAAATTTGTATCAAAGGCTCATGTATATCATATGCATCAGCTGGAAATCTTACTGTTGTTGTCCTTCCCGTGATGTCGTGCACAAACACACTTTGGGTTAATTCCAGTGTCAGTTCTCTTTTAATAGGGGATTCAAAACAAATTGATTCAAGCTCATTGACATCAATATTCATCATGTTGGTCAATCAGGGATGGAGAGGGCGACCATCACCCTTCGCTCGAGGGTCTGCGGGCATCTGGAGCACAGTGGACGATGTGTTTCGCGAACCCCGAAGGTATGGGAATCCCTCGGCAGAGTCCGCAGCAGACTGGTTCACCACCACCACCACCATCATCATCATCAATAGCACAGAACTCAACATGTGATTACAACGAAAAGCATTCCCACATACATCAGTCTCATCCCCACTGTTAAGTCTTCAACACACTTCTTACTCATAGCTATGCACAGGAGTGGAACTGGACAATAGAAGAACATCACATTAGCAATCACTTGTGCTCTAAGTATATTCTCTTGTCGCTGGGTTTTGTTTTTTTTCCCTCGGAGGCGGCCAACGAAAAAAAAAAAAAAAAAGAAAAAACACTCTCTGAAAAGATTCATCTGCCCGCCACGTGGCGCGGTGGACACCAATGCGGCGCTGGGGAGCTGCGCCCACTGTTTACCTCGGGGTGAACCAGGTTAAAAGCACACATTCACAGCACCTGAAAAGAGCTTCATAGCAGCTACAAGGAATGTCCATTCAGGCCGACCGCTGCAGTCATCTGTGGACTGGAGCTGTGTGCAGCGGTTTGAGGAGGAAATCATTTCAGTTGGAGGAGCTCTAAATCAAGACATCTTTCTTTTTTTTATCCCTCCACATGAACCAGGTGGAATAAATATTAGGATTTTTTTTTTCTTAAGCTTTCCTGCACGACAGCGTGCCTGAGTATAAAGCTTCATATATTACATGTGGCGATGAAACTGCTAAAATTCAATGACAGGTTAGGATATTGTTATGTTATGTGTTATATTGTGTTAAGACAGAGGTAATGAATTTTAGTATTTTTATCTGCAGTACATCACGATAGTTATGTCACCATGGAAACATTTTTTTAGGTCCGCTTCACAAGATGGAACTCAATCTGAAGTGAAATCAAAATACCAAAATAACAGTTGGCACAGCTTTGGTCAAACCGTGATCCAAACTACAATGTGCAGCAGCTGTAGGATATTCCTGTCAAGCTGTCTGTTACTGCAAAGGTGTTGTATGAATGAACAAAGCCTATTGATGAGCACAAAATAAGCAACTTAATGACAGAATGTCAGGAATTAAAAAAAAGAGAAAAAAAAACAACACAAAGCGTCCGTCAGCAATGGTGCAATAACACAATCCACATGGATTGTCCACACTGTGTTGGAACGCTCCCACAGGTGTACTTCCTAATCTGGTCTAGTGTCCTGTACTGACCTCAAAGTCACACTCACGCTCCTCCACTCAGAGCAAAGCAGCACACAGCACAGACTGACTGTTTTCTGTACAGCGAGCTGTTACGACCCACATTGCTTGAAGATACATGTGCCTCAGAGCACCCACGGGTGTGTTGGGTTTGGAACAAGCTGTGGTCTCATTCACATCTGTTTACTTGCTGTCTTAGAGAGACTTTTGAGTAGAACCAGGTTGTAAATAAATAGGTCACTTGTCATTGGTGTGCTCCTATTTACACATAAGCCAATTGTGTCAAAACAGTTTCATGGACTGACAATGTGTTTGTTTCATGCTTTTAACTTGTCAGAGAAGATCACAACAAATCATAGCAGTTGTGGGATTTTGTATGCGTGTCTCTGAGTGTTTACAATGATTTCAGCTAAATTTCCATTGATTACTTAGAAACTTCCTAATTTGAGGTTAGATTCCAACAAGAGGTTTAATTTAGAACTTCACTCCAAGCAAGTGAGCCACCACACGGAACTCTAACTTCTACTGCTTGTCAAAGTCTGCCTTCAGAACTGCAGTGTGAACACACCAAAGCTCCAATAGATATGAGAGATGACACTCTGACGTTGAGTGCGCTGCAGCATGTGCATTTAGAAAATTTGAATGAGTCTGAAAAATACCACTGCAGATCTTACCATCGCGTAGATTTTTCTGAAACACACCATCGTAGTCATTGCATAGTTTATTTGTGTTAATGTTATTTTTATTCAGGCTATAGTGTACACTGATAAATGATGTTGGTCAGAGGATTTCTGGGTAAATACTTCATTGTACGCCAGTTTTTATTGAAGACACATGCTTTTGATTGGCATTACCAATTTAAATTGGATTAGAGTTAAGCGAGATTATCTTTCACAGTTGATCTTTGCGTCTCACAAACAATCCACCAAACCACTGTGGCAGTTTGACAAACCAGTAACAGCATCTTCAACATCAAGACACCCCCCCCCAGAAAAACAGCACTTTACGAGGACCCACTTTAAATGCTGAGCTGCTAATTACACCCCCCACTAACCAAACAACTGAATGATGCCATCAGCACTAACTGAAACAAGCATTTCACGCAGACGCGCAGTTTGTGTGCCACTTTGTTTCACGCTGTCCAAAAGCGCCTTCGTGCAAACGAGGGAGACCACTGCGCCGCCATCAGTATGGATGTACCATGAAGCTGCTATGACGCTGTGATTCGGTGCTTCAGAAATGCTGTTTGGATAGGTGCAATTTAAAAAAGAAAAAAAAGGAGAACAGAACAACAGTATAGGAATTTTCTGTACACATTTGTACAATTTCTACACACACTACTATGGAAATAAAAATTTGGATGCACAATGCTGTAGGACTTTGCCTGAGAAATCATGTTGTGTAATCTATTATTTATTCTGAACTGTATCTCATGAAGGATCAGTTATTCTGTTTTGCATACAACTGTAAAAATACAGTAAAATTCAACAATAACGTTGCATTTTTTACTTTTTTTTGTCGTTTACTTAAAAAAGCTTAATGGTATTGTACAGATATTGAACAGGACGTGACACAATAATAATAATCTGAATGTACACTTCAATATTGGGCAATAAACAGTCAACTATCAACAGTTACATGTATTTTTTCTTCTTTTTTTCCTTTTCCACATACAAAAAGGTTTGGGCATACACAAACTCAATAGTTCTACCATCATCAGATTAGTGCATGATCAAAAATTTTTTTTTTCCTTCCTCAGGTCGGTGCCAGACAGACTTCAGTACAAAGCCAGAAAGAAGAAGAAACAGGAGGGGGAGGAAGAAGAGGAAGAGGAGGCAGGGGAGGAGAATTGTGGGGCGGGGGGGACGACTGAGCGTGTACCACTAGCGATCTTCAATTTCCACTCTTCTTGTAGCACTAAATGTCCCTTCTTGCTTTCTCGATGCTGAGTGAAGCTCGGGGAAGAGATGGCCGCAGCTCCCATCAGAACTTGATCAGGTAGAGTGAAGTTACAGCTGTCAGAAGGCATGTGGAGCAGCGGGGCAGCATGGTGGCCCCATTCACATCATGTATTGCGCCGGGACCTGCAGGAGGGGAAGGGGGGGGGCAACATGGATCATTGGATGAGCTTTGCATGCCCACCTTTTTGCGGCGAAATTAAATGCTGTTAGTTGGAACTCAACATTGCTCCCGTTGCCAGAGCAATTTGTGGAACAAATGAGATTCATATTATATACATGTAATTTACAATGTGTGAAATGAATAAAGTCTGGATTTGTGACTCTTTTCACACTGTGACTTACAAAGGAGGAAAATCTACAAACCAGCTTTTTTTTTTAATACAATCATGTTCTCTTTTGTTAGCATTGGAATTAAATACATGTGTTTTAGAACAAATAAAGTAAGAAAAGCATCGTGAGGCAGGAACATTTTGTAAAAATAATGAGATTTTGGGGCACTTTTCTGCTGATTTTCATAATGTGGCCATGTTAGTTGTTGGCAAGTAATGATGCTCTTCAGTTGCCTTGCAGCTCAGAATGAGGAGAATGAGGCCTTTTCTTGGTATAAATGAATTGGGTGCTTCTGTTGAAAACACCGTGAGCTATAAATGACACATCCTAGTCCTTAGTTTAGGTTCTGTTTGTTTGGTTTGTTATTATTTTTTTCCCTCTTGTTTGCTCTTTCTTTCTGTTTTGTTCACTTTCTTAGTTCACTTCAGTTAAGCCGTGTCTATGTTTGAAGACACTCTGTGACAAAGGGTCTTGAGCTTCCGCCCTCTCTGTGCCTTACCTAATCGTTTACATTCATCGGTCCCCCCTCTCTCTGTCCCATTGGCTTCTGTGTGTATGTATTCCCGAGTTTGTTTTCGTGTCCTTGTTGATCTGTCTCTTCTTCATCCCTGGGTTGTTTTCTGATTCTACAATTTCCCCTGTGAGTTTCTGTGTTCCCTCCCCCAGTTTCCTCCCTTGAGAATCCCTATTTTTCCCTCGATTGAGAAGTTTCTTGTCAAAGCTGACAAGGAAAACGGTATGGGTGCATCCAGTTTGACTGTTCTATTTTGTTATGTTGCTATTTTGTATCATTATTCCTCCACTGAGAAGATAACTTTATGAGGGGAAGGGCTTTCTGTCTGAACTCTTACTTCCTCGTTTTCTTAAGGGAACCTGCCCGTAAGAAATCACAGGAAAGTTGCTTGTAATCCGATCGTGCGTTGGGTCTTTAGCCTTGGGTCAAAACAAAGGACCACCTCTTTACAAATTCAAATGTCGTAGAGACATTTTCTGTGCTGCAGTGTCTGTAGGGATACTTTTTATCCTTTCTTCATTCTGGGATGAGCTTAGCTACGAGTCTCTTCTATCATCAAGGATGACGTGTAGTCCTGCTAAACAACACCTGATGCTAAAAGGGTTAGTTTTCTGCCACTGTGCTGTCAGTGGCCCTGTTCGCTGCTTTCCCTCTAGACGTTGGGCAGAAACCTTGCACACTTTCTTGGAAAAGCTGCTGAGGTCTGAAACCGCTGTCAGTAACGCCATTATCCATGTGATTGTAGGTGCTGCAATTAAGTCCCTGTTGACTGTTTGAAGGGTAAACAAAGTGGCTTGGAGCAGGACAAGCAAGTTTTTTACACTTAATTCGATGCCTTGTGTGTAAGCAGCTGTTTTGAAATGTTGCAGCATTTGTAAAGGATTTTCTGAAAACATCTTGATGACGACTGTTTTGCGTAGCTAGTTCCTTCATCTCGATACTATATATGGGAGTGCTGACATGTGAGCCCTACTCATTTCCCAGGTTGTTTTGGAGGATGTAGCAGCTTCCTGCCTCTGGTGGTGTGGCATGCTATTAAACCCTTCAAGGATGTAAAAAAATAAATTCCCCTGAAAAAATGAAACCTGAAGAGGGACGGGCGTTCCTACCGTAAAGGATTATACTGGCATTGGTGATCCCCATGGTGTTCATGGCAACGCAAGTGTAGTTCCCATAGTCTTCTTCGGAGACATTGAAGAAGATGAGCATTGACTGTTTACCATGATTCTCGATCTTGACGCCGTTGAGTCCATTGAAGAGCCTGGAAGAGAGAGCGCAGTGGTTTGTGGGAGCGCTGACGAAAGGGAGCTGCGCCTGAATTCCAAACTTCCATCAGCTACCAGCACATGTGATTCAAAATGCGTGAAATTAGGAAAACAATTTGCCCCTGTGGGCTGTGGAAGGCAATCAGTTTTTAGCTTAAGGGTCTCCATGGCTCCGTTGAGTGCGGCAGCTGTTGTACCTACTCCAGCAATTGTTTCTTATACTTAGATTTTTCTTATACTTTTATTTTTTTTTCCCTATTTTTCTATTTCCTTATACTTTAATTCATCTTTTTGAATGGGCTTCACCATGTCATGTCCTGATATCAAATATGACACAGACACACTGGTGAACATTGGCTTATCACCACTTTCAATGACTCTTACTGCCGAGGCGTTCTGGCTCAACGAGATCCTTCGTGGGACCCTCAACAACAACGAACTCCGGCGGAGTTCTTCATGGTTCATTGCATGGACAGAACGGCTGAGTCTGGAAAGTCTAGAGGTGGGGGTGTCTGTCTCCTGACCAATGACAAATGGTGCAGAGATGTTGTTTAACTCTCTAAATCCTGCTTGCCCAACCCTGGAACTTTTAACCCTCAAATGCCCTTCTACCTCCCCCAGGAATTCACCTCTGTTATTCTCAGTGCCATCTACATTCACCCACAGGCAGACATAGATGCTGCATTAGCTGAGCTACATGAGGCTATCTCCAGCTACCAGGTTAACCACCTGGAAGCAGCTCTCATTGTGGCGGGGGATTTTAACAGTACCAACCTGAGGAAGGTGATGCCAGAACTTCACCAGCACATCACTTTCCCCACAACAGGAAACGGAACTTTGGACCACTGTTTTGCTCCCTTCAAAGTCGGCTATGCAGCAAAACTCCATCCAACAGTTGGCAGGTTGGACCACGCCTCCATTCTCCTTCTGCCCAGGTACAGACAGCAGCTGACGCAAACAGCTCTGGTGGAGAAAGAAGTGATGTGTTGGTCCGACCAATCAGAGGCCGCCCTGCGGGACGCCCTCGAGACAGGGGACTGGGACATGTTCCAGCGCAGCTCCGGTGGTGACATCACTCTGTTTAAGGAGTTGGTTGTTGGGATTCATAGGGGAACTATTGGAGGATACTATCCCCAAAAAAGCCATCAGAAAGCTTCCCAACCAGAAGCTGTGGATGAATAAACCCCTACAATTTACCAGACTAAAAGATCCACGGATGATGCAATAAAGCACCTGCTTCACACAGCCTTGGCCTATCAGGCCCAACTGGTCTCTCAGCTGCAGGACCTTGGACTCACCTCCTCCTTGTGCAGGTGGGTCTACAGCTTTCTGACCAGCAGACCACAGGTGGTTCGAGTGGGAAATCACCTGTCCACTCACGCACTCTAAACATTCGTGCACACAGGGCTGTGTGCTGAGCCCTCTGCTGTACTCGCTGTACACCAATGACTGTTTGTCCACATCAGACTCTAAAACACTGCAGTGGTGGGTCTGATCTCCAACAACAACAAGAAGGACTATCTGATGGAGATCACCAAACTGGAGGACTGGTGCAGAGAAAACAGGCTTCACCTGAACACCAAGGAGTTGATTGTGGACTACATCAGGAATCAGCAGAGGGCATAGCACTCACTCAGGATCATTGGCACAGAGGTGGAGAGAGTGGAGAGCTTTAAATACCTGGGTGTTACTATCACACAGGACCTGACGAGGTCCTGTCACATCAACACCCTGGTGAATAAGGCTCGACAGCATCTCTTCCACCTCAGACGCCTGAGGGACTTCAAGCTCCCTCTCAAGGTGCTCAGGAACTTCTACACTTGCACCATTGAGAGTGTTTTGGCTGGGAGTATCAGCACCTGGATGGGCAGCAGCACCAAACAGGACTTCCTGGCTCTGAGGAGGGTGGGCCGTGTGGCTGAGCGCACCATCAGAACCACTCTCCCCAACCTGCAGGACATTTACAGCAAGCAATGTAGGTTGAAAGCCAG
>JAUESE010000008.1:148412-167656 GCA_032274725.1 Malacoctenus triangulatus
ACATAGAAGAAGAAGAAAAGGATAAGAAAGAAGAACTTGAGAACTTTCAAATAACATTTTTTTTCCTCAGGCTGTCTAATAAATAATATAT
The DNA here is from genome assembly GCA_032274725.1 of Malacoctenus triangulatus. Taxonomy (NCBI): domain Eukaryota; kingdom Metazoa; phylum Chordata; class Actinopteri; order Blenniiformes; family Labrisomidae; genus Malacoctenus; species Malacoctenus triangulatus. The sequence continues at coordinate 148,504 of JAUESE010000008.1, forward strand.
TTCACCTTAATTCTCTGTAGTTTAGTTAGAGTTAATAAAAAAGAATATTGATATCTTTCAATTAAGTTCAGCTTTTATTCATTTATTTTCATGATTACATATTTTTGCTTTTGTATTTTCTCTGTTTTAAAGTGTTTCTCTGAGCATAGACCTCATTATATGGCGTTAAAGATCAGAGCTGACTCGTCTGATTAGAAACTAACAAATAAACCAGCCCTCATAAAATTAACTTGTGATCTATGACTGTAAGAAGAAGATCAACTGTACCTAAAATGCCAATGCAAAATATTCTTATTGTGGCTTTCTTACCGTTTGCAGGTTATGTTTTAGTTATTTTTCCTTTATCCATTTTACTTTTATGTGACGGCACTGAGCCTACCAGTGGTTTCTATTTGGATGGTACTCTCATGTGTAAAATTATGCTATCTGTGAGAAAGTGATTAATGCCAAGTGGATCAATGACCGTCGGTCTGGGTCCAAGTCAGCCTTTACAAGGAGGTTGAGACTTCCATAGAGACATCAAATGCATAAGAAGCCTCATATCGTGTCCATCACAGAAATGCTATATCTGTTCAACATCTGTCTGGTCTCTTCAAGGCAGCTAATCATTTGCTCTGCCCACACATTGAGCACACCAGCCCGCCGAATCCCAGCAGCAAACACTCGCATTCACAGATGCTGCAGCCAAAGAGAATCGGTGCGGTTCAGGGAGAGTTTAACCAAAGCGCCGCAAAGGTTCAGAGGAGCAGAGGCACCCCACAGGTCGTGCCAGGGTGTCGGCCATCGGCTGCAAGCTGGAAGGGGGGGACCTGGACAGCTACATGTTGTGCTACAAATCTGAAAAAGCCTTAAGTAAAAAACCAAAAACAAAACATTGTTATGCTGTGGCTGTTTCATAAAAATTGACGTGTCTGATTGATTGAATTGTACCACTTGAGCCGTTTCAACATACTAAATGTGATCAGTCACATGTACACACCCGAATGGGAGGAACTCGGGGTTTGGTGACAGTTCAGCTCAGACAGGAGAAAATTGGATCAGAGCGGAAAAACCTTTGGACTGAAAGACGACCTGCTCCACAGAAGGTGTTAATTCATAGTCTTACAACATTACTATAAATCTTGAGGTGTTTTTTGGCCATGGTTAAATAAATAACAATTTGTTTTTCAATTTCAATCAACAATTTTCGGTTTTCAGCAGAAAACTTTTGCTGCAGCCACATTTATTTGTTTTTTATGGTGTTTGTTTTTTCAGAGTCACATTTATTTGATTACATTTGAATTTGTAATTTATTTGTTGTTTGATTTTTTTTTTTTTTTCTTGAACCAAAACCACAATTACACAGCAGGGGGTCAGTGTTTTTCCCCTCTGGTAATGATCCATTCTTATTCTTTTTTTTAATCATACATCAGGGAGCCACAATTCATCCATTCATTCATTTAAAAATCCAGGGACTAGGTCATCTTTCTCTATTAAAATACATGTGAGCAAACAAATATCCAGTGAAAAGGAAACTTTTCTCAAACAGAGAAAGCGGGCTTCTTGCGGAGCCAGATGCAGTGTGAATCCTTGGATGGGGTGGACATGTGACAGATTAAATGTGTCATCCACTGCAGCAATACATGAGGGTGTATTGTACAGTCGTAGCAAATCTCTTTCACCTGCAAGTCAGTTTCTTTCCCTCCTTTTTCACGTCTGCAGGAAATAATTGGGTGCTGGTTTTCCCTTTTTCTATCTTAAACAGTTAAAATGACATATATTTCAAATTACGTGTACTGAAATCACATTTCACTTTATGGAACACGCATTTTTCCAGTTGAATGTACGATCATGAAAGGACTGCAAAAAAGACATGCTTCAGAACTGAATGGGTTAATCAAGCCATTGACTGGACAAACCCGAGGTGAATGTGGGTGGAACCTTTCAGTGATCCCGCAGCAGTATTGCTGCTATCCTGCACTCCCCGAGCACTAATCCGAGAATCCAAGCTGGCGCTGTTCTTCTAAAAATAATCTTTTGTTACTCCTGCATAGCCAAGAGACTCAATCCAAGCGCACACACACTTTTGTTTTTTTTACTCAGTTGTCAATTTGTTGTACAATAACCATCACCTGCCCTCACTGGCTTCTGGCCATCTTGCTGGGGGTTATCATCAGGTAAAGTGATGCACAATGAGGGCTGTGCAAGGAGGAAAAGAGAAAGAGGGAAGGGATGAAAAAAGTGGGGTTAAGGAGAGTGGTAGTGGTGGCGAAGGTGGGGAGGGTTACTCATCAAAGAGTTGATACAGGGCTGACAAAGAGAGTCAGCCCTGTATCTAGAGCGAGGAAAGGTGAGCGAGTAGAAACAGGAGTGAAGAACATAATGACGCTAGAGTCGACACAGGATATATACTGAGCCATATTATCTGTGGCCACTTAGCAGTCGCCTGACGAGACAGTGGACTGGCTAGTGGGTTTATCCAGCTAATACCAGGTGACAGTAGTTGATGAATGTGGAATGGTGAGCATTCTTTGTTCATGCGATGAGGGGACAACCACAAGAACCATATCCCAGGGCCAGGCCCAAACCAGTGGTGACAGGTCAACCGGAAAACCACAGAACCAGAGAGGTGTAGCCCATGAAACCAGCCCCAAACAACCATCTGTCCACCCGATGCAACCCTAACCCTGAACCGTAGGAGGAAGCTGCCCACCCCACACCTGGGACTGAAAGCGTAGCCAAGGAGATACTTGACACGTGGGGCCCCCCACCAGCCACCCGCCCATACCAGCCTCTCCCCCTCATTCCCTACCACCACGGCCACCACAAACCGGCAGAACCCCGGCAGCACCCCGAGCCCCCCACTCCAGTCTTGGGCCGAACCGCCACAGCCCAAGAAGCCAAACGGGACACCGGATGGTGACCCGAGCACGATCGACCAGCTTAGCAAGAGAGAGGCCCAGATGTAAAGAGGACTGGCAGCAGGGAAGATGGAAATGGGACCATGGCTCACCTCATGCCCCTATCACGTCGATGGGCTGCTGGCCATAGCAGGCCAGCACCCGAACACCCAGGGACTACCCCATCGCCTCCCCCAGAAGGTGACGCACCAAAGCCCCCCCAGCCCCAGCCAAGGCTGGAACGAGTCCCAGACAGGGGAACGCCAGCCCAACCTCCCGTGGGAATCTGTGCACAGTGTGATATGTGGTAACAAAAAAGTTTCATGAGTCTAAGAGGTCAGCAGGTGCGGGCCCAGCTTAAAGAAATGGCAGGACGTATGGTTCAGAATGTCATTGATCCCTGGGCACGGCCAGTCCCAGGCACAGCCGGCGCTGACCTTGCGGCCAATGGAAGGACCCACAAACCCAAGCCCAGAACCCAACCTCCAAAGAGCAGCAACGCTGAACCACTGCCTGGGGCTCACCACAGCCACCACGAAGGCCAGGAAAAGTCAGGAGCAGCAGACCCCACGGAAGCACAACAACAATTATGGTTCTTTAACATGGTCGTAATGAAGTGAGGATCAGATATTTTAATCTGATCACAGTAAACTTGCTCTAATTCAATCCATGAATTATTTTCTGCATTTGGATGCATCCAATTAGAGATACATTGTAATTGGTTAGTAACATAATAGTTGAGGAAGTTGTGTGCACCCTTGTCCAGGACTGGACTTAAGTTGAGGTGGACTAATTCAGATAGATGAGAAGAGATATTTATACCAAGGTACTTGATATTGCCTTTGGCGAAGGGGTGGTGAGGGTGTTGGTCTGCAGGATTCCATGAGTTCTCCACCAATGGTAGAATTGTTGATTTTGACCAGTTAATGGTGTAGTCGGAGAGATTTGAGAATCTGGCGATGATGTTAAGAGTTTGTTGTAATGTTGATTGAGGTTCTTGCAGATAAAGTAAGACATCATCTGCGTATAAATTAACTTTGTGTTCGGACAATGGTGTGTTGATCCCTTGGATGTTGCTGTTTTGTTGTATTTCTGTTGCTAGTGGTTCAATAAAGATGGCAAAGAGTAATGGTGAAAGTGGGCATCCTTGTCTGGTGCCTCTCTGCAGAGCGAATGCTTGTGATGTGATGCCATTCATGGTTACAGTTGCCTTAGGTGAGTTGTATAGAGAAGATGCCCACTGGATGAATGATGTTCCGAATCCAAATTTATTTTAAGTTGCAAAAAGAAATGACCAGTTGACTTTGTCAAAGGCTTTTTTTGGCATCTAAAGAGAGGATAATAGCATTAAATTTATTGTGCTGTGACCATAAAATTAGATTGAGGAGTCTTCTGACATTGTTGGTTGAATGTTGCCCTTTGATGAACCCTGTCTGACTGTATATTATTGATGGAAAAATTGATTCCAATCTGATGGCAAGTGCCTTGGAGATAATTTTGATACCAGCATTGATTAGAGATGAGGGAGGATAGCTGGAAGGTTGAGTTGGATCTTAATCTGGTTTTAATAGCAGCTTGATTGACGCTGTGTTCATATAAGGGCGAAACATCCAGTTTGTTTTACCTCTTTAACAGTTCTTAGGAACAGTGGTTCTGGCATTGTCCAGAAGTGTTTTAAGAATTCAACAGGAAAATTATCGGGGCTCGGGGCTTTTCCTGGTTGAATTTTATTTAAGGCCTCCTGTAATTCATCTGATGTTAACGGACTTTCCAGCACAGCTTTGTGCTCCTCAGACAGTTGAGGTAGTTTAAGAGTGTCAAGGAATATCTGGATGTCCTCTTGGATTGGTGTAAGCATGGTTGAGTAGAGTTTTTGGAAATAATCAGAGAAAATGTTATTGATTTTTTGTGGCGATTGTGTATGTTAGCCACTTGTGTCTTGAATTGATATAATCAGGGTTTTTCTTTTTACGTTCAAGCTGGGCAGCGAGAAATTTACTGGAGGTATTATTGTACTGAAAGTTCTGATATCTTAGCTGCTGTAAGATAAATATAGCTCTCTTTGATATGATGTAATCTAGTTTGATTTCAGCATTTTTTAATTCAGACCATATTTTATCACGAGGATCGAGTGTATATTCTTCCTTTAGGTGTTTGCTTGCTTTTTCCAAGTTCTGTTCGACTTGTTCTTGCTTTTTCTTGTAGGAAGAACAGGATATAATTTTGCCTTTTAATACAGCCTTCCCAGTTCCCTACAGCAGGGATGGGGATACATTGTGGAGGTCATTGGAATCTATAAAGTTTGCCCATTCTTTTTTTAATTATCTGATCAAACTCTGGGTCTTTGAGTAGTGATACATTAAAGCGCCATATTTGAGATGTTTTCAGATGTGGCTTAATGTGTAAAGAGAGGGAAATTGGGGCATGGTCACTAATAATAATTGGGTGTATGCTTGTGTTGCTTTTATGTAAAATAGAGTTATTTGTTAGAAAGAAGTCAATTCTTGAAACAGATTTGTGAACCTGGGAAAGAAGTGCACAGACACTAATAAAAGGTGCAAATCAAACCTGCTTGTTAATTTGATGTTCCATTTATATAGGAAATTGAATGCAGCCTTTTTAAATGACGTGACCACACACTTCATTCTGTTCTTGACATCAGCATGGTCATAACACAAGACATCCACCAGGGGGCAAACTCAGACTCATCAGTCTATGGAAATACCTCCCATGGCAACAGGTAGCATGGAAACGTGGTGATTTTAGAATAGACACAATACTGAGCAGTTTGAGGAAGACAAAGAAACATGTTTGTGTGCAAACCTCCACTGCTTTGTTTTGAGGTTCTGACCAATCAACTCCCAGAAAGTCAGTAGTAAGATGGTTTAACCTTCCCGCCAACAAGCACAGCCTGAAAATGTTCCCCATAATGTTTCGGAATTGTGTCTTGTAGCCCTCAGTGACAACACTGCCCGCAAAGTTTCCAGTGGAAATGCAACACTCAACTCTAGTCTTTAGCTTTCAAGAGAAGTGGACAAAGGATTGCAGGATAGAGTTGAATGGCTTTGTGCATATTCACTGTGACCATAAATGAGTCTTCAGTTGTAAGGCATACAAAAAAAGGGGATCCTTCAAAATTAAAGTGTGTGGTTTCCCTGGTTGGATAATTATTGTTTTAATCGATGTACTCCAATCCTGTTTTGACACATCAGGGTGCCAACAACTCTTAGCAGGGTTCAGAGTGTACTGTAAACAAAGAAAAACATCTTCATGAAGGATATTTAACACTTCCAGTCTGTGAAATTTCAGCAAAAAGTAAGTGAGCGTTTGCCAAATCCACGGACAAGAGGAATACAGTTGCCTTTCTTTTAGTGAAGCCAAAATTACAATTTATACAGTAGTGTAATTAAGGCAACAGGTTAAAAAGTAGCCAGTTTAATCCTTATTAATAAAAATAAAAATGTGTGCGTGTTGCGCGTGAGTCTCTGTTTCACTCCGCTTTGATTGTCGTTGCTTTGAAAACAAAGCCACCAGATACTCCTTTTGTTCTTTTCCCTCCCCTGTTTCCTTCATGTGGGAGACGATTAATCAGCTCCCTCACAGTGACTGCACGCCATTGATCTCTATCAGCAGTCTGACAGGGTTTCAACATTCCGCTTTGCCCCCGCACGCATGCATGCAGGTGTATTAAATATATTCAGTCCTGAGAGAGGGCGGCCTCAGATCAACATGCACGGATTTAGTCTACAACAGATGAAACCCAACTAAGGCATGTACCCATTGCGGCTCCCATATGTTTGATCAAGTGCTTTCAGAAGTGCAAAACTACACTTGGATTCTGTGGTCAAAGAGCTACTCGTGTTGAGCAGGGACGACCATTTGTAATATGTGCTCTGAACCTCTGGAGGAAAAGAACATGAGTGTCCACTGTAACTGATATATTATTGTGTCAAAGAGAGGTAATGTCGTCTTAGATCATTAGGCGGCAGAAGTGAGTCACTCGAGTAACTAGTTTGTCCCGAGAGGGCTTCAAAATTTTTTTTGAAGTTCTTATTCAAAGTGTGGGTCAAAGCCCCCTGGTGGGCTCTAAAAGCACTGAGGGTAGTTAATGAAAGGTCAAATTTTGTATTTGGTTATTGCAAGAATAAAGTGGCTCAATTTTATATGCAGTAAATTAATTTATTTTAAGTAAAACCGAAAACTGATCATACAGAGCGATTGAACTCTGTGGCATTCTCTTACATTCACTATATTCTTAGATTCTTTTTTTGTTTTTTTATTAGTTGCCAGTAAGGAGGTCCCACACTCACCAACCCTCAACTACACCTTGCATATGTATGGTGAGCTGACACTTTAGGCCACACCAGATGATTGAGGGAAATCACTGATGAAGAAAAACACGAGTGGGCAGTTTCAGGGAAAGAACAGAGTGATGGATCTTAGACTTGCTGGCATTTTCTTTCCATGACGATATCAACTACCACATGATGTTTCTCCAATTTAACTGTTGTGATAAATCATTTCAACTGATTTAAAATATACTGTTTCCTTTGCTGGAGTGAAAGTTTGGTTTTTTAGTTCGAACAGTGAAATTTCAGTTTGATTCGAAAAGAAATAAATGCAGAAGTGTGAAATAAAAAAAGATCTTGTAAGTACAATTCTTTTGAATAAAAAACAACAAAAAAACACAGCTTTGATGCATGAAAAAAGGAGGCAGACGCTGCAAAGTGGTAAGGATTTCAAAATTAGATGGTAACAATGTCCAGCCACAGTAATAAACCTATTTGGAGTGGTGAAACTGACTGGTCAGTGCAAAAATCTGGAGGAACTCACAATTTCATGTGAATAATCACACATAATGCAACTCAGCAGATTGAAAATAAAGAAACTCACATTTAAAATTGTGTGGGTTTTTTTTTTTTCGTATCACTGCAGCTTGGATCTATAGTAATAGTTATGACTAATCTTGTGAGGTAGTAGCTGCTACACAGGTATTCCTTGGTGAAAAATGTGAAAATACGAGACAAATGTAATCTTTGGACAGGAAAAATAAAGTCGACTTAGGTGTTTGTAAAAACACTGACGTAGTTTACACCTAATTGTAGCAGCTTCCCTCACAACAGCATGTTTGTTTTAATTCTCTGCCAATATCTGCCCACAGGGCCAAACCTGCTCTGATACATTTTGTAAAGCATTAATAATATTGGTAGAATACCAGCGCCAGACAATCAGCCAATCAATCGTCTGAATTACACTCCATTGCTGACAGATGTTCAATAATTTATGTTCAAGCTGATATCAGCCAGTGGCAAGGTGATGATAGCACACATCCCTTATTTCATGGAATAAATAAGTTCGGTTTTAAAAAAAATTAACCAAAAAAAAAGAATTCACACAAAACCTACAAATGTCTTGGATTCAAATCGATGAATCTCCAACCGAAGGGACGGGATCACGTTTTAGGATTAGAGCCTGCTTGGGGTAACACCTCTTGTTCAAACCCCTGACATTTAAGTTCTGCTCTTCTCTTTGGTGGTGAAGCATCTGCTGCCATTATGCTACAATCCATAGAGTTCTTTATGGCCTTTATGATAAAGGTTATAGATCCTTTTGTAATTTGTAAGAGATGTTCCCAGGAAGGGATCCTATGACCCAGACCACCAGCCCTGAAGTCAAATTGGAAGCACAAAATTATATCTGCTGAGGTTTGATGCATGTAAAAACTTCATCCCTTTATTTTTTGGGTGGTTTTAGCTTCTCTATCTACGGGAATATGAATCAATAAGTCACACTAAAACAGTGTTGCAATGCTTTTGGCTATGGTGTGTTAGTAACTGATGAGACACTCACAGAGCCTTGTACTCATTACTTTATGCATCTAAAGAGTTCTAAAGCTTTCCTAGCTTCAGCGTTGGTGATGTTAGCTTCTTTTGTTGCTGATTTTTTCAAACAGACCACAGATAAGACATGACTGAGTGCTGACAGTTTTCAGTCACAACGTTTTATGGTTTCCTTTGTGCCCCTACACCCAACCATCAGTTTGTCATCTGTCATGGTTTTTACCCTATTGAGCCCTGCCAGTAGCTCGTGCTTTTGCTGATATATCTGTGGTGCCATGGATACCCCTGAGGCCAGTATTACCACAACTTCCCGCTCAAGGGTGTCCAAAGTGTGGTTGTGTAGCTCTTTTTCTCATTAGACTAACACTGTCGGAAGGCTTCACGCCCATGTACTAGGAAGACGCAGGCCCTGGTCAATTTATACAGCGCATCCTCACTTGCTGGCATCATGTAGGGAGGCCCTTTCAAAGCCCCAAATTGTGTTTTGGGGATTCTGCAAACCTTCAGCTTCTCTGGTTCCTGGACAATAACCATGCTGCTCCTCCAAGTGTCCAGTTCTCTTGTCTCTGTCTAACTGAGTCTTGATGGCATCTCTGAGAGAAGTGATGGAGCTGCTTCTTTCTCAGGCTCCAAGTGGACCTCCCCTGTAATTGATTTGACTGGAGCACTGAAGTTGCCTTCCTAAGTACAGAAAATGTGCTGCCAAGTTAGAGGCTCTGAGCCACTGTGTCTGACCATACTTATCTCCCCAGGTTTGGTGAAGTCAAACCTTGACGCTCGTGTTTCTTTTTGCTGATGATGGGGGGTCCCTGTCTGCTCCTCACGACATCGAATTCCAGTTTGTGTGTTTTTCCCCTTATGACAAACTGTCCTAAATTGGCCAGTGGATTGCACTGACTGGCTTGCATACAATACCAGTCTGGTTTGGCTTGATAATAGCTTTGCCTAGGGTGCCCTGGCTCCTCCTGTCATTTATGCTTGTTAAATCACGTCACCAAATAAAAACTGGCTGCCACACGCTGGAGCCCCGGATATGAGATAATCAGGAGATATCTTTGACAGCAATCGGCGTTTACCCGCTGCCCTAAAGAACAGTGGAGGTGGGTAACCTGAGTGACCAAGAGGTGAGTGTTTCAGTGAGGATGAATGAGTTTATGAAAGCCTTGAAAACTGTCATTACAATACTTATTAAAGAAGGTCCGATCAGTTTTATATGGTAACTGTCATCATTTGTGTTAATGAATGGGTGAATGTGCCTGATCTTGCCATATGTTTGAGACTGCTCAAGAGGTTATACTGACAAAAGTATCCTTTATCTCATATATTAAACACACATATGTCCAAACCAGATTCAAGAGAAACACTTCTGACTCAAATGTGGTCAACAGGTTAAAGCAGGCGAGCTCAAACTACTAATATGAGTCCAAGTACTTTGCATGAGTGATTAAGAGGAGATGAATGAATCCTTCCCCTCCGGCAGCCTCAGCTAAACTGTATATGAAAAGAAAAAAAAATGCCCCCGTGTTAAAACAAATGGGAGCTTGATTGTATCAATTTCTTCCAATGGCTGTAATTTAAAGCTGTGAGGAGAGGCTCCCGCCCGCATCTGACCCACATTCTCCCTGAGCAAAGGAGAGAACGCACAAATCCACTCACAGTCGGGGAAACACTTCTACTTTCTTGGCTTAGTTTCTCACATCTTGACAGAATGGGGACAGTCTAATTTGATATATGGTGATAAAAATTTTTGCTTTCTCAGCAGAGCATAACAAATTATGTTTTGAAAAATGGTTACACTTTATTTCGCAATGCCCTAATTATGGCAAGATAAGGGCTTAATTGTGGGGGGAAAATGCCTTCACTTTGCCAGAATGTAGGTTGTTTAAACACTTGACAAATAATGAATGGAAGAGAGAAAAAAGTTGCGGGGAAGGCGAGACATCCAGAGCGCTCCATAAATACACCTGCAAAAACTCTCGGAGCGAGGCGAGGGGACTTTGCATTGTGCTGCTTGTCTGGCGGTGCAGAAGTGAGACACGCTAGCATATCACTGAACATATGTGGGGATAGTTTGCATATGACTCAGCCACCCACTGAACCCTATTCAGCGAAGACCTAAATGAAGTTCCCACAGTTTTCAGGAGCCTATATAAATGTAGATATATAGGCAATAAATGAAATGTGAGGAAGTGTGAGAGAAAAAAAAATACCTTGAACAAACAAAAAAGATGAGATTTCTCCCTGCGCCACGTGTCCACGGTGCTGGGATGATATACCCGCAAATCGATTTCTGACTGACACGAGGCAGCCTTAATGAGTCCTGTCATTACCATATTTATGAGTGACCACTGCACATCTTCTTGTAACACAGAAAAAAAGAGGGCTTTTTTTTCTTTTTTTTTTTTTAAAGCATAACCTTGCAATATGTGTTTCTCAGCCTCCCAGGCTCTAATTTGAACAAAAGGTTGTCATATAACCACTGCTGGTCTGCAGCATGCTAATGCCCTCGCACTACTCCTGCATTGGAGCCGGCTCAGTGCACCCAGTGGATTGCTCCGATGTTTCTCCTTGTGTCCGGGCACAGAATTGGAGGTTTGTTTTGTTTGGTTCAGACTCCAAATCGGTTGTCAGTCCTTGCATCCCATCCAGAACATTTGCACTTTTGGGGTGTGTGGGTGGTGGGGTGGGGTCACTTGCAGTTTACTTGCCTCAAAACTTCTCTTTTCTTGCATGGTATTGTAATTGTTGGCAGACCCCCCACCCCCACCTCCCTCTGTTTGCTTCAATCATTTTGAATGCATGACCTTTCCTGAGAACAATGATCAATCAATAGGTGTTTTCCCTCATCAGCCTTTTCAAATTAAAACCACTGAGTGAATTAAAGGCCATTTTTCGAGACAGAGTTATGAAGTGCAGCTGCTAGAGCACAGGCTGAGGGGAGAGCGGCCAATCACATAAGGCCTTAACAGGCATCCTTTTTTTGTAATTCCTGATTTGGCATCAGAGACCAAACAAGCTACCAGTAATTCATCAGGGGGAACAGCACATTCCAGATATTCTGCATGTCATCTGTGTGATGACAAAAACACAGCAACAGTTTGGTAACAACAGTTCTGATTCAGGACCAAATGGAGTTCTGTGGTGTTAGCAGAGACAATGTTGGGTAGCTTTTTGGGGGCTCTTTTGTGAATGTGTGTGGGGTTATCAGAGCACGATGAGTTGTCATGATGACAACACAACAATTAAAGTCATTTAGGGGCTGAGACACTCCCGTCTCGGTCCCCCTCAGAGTTGCCACCTGGCGGCTGTGGTTTACCTGCTGTTTGGTCTGTATGTGGCCATTGTCGTTTCGTGTTTTTAAAAGTGCAAACAGAACTCGAGGAAGTGAGGACCTTCCGTCTGTCCCAATTCAGCCTTCAATTTTCACCAGATCTGACTCTCAGCTTTATTCCAAAGAAATCTTTCACCTCCAGCTATAGATGTAGTTAAAAGAGTAAAACCCCAACAAGGTTTGAAAAGGAGATGTGATGACTATACATCCTCAGCAGGGTCATTCATTCGCAGCAGTAACATGATGGATGTCACTCAATACATCACATTATATTACAAGAAAAAAAACCAACATAAAAGTGCATTGCGTATAGAGACACTCTTTATCATTACTCAGGTATTAGAATTTGAGTCAGTCTGTTTCAATACATAATCGAATGTCTTTTTTTGTTTTTTTTTATCTCAAACAGCAGCTGGAGAAGCTAATTTTAATGCCAGATTGTGTTTTCCCCCCAGTGGTCAGACAGCTGTTGGGTAAAGTATACTGCCTCATTTATAGCAAGCGATAGAGTCACTCAGCGCACTGGGGGAGTTCGATCATTCTTCTCAAACTTAGCTTCACGGGAACATAGTTGGAGACACATTCCAGCTGGGCTCAGAGGGATCCTCTGAGGAACTGTTGCATTATTGATTAGATCTGAAAAAAAAAACACCTACTTCCGCATCTGGGACCCGTTAAGGACCCCCCCTGCGTGCACAGGACGAGGTCGGAGTCTCCAAATGGTCCAACCTTGTCTTCAAGCCAAGTAGGCAATCTGTCGTCTGTGACCGGGTCAATATGTCCAAACGTGTGTCCTGCCAGATTGTCTGCTTGCACAACTTTTGAAGGCTGCTCCACTTTGTGTGTCTACTTTGTGTCTCACATTGTCAATGCAACCCAATGGACCTGAATTATAATAAGTACTATAAATTCTCACTTAGAACCTGTGAGATCTAATCAGTATATTTATACTGAGCACCTTGTTTGTAATCAATAGTTAAAACTGTGTATGACACAAATTCATTTTGGCTTCAGGGTCTTATACACCCAATTGTTTTTAAAAGTGGGACAGGCCGGTGGTAATCAATGATATTCTTACCTTTCATTTTCACAAGTCGTGCTTTTGGCTTTTTGATGGTGTCATCTGCTGGTCAGTATTGGGATTTACTGCTTTGTTATGACCCCTACTCTTAAACTCTAAAATGGTAAAATCGCCAATGTACAACTGAAAACAGAAGTTTGTTGTAGTGTCTGCATTGTCCTAACATCATCTTGTGGATTGGATGAATCCTCTCTGGCTGGCCAGATTTGGCCAGCGGGCCACATGTTTGACACCTGAAGTGAAAGGGCTTATTTCACTGTTCAAATCTACACAATAAGCACAGAAAATAACGAAACTGAGCAGCTGCAGATCATAGTAGATGAATATATTGCTTTTGTGTCTTTCAATACATTACAAACAAAAGTAAAACAAAAAAAGTATTAATGTGCATAAAGTCTCCAAAGCAAGTGAAAGGCCGGCATTATTGTGAAAGGGAACTGACAGTGCAGGAATGGAAATTTGAAATGTGCCCAGTGACACTATAAGGGAAAAGTTGAGAAAAGCTCAATTCTATGCAAATGTCCCCTGATTTCAATGTGAGGCGAGAGCCAGTCACACTTATTTCATAGTGCAGTTGGGGAGTTCTTCCGAAGAAGACACAGCTATCATCAGTCCGGGAGCTCGTTCCTCCTACCTCAGCAAGAAAAAGAAAAAAAATGCAACCTGACGGCAGAGAAAGAAAGCTGGCAATCATGGACCATCCAGCTACTTTTAACAGTTCATCCAAGACAAGTAAGAGAGGCCATTTCTCAATCACGAAAGTTTGCTTGTCTGTCGTTTGGCTCCTTGTGTGCGGCTTTATTTCCTTCATTGATTCAGGAACACCTCACCACCACTTAAAGGTGTTGGCTGCTGTGCAAGGTGCTGGCTCACTGCTGGGAGAAATGTAGGGATCACTGTCTTGTTCCAAGACACTTCAGCTCGTAAGCGAAGACAGATGGGAGGATCGAACCACCAACCCTCTGATTGGAAGACAAGAAGACCCACAGAGGAAACAGTGTCATCAGGCACCACCATATCAGCAGCTTCACACCCAACAGGACAGTAAGTTTAACTGCGTGAACTGGACTCAGTGGGTCACCTTCTGCCCCCTTTCTGGTCCAGTTGTGACACCTACTAGTGAAGAGCTCTAATTATTATAATTATTTTAGGATCCTTCTTTATTAAGCAAAAAGGTTGTGAATAAAGTAATGAAACAAACTGAAAATGTGAAATGTTCTGCTGCTATATAGATGGTATTTAGTTCTTCAAAGCAGTGATTCCCAATTCCAGTGTTAGTCGTTGAAGGCTGAGATGCTGTCAATGACAGTGTTACCTCGGTGAATGTTGCCGATGGAGAAGAGTTGCCTCTGATTAGTTTGGAAAAGTCGAGGTGAGTCTCACGCTGCTTGCCGGGTTGTTGGTAATCAGTGTGTGCAGCGCCTGTTGTTTGTTGACAATTATTAAAACAGGAACATTTTTTTCAATTAAACTATATTGTGTGTTACAAAACTTAAACTGACTAAACAAATTTTTGGTTTATTTCTTAGCAAAGATGTCTTCTGATTTTATATTTCAGTTTGTTGAGGTGTTCTTTTAAGATTGTAGTTTCTGTGATTTTTCTTTAGTTTTAGTCACTGTCAACCTTTGTGCATTTAGAGCAATGATCTGTGAGGGCGGGGACACCGAAGGTTTGTGCTGCAGTGGCTCCTCTGATAGTTTGAGCCAAAATGGGCCGGTGTTACCATTGCATGTGCATGCTATCACGGGTTCCCTCGTTTCCTGACGGGTGCCATTGTTGGGAGATAATGAGCCTTTCTTAGCCGGACCCTTACATCCTTTCAGAGGGCTCCTCTCGTGGAGTGGAGACTGGATTGGAAGATTTCAAGTTCAGATTGCATCGTCAGGTAAAAGGTATATTTATTCCTTGAACAGAAGCAGAATGCACAAGCAAACACCCCCTCCGAGAATGTTTTACCTGGAACACGCATTGCTATGGGATGTTCAACTGCGTTTGCAGCCTCAAAGTTGCTCTTTCAAGAGGAAAACACTGCAGTTGTGCTTATTTTATATGCAGCATTAACTTCCACTATCTTTTTTAACTGGGCAGTTCCGCTGATTGAATCTGCAGTTGCTTTGGTTGCATTAAAGGTCAGCCAAGTGGGTCTCACATGGGTTAACCAGTTTAAGCAGGGACACACAATTCTCTGAGCGGGTTGTTTGTTCGTGTCATCACAGCGTCTACAGAGGTGTCACCCGTTTTCTGCAAGCTCTTTGTTCTGTTCGCGAGTGTCAAAACATCTTCAGGTGTCTGATCAGGAATCATCAGTCACTAACTTGTCGTCTTTTTGGGAAAATCTAAGTTTGAGTGTGCAACACAAAAACTAAGTAGGACTTGCTGAGACTTTTTTTTGTGAAATGCCAATCTTAAGCCTTCACAGAGTATCACGGAAACCAGCAAAACAAAGTAAGAAATTGTACTCAATGGAATAAAGTAGGATAGTGGAGTATTGAGGGAACGTTTCCCAAAGACAAGGTCAGGCCCCAAGTATGGGCTGATTCAGGTTGAACCAGGGTCACCAAAAGACAATCCAAAATAAGCAGGCAGAATTTGTTTTAAATAGTCTTTAAGACTAACACATGTTCAAGGACTTAACCCAACCTCCGATTGTTCAGGGTCAGCATGTTTTGACGGGATGGACCCTGTAACAAATGATATAATGCATTCAATAAGCCCTATTAAATGCAGATTTTAGTGACTGTGTGCATCGTGCACTCTAAAAAGACTTGTAATTTATTAATCGAGTCTTATTAGATACCAAAGGAAACAGGAACACATTGGTTTTATATTGGCCATATTTATTTTCATCTACTGATGGATTTTGTTATTTTCCAAACAAAATTTGGTGACAGAAACCTACAGAAAAAAAAAAAAAAAACCTTTAAATTACAGAAAAGTTCTCCCAATTCTGCATTTTAGAATATTTCATGGCTTCTGATATTTTACCGAATTAAGTGTTTATTCAGGGTTATTTTTCTAAAAGCTGTTCACAGTTCACTTTCCTCCCCTTTGGTTCAACTAAACATGCATTGACACTGAACTCTCATAATTTAAGTATTAACAAATTTAAGTTTACAGCAGAAGACGAGTCAAGAATCCAAAACTTCTGTCTTCCTTTTGCATTCATTTAAATACGTGAAGAACTCTTGGATTGATTCACTGTGACGCTCCAAGAACAAACTTCAACTTTGACTTCAGCGCTTTAACTACATTCTGGTGCTACTACAGCACTTTCACTGAGGCATCCTTTTTCCCTGATCACCTCGACTCGTGATTGACTTTTTTTGTCTCCATTTGATATGTTGATACTCTTACTGAAGTGAATGCTGTGAATCTTTCTCCATCAAAAGTAATAAATCTCCAAAGGAACACTCATTCTATAGCCTCTTCACATTGTCCCTTGTGGGAGATAAGAAAAGGTCGACTTCTGAACATACGTGGAGGCCTGAAAAGGCAATTAAGGCAGTGATTTCAAACTGAAGGTTAAAAGCTGAATGTCATCTGCGCTTGATGATGAATGAATAATTATTTAGCTCCTAGCAGACCCAGCCTGCATCCCTCTAATCGGTGTCCTCGTGTGGCCACATTTCTTGTTTGAGCTTGAGATGGCGCCGCATCTCTGGACGCCGCATCAGGATGGAGGTGGTCGATCACGGAAGAAGAGGCGGCAGATCAGGACGAAAACACAATGGGTGCTTTCGAGATCTCTGGTGCGTACAGCAGAGGTTCATCTGCTCCACCAGAAATGGACAAAGCACTGGTCAAAGGGGAAACAAGCCAGTGTTGACGGGAAACGTGGCACACAAAAGATGCTGTGGGGGGGCTTAAAAGCAGTGGAGAAATCCTGAGCGTACACAAAGCACCAACAGGTGATTGGGAACATGCCTCTGGCAGAGTGACAGGTTGAGGTTTCACAAAGCATCTTGCATCCTTCATGCCTAAACTCCATTGTATCTCTGCTTAGTTTTCCAAAGTGTGCAGACGCCTCAGTTCAGTGAGCAGGACTTATTCAGGATGATTGTCAATGCAGGGAGGTTTTGTCATTGGAGGATTAAAATAATAAAGGCAAAAAAAAATCTTCCTCCTCCTTTTGGTCCCACACTGAACAACGGGTCTGGGGTCAATGTCCAGCCATTTCCAGAACAATGTATATTCCTGTAGATCCCCTCCAGAGGGCCAAAGCTTTATTACACCTAAATTACATGAGAGCTTTGAGATGCAGACAGTAAAGACTGAAGAATTTCTCAACTGTGCTATTCTATAACTTTGTCCTCCTGAGGACAGACTGGGACATATATGAGAAGACTTGCGCAGCTCGTTGGTGTGATTTGCAACATAGTGGCGGAGTGAAGGGGGGGGGTTACCCAGGAGACAATCGGCACGTCCTGTTGATAAGTTTTGACTTCTTACTTTTTAATGTCACATCGCACAAATGTGAATCCTATGATGACACTGAAGCTGGTTTGGACCCCCAGGGACCTCCAGTGAACAGGTGACAGCAACTCCACATTACCGAGTCAAAGCTGAGGAGGTTGGACTGTGTGGCTTACATTAGTTTGACATACTACAGAGGGTTGTGTGTCCATGTATTATGAGGTTCAGGGAGATGCACAACTGAGGTGTAGCCCATTACATGAGCTGTTGTTCTCCTAAAAACACTCCTTCTCTATGAAAACCAAGCGAAGCCAGCTCCTTCTCCTGCTGGACTCTGACTCTCCATGCATTTCCACATCTCATTACACTGATATATAGCAATTAATTAGGAAACATTATTTTACCTAAGCCTCTGTCACAAGATGCGATGGAGCACACCGTCCCCTCCCCCTCTCGTGTGCCAGTAAAAGAAACAGGTGTGTGTGCAGGAGTCCACCTACTACGGGGTTATTAATGATGGAGTTTGGAAGGGAGAATCACTCACACGGCTCGGGTGATTAATGACGGAGGACAGGGGGAGCAGAAGCCGTTCACTCGGAACAGTCTGCACCTGTCTGGAGCTTTCTGATGGCTTTTACGTACAAAATGCTCTGGATAAGACACCGCTAAGAGCAAATTGAGAGCTCCTTGGTGAAGTAATCTTTCCTTTAGCCCCCTGTGCCCCCTCAATCCCTCCTCTGTGCTTTTTTTTCTCCCCCCTCCCTTTCCCTTTTCTCTCTCTCTCCAGCTCCCACCTCGCCGACAGACTCGCTTCAGAGGAGACCTGCACCCTTTCTTTTTTTTGTTTCCCTTTTCCTACCTCTAGCCTGTACTTTTCTTCCTCAGCGCTTCGCACTTCTTTCTCACAGCCTTTTTACGACTTGTGTGGGCGATCGGGTGAGCCAGAAAGTTTTGAGTGAGCCCTCGGGGTCCCCCTGCAAAGCAAACACACACACACACACCTTCATCGGCACGCCGTGCCGCTCACACAGGCGCGTACTCCTTCTTTCTTGCCACCTCTAAAACAGCCAAACAACACCCCACACTCCCACGCTGTGATTTTAGAAGTGCATTTGGCCAATAAATTTGAAAAGAAAGCTTTCTTGGAGACTTCCCAGAAGTGCACAGGCCACAGAGCAAGGTTATTGGGAAATGCTTCATTTAATGTTATATGCTTTATTTTCCACTTGCCCGCACTGTGTTTGGCCTGGCTGAGAAACAACTTTCCGCTTCCGATGTATTCCCAAAACCAGCTCCTCTCTGATTTATTGTAATTGACCCCAAGCACCAGTAAGCCCTCTGTTACAGTCTTTATATCTCCTGGAACAATCAGTAATTGGTATGCAAAAAAGGAAAAAAAATTGTTGGTTCTATAAAGGACACTCTTTAATGTTGCTTCTAATTGTACTTCAAAAAAAGGGCTTCGCAAAGTAACAGAACTTTGATTACACTTTATATTTGACGAACACTTACACTGTAAGTCTTAGCCAATCACACACACACGCACACACACACACACACACACACACACACACACACACACACACACACACACACACACACACACAC
>JAUESE010000008.1:167756-178620 GCA_032274725.1 Malacoctenus triangulatus
GGTGATGGAAAAAAGAGGCAGAGAGACTTACTTCAAGACGACGCTGTCCCCCTGTCTGACCGTGATGTTGTCCTTCATTACAATATCCCCGCTCCTGGCCGGAACTCCTGCAGGTACAAGGAATAACAATTTAAGTCCGAGGACCACGAGGCATTTCCACGGCGCCACCAGACAGCCACAAATCCCCATGTTCGTCTCTGTCACTGCGCAACTTCCAGGAAAACTTGAACCGTCCGTGAATATTCCCCCTCCCGGTTTTGTTTTTGCGCCTTTGGAAGCCGCAAAAAAGAAAGAAAAAAAAAAATCCACTCCACAAACAAGACGCAGCGCACGGCAAACACGGGGGAGCCGCGATGTTGTTTTCTGATTATTTATTCACTCCCAAGTAAACAGGCTTGTTTTTGGAATACAGTCCGAGGGGGAAGAGGAAAGTGTCTCTCCGCGCACCAGCCGCTTCGGGAGGAAAAAAAAACAAACCGGACTTGGGAGGAGAGACAGATAGAGAAAGAGAGAGAGAGAGAGAGAGAAAGAGGCGCCGCGTTTCTCGGAGAAATGCGCACCGCACCGTCTCCTCCGCTTCACACTGTAATCGCCGTGAAATGGATGCTCTCGCAGAGATGCATCAACCAAGTCTCCTCGTATGTTCTCCCCCCTCGGTGTGCTCCCCTTTTCCGTGCCGTCTGGCTGAGATTACGTAAAGCTGAGAACACTGCGAAGAAGAAGGGGGGGAAAAGCATTGAATTCGCTCCGTGGCCGTTTTCACTCCCCCTTTCGTTAAGTAAGACTCCCGCTCCTGAAGTCTCTCTCTCTCTCTCTCTCTCTCTCTCTCTCTCTCCTCCCCTTTTTTAATCTCTCGGTAGCACCGTTTACATGTGCCATGAGGACCATATGGTCCGCAGCCTGCAGAGTTTTCGTACTCATAAAAAAAAAAAGGTTACAGTAAGTGCCATCCAAAGTGGGGTCCGGGGACCACCAGTGGGTCCTGAGGGGACACTCCTCCTTAGCAACCTGACAAATGGATGATTTATCCTGGCTCTGGACTTGATCACCATATGATGAGAAAAAAAAGAAAGGAGAGGAGGGGTAGCAGGTGTCTGACAAGCCACAGAGTGGTTCTAAACCTGGGGTCTGGGACCCCAAGGTGTGGACTCTCAGGGCAATGGAAATCACGGTGGGACGCAAAGCTTTGCATGCTCTGAGTTTTTCACATTTCACAAATAGAAAAACTTAAATAAGATAGTTTTCAGACTCGAAAGAGGATGCGGGAAACTGCCCAGTGCTTTTATTCTGAAGGCTGCTGCTTCATTATGTTTCTGGGAGAGTGTGTTTCACCCAGTGCTTGGCTTCACTGTGGTGTTTTGGCAAACAATCAAAGAAGGGGTTGCTACAGCCTCTCTTGGAGTAAGGGGGGGGGGGGGGGGGGGGTGTCAGCCACTGAGCTACATGGAATGTCTTTCCTCAGGCTGACAGTCAGAATACAACACTCGTTCTCGACCTAATTCATTTCAAACCCCTCTCCGTCATGGCTGTGGACCCCATCTCCGATCTCCGGTGTACCAGACCAATACAGTGAACAAACAGCCATTCTCACAAATACAACACATAAGCATGCAACCCTCATAAAAAGGGACCTCTGGCAACCCCTGAAGCCACCGGGTCAGCATATGAAATAAAGCAGTAATAAAGCAGGCAGATCCAAAACATCTCACTATTATATATACTCTTCCATCAGCAGTCTGTGTTTGGGATGGCTTCAGACATGCAGGTTCTTGATGAAAGAGGGGGAGTGAAACAGCTGTTAATTGATATTATTGCAAATGGAAAATAAAACCAATTATGGGGGAAACTTCTAATGACATAATCCAGAGAGTTGAACAGATACGTGATTTCATAAAGAATTCCAATCCAAGTCCTTCAAAACCCCATTTGTTTTTCCTAACTCCACCACATAGCAATAGTGTAGATGATTTTCACTGACAACAAAAAAAATAAATGAGTACAGAAGTCAAGAGATGTGTGAAGGGGGTCAGAGCAAGCAGAGTGCAGGAGACACTTGTAAAAACACATTCTTCAAAAGTCAGGAGTGATCGTTTAGAATCACTTTGGTCTGCATGTCATCGCTGTGAGCCAAAAGTGCAGACCACTAAATCACAGCACCACAATCCATTGATTCATCCTTGTCCAGCCATTGCAACTTTTCAAGTCATTTTTAGAAGTAATCATGAAAACCCAAAATTGGAAAACCTTAAGCTGCATAGATGGATGGCTGGCTAGATGGAGGGATGGCTGAATGAAACCCCTCCCATACTATTGGTTTCATCACTGGTCTGTGCTGTGTTCCGACTCCTTTAAGAACATTCCAAAAAGGAAACCAAGACTTGTTATTTCAGACAACTCACATGGGTGCTCTCACACTTCTATTCATGCTATCACAACAATTACACCAATGTTATTTTCAACTGTCGGCGAGATCTTTTCCAAAGGCTGTAACATCTATTACAAGAGGTTATCAGAGAGCACAAATCTCTAAGTGGCCACACAGTGTAACAATAGCCTTTTTTTTTTTTTTTTATCAGCGGACTATTTATTTATTCAGTTGTTCCTTGTACCATCCCTCACTCATTTGATGATCACAAAACAAATGAGAAAGTTTCTTTACTTGGTGGCCACACACACAATTTACAGTTTTTGATCATTTTGGACCTCTAAAGTTGAATTGAAATTGTTCTAAATTGGGCAAATACACATCATTTTTTACAAATTTCAACACTTTGATAAACTTTTCTATGATTTTGCTCACCAACCAAAAACTTGCGTTGGCGATTACATACCAGGCAGTTCAAATTGACCCTCATACTGACTGCATCCTGCAGGCATTGTGGGCCAGGCCACAACAAGACAGCTTTGAAAGGATTGGACAGATACATGTGACTGAGTAGCCTTGGCCTGGCCTGAATAGGTGGGCTGCTGACCGATCACAAGGTTGCATCCACATGCCCCAAGCGTCCCCGGGTGAGACGCGGAGCCTCAAGACGCAGACGTTTCTCGGGAGCTTGCGCGGCAGCTTGGAGGGCGATCGGGTGAAAGGAGCTGCGAGCTTCAATTGAATTTTGTGCTTGGGGAAACAAACATAATTAAATAGCAAAACGAATAAACGAGAATGGAAGCACACGCAGACAAAATGGAATGCGTGTTTTCTAGGGTGCAAAGTAGTACCCAGTGCCAAGGGTGCAGCGGCACCCTCGTCGGTCCTCCTGTGCTACCATTTCTTTTCACAGGGTGCACATATTGGATCTTGGTTCTGGTGCAGTTCTCACCACCGTGACTCACAATATTCACTCCCAAACTAATTGGTCTCGCCCAGAGACTCTGAGTGGGTGACCATCAGGAGCAACCAGGGGTCTCACAAGGCCCCAAATCGGAGGGACTGTTAAGTTTCCACTCACCTAATTGAATTCAGCCCCAGTCAGAGCGGGAATCAAGATTAGCGCTGTAATAACAGGCTTCCAGCTCAGCGCCGGCTTCTCCCCGAGAGCTGTTCTGCAGCACTTGAAACCGAGTTTTTTTTTTTTTTTTTTGTTGTTGATGCGCTGTTGAATGATTTACGAGAGAGGTCCTTGATACGATGTGTCTTCAAACGGGATCGCGGCGTGTTTTCGTTTGGCAGCCACGACAGGAAACAGGTCAAGGACCACTTCTGTTGAATGGAGTCGTGGAGGGAAAATATTCATTTCCCCCCCCCAAAAAAACGTCACTTTTAGAAAAAGCGCCGACCTTCTCAACAGAAATGAAAACAGCATTTTATAGTTAGGAGGTTTCGCTCAACATCACTCAGGCTGCAACAAAGGCGGAGGTACCGAGCGAGCAGAGCAAGTGCTGTTGTTAGAATCTGTGTTTTCATCAAGGGTGCAGATTGACTTTTTAAGACTTTCACGGCTACTGTTTACATCTGACCCCAAGATTTCATCTGTTGCATCTCACTTTTGCCCTGGTTTCTTTGGGAGGGCGTTAAGCAGATCTAGGACTCAATCGGGCAGAAATGAAATCGATTCATTTAAAATGAAGTTTTTTTCATTCATCACAATTTTTTTTTCACACATCATTGATATTGGCAGGTGTTTCTTTCAATAAAGCAAGTTTTGTTTGCGTCAATCTCAGTCAGTGTTTATTCACCGTCCCTGTGTGCTTCCATCTCAGAACAATAAGGAGATTGGAAGGAATGATGATAATGATTGCAACGATTTGTCAATTTGGTAAACTTGCAGCATCCATAAATCAGTGTGTTTGTCATGTCGTTCGTGTGCTACAGCACGATTTTTGTCTGCTGTCACTCAGCACGCAATCACACGTGAATGAAACATCCACAGCTGCACTGCCAGTCGGAGGGGAAAACGGTAGAGTGCACACCTCTGCAAAGACTGTGAGCATGTTTGTGTTTCCTGTCGTACCACATTCAGGATGGTTCCTTGTTGAATGTAGATTTTCTTGCTCCTTTGCTACTTTTTCCATTCTCACCGCGCTCTCTTTATGCTGCTTCATTTTATCGTGACCACAAGACTTTGGCATCTTTCCCATCGGCACAATTTAATCGTTCATTTTTTTACATGAGGACTTAAAACCTTTGCATATTTTCCTACTTTGCAATTTTACTTGTGAATATACATTTAACATTAAACTTATAAATAAAAAAAAAACATATTTTGGGGAACACCCAAATATTCCTTTACATTAGTGCACCACATGGATGCAAAATGACATATTTGTGCATGTGGGGAGTCCTGCTTCTTTCTCACTTTGTGTGGGTGTCTTGGTATTCGTATGTCTAACAGATTTTTTTGATTTATATCAGTGTTTATATAGATGTGGAATAAATGTGTGTGTGTGAGCACACAAATTTGTAGGCGTATAAAAATGTGTGGTGTGTGTATAATTATATTTACTGATAGAGTATATTAAACAGCGTGTTGAAGTCACAGGCATGAACGCGTACAAGCAATTCTGGCACGTTCCAGTCTGTATTTAAACAACTACCGGGAAATGGAGAGCCCTTGAAATGACATGGAATTGCTCACTTTAATGAAATGTCCCGTTGACCTCGACATGGAAAGGGCTGCATGGGTGTCTTTGATTAAAAGCTGTCTGAATCGGTGTGCAGATTTTATGCGAACAGAGGCCGAGGCTAAATTTTTCGATCAAAATAAATCACTTTTAAAACATTCTGTGACTACGCTGGACTATTATTTAACCCTTCAAATGAGCAACAACCTTTTGCCTAATGTCCTTTAAAATCCTGCATAGTTAGTGGATTATATTTTTATTTTCAGCAGACCAGAGCAAAAATATTTTTATTATTACTACTTAACCCAACAGATGATTCCACAAAATAAAATGCGAGCCAGAATTTTTTTTTTTATATAATTCCAAAGAAGGTTTTTTTTTAAAGAAAATATTGTATTAAAAGAATGCTAAAACATCCATGTGAAAAGAAAAAAAAAAAAGAAATAATAAGTACCTGAACTGACATGCAGAACGGGGAACATGTGTTCAACTGCTTGATAGTGGTATAATTATTCATGACATCACCTGTCAGCTTTTATATATGCTGACACTGTGAAAACAAGCGACACAATCACAACACGCTCTTAAAATGTTGTGAAAAGAGAAAGTTTATCCTGCAAGTTGGGAAAAAAGTCCTTGTCGTATTCCAGATGAGGCCTCTTCCATTTGTGTTATGAGTACCACCAGTGGTACTCTGCCGCTACTCGAAAAAAAAAAAAAGAAGTTATTAAATTTAAAACATGTTTGAAGACGGTACTTTTGTCGACCACCATTCCATAAAAGGTATGTGGAAGGAGGGGTTGGGGGTTTACTGGCAGTGGGTAAAGACAGGGTCCTCCCCCTTGCCATGTGAAGTTGATCCTGTGTATGAGTTCCCGCCCCCCAAAGGTTATCTAGTGAGGGAGGGGGGGACACTGAGGGGTCATGCCTTACTTTTGGAGAGCGTGTTGAGGTAAGACGTCATCTTAACTTCTCTAAGCCGCATTCTCTTTGTGCCCCCCCCCCCCTTCCCGCCCCCCCACCCATCTGTATGCATGATGGCGCTGCCTGCCACAAGGGACAAGGAGCAATACATCTAACAGCCGCTTTATGACAGCTTTCTGCATCTCATGAGAAAACGGAACAAGATAATTTCTTTACCTTAACATCAATTTGGAGATATCAGACATGAGGCGACAAATGACATCGCGCTGACAGCATTGGATGCTGTTACCGTTTGGGGGAAGGGGGTGGGGGGTGGGGGATGCAAGTAACACATGACGTCCTTCTCTCTTCCTATCAAATGTTTGCACGAGTGTGAAGGCACTGCTGCCACTCCAGTACTCTGCATTTGACATTCTCCTCGTCAGACTCGTTGCACATGCAATCAGCTCAACAATAAAAAGGCGTCCCTGTCTGGGATAAACATAGCATGATGCATCTCCGAGACAATTATGTCTCTTACAAGGTGGAAGGCTTTTTTTCTCGTTTTTTTAAAGATTTTATGACCCAATTTTGTGGCTGCAACAGTTGAGCACAAAAACTTTCAGCGCAGTGAAAGTGGACCTTTGGGTGTCATTAAACAGAAAATATATTTGCCGCACTATCCCTGTATGTCCCATTTCTTCTCGTTTTCGCCATTTCCAAGGCAGTGTGGCTAAATGCCACTATTCCCCCAGTCCAGATTCCGGAAAAAAAAACATCTAAAACCCTGAGATGCACAAGTCACCGAGCGCTGGAGATATATGCAGCTCTCACTGCATCACGCAGCCTGTTGTTGAGTTTATCCGTAGGTTGTTATTGAGGAATTATGATGATGTCTTGCACTGAAGAAATTGGGCAAAGATAAGACTTAATTAAAATGATATCTGCCCAGGATGCAACCGGAGTCCCGTCTTGTGTGCGCGTCTTAATGGTTTTTAAATTAAAACCCCTCCATGACCTCAGCAAAATCTAAGATATGTGGTCTTAATTAGAGTCAAGGGTGTGAGGAAGGGCGGAGATGTGTGTGTGTGGGGGGGTGATAGGCTGAGACAGTCTTTCACAACCCCCCACGTCCTCTTTAAGGACCAATATTCATCATTTAAACACATCAGTAGCTTCTTTTGTTGATGCACAACAGCAAGACAGAAGGAAAAAGAACGCCACCAGAAATCAGGAGCATTGAGTGTGTCTGTGTATTTGGCTCTACGGAACAGTAGGGAGTTATTGCAGATATTTGCTGGATGGCTGAGGAGCACAAGGGTCCAGGATGTCTGCACTTTGGTTTCACTTTAAAGTTGCCATAACTAAAGTGTGAGTGATTACCCCCTGGTGGGCAGTGAAGGTACGAGAGGTATTTAATGTAAAAAAAAAAAAAAAAAGTATGAAAATACTCCAAGTTATAGACAGCGAGATTTTTTTTTTTCCATAGTAAAAAAAAAATCTTGAGGCTCCACCTCTCCCATGGTTTGTGGCCCAGCTGATTTAGTCCTCATTGGAATGTGAATTTTGACTTTTGTGTAGCGCCGCTCCGCGCTCAGCCTGCAGCCTGATCGCTCCAACTGCAGGCAGTAGGAAAGCAAGCTTATATTTAAGTCAGCTTCCCATGGGAGTTGTGCCACACACTGCTTTTGAAGCACACCTCGTGTGTGAGTGTGAAGCTGACTTCAACACCACAATGTTGTTCGGGTATGCTTATAGAGCTAAATGAAGGTAATAATAGCTCATAAAGGTCAACGAGGAGCATTCTGTAATCAGCAGTCTGATTACAAAATCTTGTGCATGAGTTACTTTAGAGGCTGTTGATGACACAGTTGTTTTGTGCCTTTTGTTTCTGCAAATATTCATGTCAGCCAATCCAGCTGTGACGGACTTTAACTACAGCAGGCTGTTTTTAATTCAAGATACAGAGGTTCAGTTTTGTTTGTATTAAAGTAGGGTTGGTGCGATACCAGGAAACATGCAATAGTGTTTTTTGCAGTGTAATAACAAGTCAATGTTTGTATTGTCAATGTCTTCCTGCTTTGGATTCACTGGTAACAGAGCAGACCATTTTGACCATGTTGCAGCCCTGTATTGAACTATTATGTTCTTGAAAAATAATAGCAGATCCACGCACTTGTTTTCTGAACAGATTGATATTTCAGGGTCGCGTGGACGCAAGAGGTCCTCGTGGCTTTCCTGAGTTTGGCTGAAGTGTCCCAGCCAAAAGGCAATTTTATTCTCGACTCCTCCATCAAATGAACACATGTTCCTTCTGAGAAGACGAATGATTTTGACCCACGCTGAGCACGCCGGGTCTTTGACCCTCGTCCTCCTGCCACACAGCAGGTCGGCTCCATCCGATGAGCGAAGCTTCACTGCGCTCGATGCGTTGTTTGTTGCGTCGCCCTGACGGATCCCACAGTTCAGAGGAACAAAGAGGAGCCAAACTTTTGGAATCAGTATTCTGATCTAAAGAATAGATGGATTGGATTGCACAAGCTCAGACAAACAATTCACCTCACTGGGTGTCTTCTTTTTTGTTTTTTCTGAACCACACACGCTGCAACTCCTCCTCGAGCAGCCTGTGCTCCTCAATTATTTTATTTATACATGCGGTGACATTCACATAATTTCCTGCTGCGACGCATTAACACCCAAACCCTGGGTGGTTTATTCAGACGATCCAATGCTAATCTTCATTCCTATCATGCAAGGATGGGCAGAGCGAGCAGACAATGGATGGGCCTCTGACCAAAGCGAGCTCATAGCCAGGCAAAAAAAAAACCCAAACAAACAAACAACAAAAACATGGCTGGACTGAATAAAGAGCACGCGCTCAATAGACTCAGTCATCTGCAGAATCTCTGAATCCTCTGGCACACGGGTACCACTGTTATGCAACGTATTCATGAAGGGGGAGCCGGCGTTCTGAGGTCAGTCCAGCAAACTTCTGCAAGATGTTTTTTTTTTTCAATGTACGTGTACAGAGAAACAGCCCTCACCCCAGATAACCTATCAAAAGTTGAGCAGCTTGGAAATCCCCAAAACACCCCCCCCGAAAAAAAAACAAACATAGTCTCTCACATTTGAAAATACACTTTTCACAAGCTATATTTTTGAAGTACAACTGAGTACAGTTGAGTGATTTAAACTAAATACATTAACCCTTCACAGAGCATTGTCCCTTGTGATGCTTGAAATAAAATCAGTGGGGGAGATAGAAGTGTTTTATTGTCAGACAGGCTGCATAAAGAAGCAGTGGACGACCACAGTCGGATAAAACATGTGGAGCGTGTCACAGCAAACTCCAGAGGGGCTTTTGGTGGTTACACACCCTGTAGCAAAGTTTTACCAGTAATGAAGAAACTGGTTTGCAGTAACTTGGACTACACCATTTGTACAGGACTGTAACATTTAAAAATTCAAATCAAATGACTGTCATATACATTTCGTTCTCTGAATGTTTGAGATACATTTCTTCATGGTTATTAATTTCACAGAAAATGTGACAACAATGTTCAGGTGTCCACTTTAAAGATGACCTTGTTGTCAAACACCCGGCCCACCCCCTGCATTATGATCCTCTAAAAGTTTGAAGTCAGCACTTCACCCGACGTGCACGTTTCGGCAAGAGAACATGCTTTAGCTCCAGAGGGGGGCCGGCACAGGCTGAAGAAAAAAAAGCACGCCGACCTCACGCAGACAATGTGAACGTTTGTTACAAATGTTTCTCTCTGCAAGGTGGTTATAGAATCCTCAGGGGCCACTCTGTGAGCTGCTGAAGCTGAAGATATGATGATTCCTGCTGGGGGTCTCTGCCTCACACGCCTCTCATGAGGGCTGGTTGATTGTAAATCTCATTTATCCCCCATGAGTCATTTGTGGTTTGCATGACTTGTATTTTCTTCTGAATTTCAATGCGTAGCTTCAGCAAACATCAGATTTTTGGACACCATTTTCTGCTGTCTGTCATGGAACACTACAACTGATGACAGGAAGTAGACCCCCCTCACTTAGCACTCTTGTCTGGGCTCTCTGGTCATCTGGGCTGAACTTTCCTTCACCAAAAGAGAAATACCACACAGTGTGAAATCCTCATATGGCGACAGTCAAACCCATAATTTATTCAGAGTACACAAAGAGAAAACATATCAGATGTTGGAAATGAGCAATGGTGCCATTTCCAGACAAAGACTGGGACATTTCACATTTAGATTGTCCTGTGAAAAGACTGCGACAAAGCAAGCAGAGTGCTTGGAAGGTAAGTGGTTCCAAGAGAGGGCACATTATAACCACATGGGTTGAATGGTAGCAGGTCAGTGACATATCACTGCAAAAAAGAAATGCAGCAGACAGGCAGATGCTCAGAGAAATTAAGATACATCAGCAATCTGTCAGAAAAAAGGTCAAAAAATGGGGGAAAAAGGTTTCTCTGTGTGAAACTGAAAGGGAACCTTATAATTCCTCTACTCAGTAGCCACATTGTCATGAAGCATACAGAAAATACATGGGAATCCTTCTACAAAACGTGAGGAACAACTCAAAGTACAGGGTGAACGTCAATCTACCTGGACCCTTGGACAGCACTGCAACAAGAACAGGCAGGATGCAATTGCAGGACACTTCTATAGGACACTACAACAGGACACCACTGCTTTGGCCTCAAGAACTTTGTACTAACCAATCACAACTTTGCTTTTATAACTTAAATCCTGCAGCACCTTCACCCAAAGCATTTTATACTGCAAGTAATTGCACACCAATAACAGGGCTGCTACGCAACATGCTCGCACACACACACACACACACACACACACACACACACACACACACACACACACACACACACACACACACACAC
>JAUESE010000008.1:206730-221810 GCA_032274725.1 Malacoctenus triangulatus
TTTACTGCTCATTTTCAAGGTCTATTTATCTTAACTCAAGGGCAAATATCTGCTTGTTTCGTTTTATATTGCTTATTTTGAGCCAAAAATATCTTAAACAACCTGTTTTGTATTTGAAAAAAGCAAAAAAAAAACAAACAAGAAAGAGTTCATTATTTAAATAAGAGAAATAAACCTTGCAATAAGCTGGGGGGGGAGGGGATACTCCTTTGAGGCATTTTTTGGTGTCTGTTTTTAAGTGTCAGAAGATGATTTTGACTTGAAAGAGTCATATCTGCTTGGTGAGATTTTGTTTTTCGTAGTGTGATTGAATAATCCAGCCCATGGAAGTTAAAATCAACATTGTGTATAAGCCCTTCGCCTATCTGTCGGCCCTCTTTAGTTGGACCCTCATTCCTCTGCCCTCACAGCCGACCTGCTCACTGACCTGCCCATCTGACTCTCGCCTCTACCGACTGGATTATGCTGACTGGTGGAACTCCCGTCTGAAGTTGTGCTTTTTTGGGTGTGCTTAAGATCAAACCTGGAACCTTCTCCCCCTTTGCTGACAACTACAGAACCCTTCACTGTCTCTCTCTCTCTCTCTCTCTCGCCTCTCCACATTATCATCCTGCTCATTTGGAGTAGAGGGGGGTTACCGACTCTGTCCAGCCCCTAGTCCTTCCAGAAAATCCTGGTCTTAGAAAGCTCTTACCTGGGCATTTAGATGTAGTAAAGCGGCTGGAGCACCCATGCATGCATGGTGTCCATGTGAGCGGAAAAGCCTCTGCCCGACATCCTTGTATCGTCACATTGTGAGTCAAGGTCAGTCGTCCCCCCTGTGTGCACGGATAATTTAAACATAAGCCAGTTTTTTTCTAGCTCCCAAAACCACAACAAAAGATATAATTAGATGCATTTGTGTCACGCCAATTCTCGAGTAACGCCAGCTGTCGTATTGAAAGCTCGTTTCTAACCTTTTTTGCTTGAGAAAATGCTAATTTGTTTGTAAGTGGAGCACGAATTGAGCTCTGACAGGGGGGGTTGCAGGCAGGAGAGCGAACCCCCTCAGCCTGCTGAAATCTCAGCGCCCGCCCTGTGAGCCCAGGGTCTGCCAGCATGCCCCCTGCTCGCTGCCGGATCAGTCACGCTCCGCAGTGATTACGGGACAAAAACCGGCATCGTGTCGCATCGCCCCTGATTTCCGATGGCTCTCAGTGCAGCAGACGACGTGGCACGTCCCGCACATGCATGTTTCCTGCCCGACCTCGTGGGGGACGGAGCAGAGCTGCATCGCTAACTCCATGAAATGTATGTTTGTGCTGAGCTCCCTTAAATGTTTCCATGTTAGATTGAGAGCCTGAAAAGCACAGAGTGGCATGCATGTGCGCTGCATATGAACCGCTTGCCATCCTGCAGCTTGTGGAGAAAAAATTCACATTTAGCACACAGCTAATTTATAATCTGTCGGGGTCACTGCTTATTTGGGTGCAGCTGCCCACATTACACATATCCACCGGGCACGTTCCTCTGCAGCGAGTCGATTAACCTCTCCCACTGTGAGCCGGCGCGAATGAGACTCTGGCCGGGTTACGGGGGGGCTAACCAGAAAAGGCTCATCTCGCCACAGCGGCACCTAAAAAAGGTCAAAACGACAGCCCCCTCGGCGGTCGAGTCTGCGCTGCTGATCTTTATTCAACGATACAACAAGCGAATAACTTCCCCATCCCTGAAAAAAAAAAAACGAGTGCGACGGCAAACAGTAGTAGTGCGATTTTTAGATATATTCACCTTGCCTCTGCTGCAAATTCTGCTAAGCAAGCAGGCAAAACTGAATCAGGGTTTGTTGAGAAGGGGGAAAAAATATGCAAGAAAAGGAGAAAAAAGGGATATCAGCTATAAATACACACCAAAATTGTGCCACTTTATATCCACATCCTCCTGAGAGGGGGGAGCCAATGAGTTATACATCAGAACGAGCGTTTGACTGGGGCAACTTAGAACAGATTAATGCCGGTTTTAAGATGCCTAATTAGGTCTCTCAAGATAATGAAGGTCATCACTTGTTGTGCGGAGAGGAGTTAATTTAACCTGAGCAACGGATCAAAGTCTTCCACTTAAGCCCTGTCCAAACAGCCACACGCCAGTGAACGCAGTGCCACACCTGAAGAGCCCCAACTCATTACTAAACCAGTGCCGTGAGTGTGAAGAACTGGTGCGATATACGAGAAAAAAAAAGCACGACTAAATGTCAACATGTCGTCTCACCTCTCTATACGTGTTTTTATTTAAAGGTCTATCAGGTTAACACAGTGTGATGGGATGTGATGAGATTATCTTTGAATGAAAGACTGTGAATCAACACATTTCTTCACACACTGTGTTCATCAAACACACCAGTGCCTCCCGTAGAACAAGCAGAGCTAACAAGCTTTCTGCACTTAGCATCGGAACATTTTGTCAAAAAAAATTATGTGCCTTTTTTTAGATTATATGCTTATATTGCAGTGACCTTATAATTGTGTTAAATTGTTGAAATAAAAAAGTTGAGTTCTGAAAAATAATTTTTTCTATACATTCCATAACTTAGATCCATCTCGTCAAAAAAATATATGTTAATCATAAAACTGGTTTGTGCAGCATTTGGTTATACATCTTTTTTTTTATTTAATCTTCCAAAAAACCCAATTATCAAAACAGTTCTTGTGAAAGAATTTTTAGCAATAGCTTAATTTTAATTAGTTTTTGCCTAATCTCATGTCAGTATGACCGCCCTCTGCTGGTCAGCTCTGTATTTAGCGTTGAGTTTTGTACAAGTTAGGTTTATTCACATTGTCCACTGTGTTTAGTCAACACGGTCACCACATGGGCCAGATGAGCCCTTTTGGCGAGCCGGTTTCACCACAGTCCACACCGCATATATTACAAGGACTTTTAAAATCTTATACTCTTAATCCAGCTGTTATTGCTGGTGTTTTATTTTAAACCTACAAAACTACTCTTTGCAGACTTTTTTTGGCTCTGCATATCTATACATTCAATGTAAACTGGGCTGTTTTGGTTTGTATTTAAATGCAGATAACAAAGCTCAGACGTGTCCTTGAATACCTCTTGAGCAGACAGATGTCACACTCCCTCTGTTCAACCAGCTGCTCTCACAGTGTTACACTAGATATGTGCAGACTCCCTCAGGAGATGGAAAACATGAACCTCCGCAGGTAAACTTTCCCTTCATTGAGATTTGGCTCAATATAGGAACAATCAAAATATGCTTTTGGCTAAGCTGGTTTTGGTCTGCATTTTTTTGGGGGGGGTTACACCAACAAAAACACTGCAATGTGACTGTTGACTTGAAATCTCGTCTCTAAATTTTAATGAGCAACGAGATGCTTGAGCTTCAAATATGTCAAATTTTAATTATTTGAATTTTGTGCCAACAGTTTATTCAAAGAAAGGAGGCAAATTGTCCTTTGAAATGTGATTCTTTTTCTTTAAATGAAAAAAAACCTTTAAAACTGCAGTAGATGGTTATGAAAAGCGAGAGTACATTTAGCAGGCAGCTGACCTTGTCAATCTGTGCCACAATGATCACTGGATATCCTGGATCCACCCAAAAACTAACCAAGCCCAAACGTTCTCCTGCTGCGCAGAAACACAGCAGCCATGGCGTCCTCCTCTCCACTGCCTCCCCTCCGTCCAGGTGTCTCTGCAGCTTAAAAGGAATTCCCAGAACTGTCTGTAGTTTGTCCTCCTGCTTTATATCATCGATTGTGTTTTGCAGCCCCCTCCATCATCGTCCACCTCTCCAGAGTGTAGCGGTGCCTGCAGCCTTCTGGAGGCAGAGATGCTGCTGAAAGTTCTCCGTCTCTCAGCCATCCCCCTCTGTGAGCTTGAGGCCCGTAAACACTGAATGAGCTCACGCATGGCTCAGTGCAAGACAGGGTGCATGCGGGCCAACAGCGAGTGGCGAGTTCGCCATCCAATCCTTTTGTTCATCGCAAATACGTTGAATAGTTCAAGCTTTGATTGAAATTTTAAAAATTCTGCATTAAGAATTTTCTTGATAATTAGAGTGTCGAAAGTATCCACAGCTCTCCGACCATGGAGAGCATGCTAACTGGTGCTACACTTCTTTCTATTTTAGCTCTATTCCAAAATGTCCTTCTGCAGCTTTAAGTTTTGGAGCTGGAAACCCAGCCCATCATTCTTGTCTTTGGCACAATCAAACCCTCTGGTTGGCCACTTTTGGCCCACGTGCCACAGGTTTAACACCAAAGGGGGTCAGAATCACAGCAGGCAGAGGACACACAGGATTGGACGTTGCAAAAAAAAAAAACAAAACAATGGACATGCTTCTCTGCTGTCCTCACAGTATTGTAAAAGCCAACATAGACAAGCCACATACCTTTCAATGGTGTGCGAGCCCTAGTAGTGCTACAGACCTCCATTTTTACTTTATCCATACACACTCACAGTTTTTGATTGACAGCATTACATTTCATTATTCACACTGCAAAAAGTATCCATGTAACTAAGGAACGCCGAGGAAACAAACACGGGATGACCTCTTGCTTAAGCTATTGATTTTGTGAGACGGTGCCAGTGTGGATGCACATATTGACAGATCAGATGCAGATGCCTGATGTGACTGCTGTTTACAGCCTGGGAGCAAACCACTCCACACACTTTCATGCTGTGGATCTTTAAAGACTCATCGCATTCTGTGTAAGTCGTCTGAGCCTGCCACTCTCGCTCATCCACAAAGAAAAAAGTAATTACTAAAGTAATTACTACAAACTCTGTCCGTGACATAACACTGGTCTTTTGTTTTCAAGAAAAAACACAGTAATGCGACTGATATTTGTATTATTGGTCTGAATACCTCAATTAAATAGACTGTCGAATGACAAAAAATAATAGTCTTGTGTTTGCCTTACTTTCCTGACAGCAACTACAGATATGTACTTGTTAGTTGCATTAACTTTAGCCTATATGCACAGTAGCTGTGATGCATCAGGAGCTTTTAACTGAAAAAAACCCAAAAAGCTTTCTTTTTGCTATCTACATGCTGCTTGTCTATCTGCTACCATGCTCAGATCAAGGCTCTTCTCAAAGCCATAGAGCAGCGGCTCAACTCCGAGCTCCTCCAAAGTCAAAGAACTTCTCATCCTACAGTACCTCTAAGTCTGTGTTGCTTCTTAGGAACCACCTGAAGTGGCAGGCCAAGCTGTAAATGTGAGAGAATACACTCATGGCTTTTGTAACGCACCTCTCAGCTTCAAGTGTGGCTTTATGTAGTAATGTAAACTGCATGCTAACACATGCATGCTTAAGGGCTTGCAGTGACAGCACTCGCATGCTAATGTTTAGTGGACGGTTTGGCAGGTTCATTATCTGGGCTAGCATTCTAACATGCAGCTGATTAGCATTTAGCTCAAAGCACAGCTGTAGCTGCTTTGCCCTCATGTACCTGGCTGAGGGTCGGCTCAGCACACCGTAAAGTGGAGGAATACATATTATGTGATGTGAGTGCAAAACCCTGCCTTCCTCCTTTATATTGTAAACTCATCCGATATTTAAACTAATGTGGACCAACAGTACCACTGTTTCATCAGAGTTTTTTTCTTCTGAACGCTCCACATAATGTACACATAAGTACGAGTTAAAGGATGATCGGTTTCGGTTGAGTTCTGGTCAAGTCAGGTTGGGTCGCATCAGAGGGCGCTGGATCGGGCCGGGTCACACCATTGGGCCGGTGATACATGACCGATGGCTGTGTCAAGAGTCCAGTGTTCTTTTCAGTTGTGAGTGACTTTTTAAAACTCTGTCCCCAGTAGTTTCATTCCTCATGCTTTCACTGTCACTCGCTGAACGAATCGTGGGTAATTTTGACTCTGATTGTCAGACAGCCATGGTTTGCCAGTGGGGAAACGAGGACAATCAGCGATCACAGCTTCAGAGGAACAAGTTTAGTTTCGAAGAAGCTTTCCTTTTGTTACACTGTTTGTCTTTCCATTAGTTAGTGAATACAAAGACAGGCGACGGGTGAAACGTAGACCGCATACTGCTGCGAAGGAAAAAAATATAGATAGTGATGCATGCAGCACATCCAGCACGACACCCGTCGGTTTAATCAGCTGAATATGACAGTGGCTGCGAGTCTCATTGTTCCGCAGGCAGCAGGCTTCCATTAGCAGCATCTTTAAACATCTGCCAGGAGCCAGATTAAGAGTCTATATCGTCTCAGCTCACGATATATCCAACGCTTGTCCCTGACAATTTCCCTCCTCCTTGCAATCCATCTCTTTCTTCCCCTCTATCTATCCCTCTCCCATTGTATCTCAGACACAACAACCCCCACACCCTGGCTCTCTGTATCCAGTCCCCCCCCCCCCCTCCCCACACCTCCCGACGCTCTCCCACCATCCATCTCCATCTCCTGCCTCTCCCTTCTGATTAGCTTTAGCTGGTTCTCGCTGCCTCCTCTTTAATTGGCCAGCGGTGGTTGATTGACAAGTGAGTAGTGGCCATGTTAGAGCTGCCTAAATATTAACAGTGTGAAGGTGTGGATGCAAAGGTTTGCTTTTATTAAGCAGAATCACAGCAGGCCTAACCTTGCTTTTCTTTTTTTTTTCATTAGTTTGTTGATATAAATGGCCCGTCTTGTCCAATGGAATCCTAAATACTACATATATCCATTTGAAAAAAGCCAATTTAGGCTGCGAGTGTCATTTGCATTTACACAACGCCATAAACAGTCAGTTTCAGCCGAGATAAGAGGGGAGCCGTAAAATGTACACATGTTGTTCAAAGCTGAGGTAGCGCTGATTTCCATATCATCCGTCAGCATTAGTTACATCAGCCGAATTCAGACAAATTATCTCCCGCGACGATAACAGCCGTCTGCGGCGAGGGGGCCGGAGCCCGGCTGAGCGCTTGATGGAGTGCGACTGGTGCATGAAGTGGATACCCAGGGCAACCATCAGCCAGCAAATACATTATAAACAAATAGCCGGGATGCAGCGAGCCCGAGGAAGTCTTAATCACGCTTTAAAGTGCGCGTTGTGGGGGATGCAGGCGGGCGGAGCCGAGATGGCGGGGTGTCAGTGGCGGGTCAGCGCCGGCTTTACTTCGGGGAGCAATCCGGCTCCCGAAGAAAAACAGGCCATCGCATGTGCAGGCAGGACTTTAACACACTCTACGATTTTGACATCACAGCTGTTGCCCTGACTCCCAGTGTGGAGAACGTAGAGCGTTATTGTCTGTGTTTGAATAAGTACACTCAAGGGATGTTACTTTTGTCCCTTCGCCAGAGTGAGCAAACTTACCGCTTTTGTTTACTGCTCAGCGCTATCTCAGTGAGCGCCCCACCATGTCTTTTATTTGCTGCAATCCTGTAAATAGAAATCAAAGCAATGCCAGATTTGTGTTTTCTTCATGTTTGTGTTTTATTTCCCCTCCAGAACCCTTTTTTTTTTAAAAACTGAATATTTTTGGTGCCTTATACAAACCAAATCTGTTACGATCACAACTTTACGAGTGAGCCTGCCGTGACTCGAGGTGTACCCAAAAATGACATTTTAAATGATTTTTGTTTTAATCATGGAAACTCAATCCACCTTCAACTTCCATCCATCCAATTTTTTTTTGGGGGGGGGGCAGGTTTGTGTGGGCTGCACTCTTGGCAGCGATGCCCAGACTTCCCTCTCCTCTCACTAACCTACTCCAGCTCTTTGGGGGGCATTCAAAGGTCAGCCGAATAACATCATCACAGGCGTGAAACACTCCAGCATGTCCTTGGTCTTCTTTGGGTTCTCCTGCCAGTGTGCCACGCGCAGAACTCCTCCCTTCAAATGTCCAGAAAAATTTCTCAGTTCCTCATGCACCAGGGTCAGCTGAGAACTGTTCTGTTTAATCTCTTCTCATTTGGTCTTTACGTGTGTCTCGCTGCCTCTGAGAAACAAAGCAGTGCTGTCCAACCTGGCCCTTTGCGTTTGAGATGTGTCCTTCACTTTGAGAAACCTGATTCCAGTGAGAAGTGTCGTATCTTCTCCTCTTGGACTGGATGACCCTTTGTCCTCCTAAAAACATGTGATGTTCCTTTTCATGAGTGCACGATGCTCCTTTCTGTAGTGGGAGAATTTATGGCTGGGAAGATGATATAAACAGGAATTGTACACTGTAAGAGTCTGAGGATGTTTGTTTCTGGAACAGTGAAATTTACTGCCTTGTCATAAGGTTTGTATGGGAACGGGAGATGTTTAAGTCTAAGATAGAATAAGATATACATTCGCAGTTGCTGGAGACAGTTTGTTCATGAGAACATCCACTTTCTCATGTTCACAGCTTGTGCTCTGTACGAAAGAGGACGATGGGAAAAAGACACCTGCCTCCTCTCTTCCCGAGGTTTCGCACCAAGTACCAAGCACCAAGTACGGCCTGACAAGGAGGAGATAGGAGGGCTGAGTTAATGAGGCCAAACCCATAACCTATACAACCCGAAGCATTAAACTTAGAAGGCAGAAAAAGCATTCGGCGGCTTTTTCTCTGAGTTTGGTTCGAACAACTCATTTTGACACTGTTTGTAATAAACGACTGAAGAAACCTACAAGACTGTGTCAGCAGAGACTTCCTTCATCCTCCACGCATCATCCAAAGAAGATAAACAACAGAAGCTTCTTGCCAGGCCCTCTGCAGAGCTTCATTTGAACAGGGAGACGCAAAAACCTGCAGGATTTCAGCCCTTCAAGACTGAGTTTGGACACCCCTGATAGAAAAGGTTAGTTTTTCCTAGTCTACTTTGTTGTTTTGTGTCCTCAGTGATTGATGTTTTGGTTTTTTTCTTGAAATAATGGTTGCATCTTCTTAAGCCAGGGTTGGTACTTTTTGACTCTGATGATCTGGTTCTTGGGTGGTTCTGCCTTCCTCATGATTGAAGAGTTGGCTTCAGTTGGTAACCATGGGTTGGTTTTCATTCTTACAGGGACTGTTGCCTCTCTTTGGTTCTTCTGCTCACTAAATGCTTTCACCTTCATCAGCAGGGGCTTTTGGTTCTTGTTTGGTTCTTCTTCAGACATCTGTAGTTGGTTCTCTTCCGCGCTCGTCACTGAACAGTTGTGTCTACTTAAAAAATTGAGGATTGGGCCCGCTTGGCTTGTTTTGTATGAACTGTTGGTTCTTCTTCACACATGAGCAGCAGGTTCCTGCTGGTTCCCAAACACAAAGAGTTATGTCCCTCCAAATAAAATGATAGTAAGAATTTAGTGTTTGTGTTGTTTTTAGTCCTTTAGATGTGAATGGTTGAAGCATTCTGGGCACCCTGAACATCTGATTGCTTGATACTCTTTCACGTTTGGCTCTTTCCTTCCACCGCGCGTAAAAAGAAAATCACTGCACAAAGAAGAGAATTTTTTTGTTCCGACAGAATGATTAGCTTCCCAACATGCCTCTTTTTTCTTTGTTTATGTAAAACCAGTAAGATTGGACAGCCTCATTGTTTGTGTTTACACAAATATACAGTACTCATGGGATGTTGCTGTTGCTCACTGTTTTTCCTCTTGTTGCAGTGAGTAAACCTTGTGCTTTGTTTACTACATCATCTTGTCTTAGCCAGCTACTCCACAATGAGTTTTTTTTTTTTTTTCATGTGTAGTGACTGTGAAAATTAAATAAAATTAATACCATCAGCTGGCAGCGGCTGCATGCTTGTGATTTGTGTTTGTGTGCTGTGCGGCGCAATCGGGGAGTGTTGGGGGGGAGCGACACAGAGAGCTGTGGCTAACACTTTGAAAGTCAGAGGTTGCAGTTTGTCCGGGGAGTCAGCAAGCCTCCGAACGCCAGGCTGAGCGGAGGCAGGGATGACAGTCGGGAGGGCTAAATCCTCTGAAATAATTTGGTCGGCAGTCTCTGAACTGGCGCATTATCTTCCCCTGCATAGGGCTGATGATTCAAATGCTTCAGCCCACTTTTGACAGGTGAATTTAAGCCTGCGCCAGCCTCTCTAATACACAAACCTCAAGGGCGGGGGGGAGCCCTTGTGTTTTGGCCACCAGTTTGAATTCCTCATATGCCGGCGTGCGCGAACGGGACCTTTATTTAAAGATAAGGGGGTCTGACAGACCGAGCAGCCATGGCGTCCCAGCTGAAACGTGTTTGCGCGCTGGGTTTTAAAGCGGTGAGTGATGGGGGGTGGCGTTACTCGCTGGGGCTGTGTTGCTACACAGCCCACAACCGATATCTTCATTCCATAAATTCCCTCAAGTGCGCTCAACTGCCAACGCACCTACCAGAGAGTAAGTTGTTTATCTCATCAGACAAACAAATAAACATGTCACCAAAGCAAACATGGTAGAATGAGCTCCCAAAAGTAATAACCCCCCCCATACACACACACACACACACACACACACACACTCGGAGTGGGGGACTCCTCACGGGGCTGTTAGAGGTTCATTGAACTCAATAATGGTGGGGTGGAAACTTCTGAGAAAGAAAGATCGTTTTAAAAAGAAAAAAAAAACACAGCTAAAAAAATAGGCTGTTTAAAAGGAATAGATTCTTCTCAGTGTGTAGCAGAAGAAAAATGAATGCGAGGCATTTACTCGAACCTGAAACCAATTTTACAGGCCAGAGGAATGATTTCCGCTGGGTCTCTTTGACAAAAAGTCTTCACTTAAGTGAACAGATGGAAGCTTTAATAAAGCCTTTATCACAGATCTATGACTGCGAAACAGATAATCATTTGAGGAAAAAAAAAGGCCCTTTCAGCTCTGTTGTTGCACTCGTGGCCCGGTGCAGATTGGACACAGTGTTGGCACAAAGAGGAGAAGGGCCAATCCACTGGAATGTAGCTCAGACTGTTACAGGGGGAGATGTAGAAATGGCAGATTTGATTTAATTTTCACAAGTGACAAATTTTGCCTGAAGGCATTCGTTGCTGCATTTACAGTACTGGAAAAAAGATGGAAAAAAGAGTTGCAAACCAACTCAGCATTCACCAGAGATGCTGCTGTTGTCCTGGGATCATCATCTGTCATACTTGGGCCCAATTCCAGTTCCCTCCCTTAACCCTCAATCTCAACCCTCAAGCTCAACCCTCAAAACTAAGTGTTAAGGGCGATCTTGTGACTTAGAAATGGGACACCCCTGAATGCAGTTACATCTTCAGACTGTGGGGGGCAGCATTGCACTAAAGCGGTGTTCAGTCTGTCAAGTCCAAAGAAGAAGAAGCCGTAGAAGACTGCACCGGCTGCTATTGACAAAAGATCGTAAAACAAAAATAAATTTCTGGCAACAGCGAGGAAACTAATCCATAACTTGGGCCTAAACTAAGACAATAAAATGCTTTTCGTAATTTTTATATCTCCATGAACAAAGAGAATACTACAGCTCGCCGGCATCACCACTTTACACACCATGTTGATTTTCCGTAAAACCGCAATGCATTCTGGACAGCTCTTAAATTAAGGGAGGTAGTGGAGAATTTCAGTTTTGAGGGACGTTCGTCCCTCAAACTGAGGGGCGAGTTTGAGGGATGTGAGAATTGGGACAGCACTTGGCCTAACTGAGGGTCAGGGGAGAAATTGGAACCCCCCCGTTGTCTTTTGTACCTTCTGCTTTAAGACTGCTCTATTTTCGTTGTCAAAGCACTCCCAGAGTGAGAGGTTTGGTGAACTTCTTCCTGCTGGACGGTTTCGCTTCATAAGGTGTAAGATAGCACAAGATAACATCAGACACTAGTTTGCATACTTGTGATGACCTCACCAAAATTTCCCGGTTTTCCCCCAGGATCTGGTTTCTACTATGTTGGTTTAAGAAGTGAATGTGAAGAAGTGAATGATCAAGGAGAGAGTTCGGAGCAACACAAGGCTTTTTATCCCTTTTGCGCATCAAAAGAGTTGAGTTGGAATTGCTGGATGAGGCCCACGCTTCGACTCTCCTTTGACTGGCTTGGCTCTTATTTGTCTTTCTTATTAATTATTTGTATATAGTTTTGGGTTTTTGTTTCAAGTCGAACCAACACTAACCTTAACCATACATACCAGTAGCAGCATGCAGCTGCAGTGCAATAACCCGGAGGGCAGTCAGCTGGTAAATACTTTGCTCGAGAGTCCCCGTCAAGGTTTTTTTCTCTCTTTGTCTTCCACATCGGAAGTCCATTGTCCCAATGTACTTCACCAATGTGCCCTCTTACATGTCTCTGCGCTGGATGTTGTGTTCAAGGACTGATGTCAGTGTTCCGTGCGATGAAAGGAAAAGCGGCGCGGAAACGCGTCACATTCATTCATGCCAACGCCATCAGCCCATCCTCTTTAATGGGGCACCATTAAAACGTAGCCTCTTTACAGACAGCCTGACCGCTGGTTGCCGTCACGTATGTCACCGCAGTTGTCACCTCTCCCAGTCTATATCCACCTGCCTGTTCATGCCAGGCTTAT
This sequence comes from Malacoctenus triangulatus, assembly GCA_032274725.1. Classification (NCBI taxonomy): domain Eukaryota; kingdom Metazoa; phylum Chordata; class Actinopteri; order Blenniiformes; family Labrisomidae; genus Malacoctenus; species Malacoctenus triangulatus. The sequence goes on from JAUESE010000008.1 coordinate 219,147, forward strand.
TCGCTGCGATGGTTAACCCTCTTCAAAGAACATTACCAGTCAGGAGTGCTTCTATTGGAATGCACTCGTTGCTTTATTTGTTTTATTTGGCTGCGTCTGAGCCTACCCTCCCCATTTGAAGCCTTTTACTCTCACCCCACTGTACATCTGCCACAGTCCTGATAGCGGAGGTTCCTAACTGTGATGGGTGCCAGATAGCATCACCTTTTTACACTCAATATTCCCTGAGCCAGTGGGAAAGCAGGCATCAAATGGCACACATTTCAGTTTATTATCACTGACGTGTAAGTGGCAGGATGAACAATTCACGTGGAAAAATCCAGAAATTTAGGGATTTTTTTTAGTTCCTTTCCAGACGGTGTGTCTGTGCGCCTGAGCCAGCTCAACCTCAGAAGGCGTCTTTCCTTTGCCTCTGTGAGGTTTACATGAGTTGTCTGAGAGCAGGTGTTTCCAAACAGTCTGCTTAAAAAGAGGCATCTTTAGTCTCCTGGAGATTTTTTATTTTTTTTGTCATTACCAGCAGACAAGAACTTGGGAAACAAGTGTGTAAAAGCTCAGACCTAAACGCTGCAGACATCATGTGCTTTGTGTATCAGGCGAAGATTTTGTTGCCTGAATCAGACACCACCTCATGCTGTCTCCTTGGCAGCGTGCTGTGCTTTTTCCTCTCCTCTCCTCTCTCCCCCCCCCCCCCGCCCCCCCCCCCCCCCCCACCTCCTCTCCCTTCTTCTCATCCACTTCCTTGCCCAGACTTGAAGCAGAACTAGGCCGAGGCCTTGGGAAGTCCCTCAAGTTACTTATCTCAGCAGTATAGATAGACGCGAGCATCCCGCCTTCCCCCAGAAGACTGGAGTTTTAATAGCATTTGGTTCTCTGTAACCTGCTGTGTGTGTGGAAAGTTCCTCAGATTCTTGTTTTTTTTTTTTTGGGGGGGGGGGGGGGGGGGGGCTCTACCTACCACTGAGCTAAATTATGAATCACTTGCTGATGTTTGGAAATATATTATTAAAAGACGTGTGCACCTCCACAACTTTTTTTTTAGGATGTGTGTGTGTTTGTGTGTACGCGCGCGTGAACAAGCGTGCGTGCGTGTGCGCACCATTCGATATCTGGTATACTCAATTTGTAAATGATCTTTGTTTACACTCCCAGTGTTTGTATTAACATTCAATTTTGCATTAATGAATATGAATGTGTTCGTCCAAGTGTTGCTGCACTCGCACAGCCTTTTCATTAGCTGGTGTGCAGTGACAGAGCCACGAGACAAAGAAAAAAAAAAAAAGCCCTTGCTCTGCTCGCGTTTGTGTTTGTGGTGGCGGTTTTCATACAGATGGCACACTTCATCAGGGAGTTTGTCTCACTGTCTGCTTGGATATGAAAGATTATGCCGATGAAGAGCGCGACACGTGTGAGATGTCCAAAAAGGGATCAGGAAATGAAGAATGGGGGAACGCGTGTGGTTTCTTTAAAGTGTCACGGCTGGATGTTCTGACATGTTTTCTGTGTTTTACATGTGGCCGTGATTGGCTCTGTCATGGGAAAGGCCGGAAGACCATAGCCAGTGCAACCAGAGGAAACACATTTGTTTGTCTAAAAGCTCATGGACTGGTTGGTTAACACATCTATGTACATATATTTTGAGGCACTGGCTTCCTCTGGTGTCGAACCAATATGCTTGTGGAAACACCTAAAAGCAGGAGCCTTCAAAATAAAAGCAATGGGGAATTTGTTGGTCTGAAGTTTCCTCACAAGAGTGTGAAGTTCTTTTGACGACCCCTGGTTGAGAACCACAACTCTAATGCACTGGCCCCTAACTATTTTGTTCTCTACAGCACCACTCACAAAGAAGGTCCAAGAAAGGCTCTGGACCCCCTCTCATCTTTGGTTTACTCTGACTCCACATACAGAAGCAGGAACCTTCACAATAAAATCACTGCCCAGAAAGTGTCCTCTTCTGTTTTCTTTTTTTAAACTCAATGTGTTTTTGGTGACAACTTGGCTTTGGGCCCCGCCCTAAGTGGTCACTTAGTGGGCCCCCTGAGGATCCTGGAAGGTTTTAGGTTGAGAATAACTGGTCTGGTCTGCATTTCGACCACATACACAAAGGCTGAAAGCACAGTCCCATTACATAAAGCAGAGCTGTTTTGTAATTAGATCTGCTGCAGCTTTTAATTGTGTTTTGTTCTTTTGACACGGATGATTTTCTCTTGTCATGCTTATTAGCCTTTTTTTTTTGCAATTATTTGATTCTTTGATTCAGGACTACCCCTCAGGCCTGTTTTTGTTCACTTTTGTCAACAATATTGCAAAAATATCAGAGTAAAAAACAAATAACTTTGTGCCATTACCAATTACGTTGTTTTTTTTTTATGTCGCTGTCCTTTAATCATTGACAAGTTGGAGCTTCAAACCAACGGGACAAAGCTGCTCAATAACACCTCCGCTGAGAGGCTGGGTATCAAAAGGGAAAACAGCCTGCTTCGGGGATCTTCGTTATACATTCAAGGGAGGTGACATAACACGGTAGCAGGTCCAAATACTGAGCAAGAGTTGTTTTTGTTGTTGTTTTTTATGGCTAGTGAATAAAAGAGAAACAAAATCATGTTGTCAGGTAAGCCTGTCACAATCTCACAGTTTTAGTGGTCGATACCAAAACCAGAGAAT
>JAUESE010000008.1:367576-378445 GCA_032274725.1 Malacoctenus triangulatus
CCCCCCCCCCCCCCCCCCCCCCCCCCCCCCCCCCCCCCCCCCCCCCCCCCCCCCCCCCCCCCCCCCCCCCCAGATCCAGCGGGCTACGAGGCTACTCAAAGATTCATGATGCTCTTTCAGGATGCAGTCAGAAGGCCTTGCCTTTGGCTAAACTGCAGGAGGCTAAGCTTTCCACTTGGGTGGGACTGTTGCTACAGGAGTGGTGCCGAGACGGGTTCTGAAGGTGCAGTCAGTGGGTGGGGGGGCGGGGGGGTGGACGAGGCCGCTAATTGTGGAGGGGAATGGCCAAGTCGCTGCAGCGATCGCCAAGAATAGCAGGAAAAATGGAGTAACTGAGATCCGAGGCACCCACAACCACCACTGGTCTGATGAACGGCAACTTATAAAGGGGCCTGTGTGAGTGTTTATCACTGCTGTGGGGAACGTCATCTGTTCGCAAACTCACATTACAAAGTCACCACAAAGTAACTCTGAACATTTTTCGGTGCGAGGATCAGCCCCAGGTAAAGGGTCAGTGAAGTGTGAGGCCTTGTTATTCTACAGTGGGGAGATGATCACCTGACTGCACACTGACCAATGGGGATGTCACTGGTGCTCACCACAAGGAAAGTTGCAGTCAAGTAAAGTAAGCGTTATTTGGCAGTGAGAGCTGGAATCCAGCAGGAAATTAAGGTGTGTCAGTGAGAAGCAGTTTGTCACCACCTTAAGCCCCTCCTCTCTGATTTCCTGAGAAATTACATTAAAGCCAAACAATAGTGAACTAATGCTAGTAAAAACGGATAAACCTTTAAAAGCTGAAGTAAGGACACCTTGGCTTGAAATTCCGCACTCAAAGCATCATCAACTAAATGTGTGTGTGTGTGTGTGTGTGTGTGTGTGTGTGTGTGTGTGTGTGTGTGTGTGTGTGTGTGTGTGTGTGTGTGAACGGGGTATCGACTGACCCGATGTCCATGTCTTCGTGCTCTGGAAGCTGCTCGTCCTGGTCGCACTGCTCCAGCTCTCCAATAGGAGGAGGAGGGGGCAGGGACTCCATCCAGGTCAGAGATGGGGTTTTAACAGCTTTCCCCATCGCCTTTTGCTTGGGCTTACCTGCAGGACAGGATATGGACAGCAACGAGGCATTTCTACCACTCTTATTCCACACCTTTGAATGCAGCATTAGTTTGTTTCAGACATTTCAATACATTTTTTTTTCTTTTTAATGTGCTCTGTTCTGATTCATGCCCACGCCTGCCTTTATTCTATTGAGTTATTCCTCCTCACCACTGCAGCGGTCTGGCTGGGCGTACTGGGCCCCCGAGGGGCCCGGTTGTGTAATCCAGTGTCCGTCATCCTGCTGCTCTCCACCACCACTGTGTGGTGCTGCCACTGCCACTGCTGCTGGCGCCTGACTGCTGAAGGGCATGATGGAGGTGGAGGCGTACGGAGTTGTTGAGTTGTGCTGGGCGTAGGTGAAGCTGTGCAGGTCCTCGCTGGTGGCGTCGATGGTGCTGTAAATGGGGCCCTCGGTGGAGCCCCCCATGCTGTACTTCTCCGTCTGGTTCAGGTAGTTGGAGATGCCGGCTTCTGCTCAGACACACGTGTGGGTGGGGTTCAATACCGTGTCCATGATATGTACCTCAATCTAAGCACCTCTGCTCTCACTTTATGAACTTTCTCACTTGGGCGCTCCTGCTTCATGCACTGCTACCTGCATGATTGGTACCAACAATGAAGCAGGAGCGTCAATCTGGAAGATTCTCAGATGCACTCCAACCGGCCACAGAGGCAGCTGCTCCTACCGTTGTAGTATCTCTCAGCTGTGTCGTGATTGGCCGTGCAGCAACTGACCGCCTCTTTACTGCTGTGGACCAGGTTGGTGGTGGGCCAAGAGTCAGCCAGCCACGGGTAGTTGCCCATGTTGCCTCCCAGCATGCCGGGCCTGGAGAGACATTCTGGTGTTAATTTAGGGCACGGCGGCGTGCAAATGCACACCAGCAACAAGTGTCTGGGTGGGAACGAGGGGGGGCCCGTGCGACACACTGTTGAAAAAGCTCCAGTGATGTGAGGAGAGTTTCAACAGGAACACAGATGGAATAAAAATAAGGATAACAGTCACTTACCTTCCATTGAGGCCTGATCCTTCGCCGTGAGGGAAACCCACTGCAGATGACAGAAGGAGAGAGAGTGCGAGAGAGGGGCGGGGGGAAAGAGAGAGGGTGAGGGAGGATAAACGGCCTCATGCATGTTGCATTTTTTCATGTCCCACTTTGCTTCCATTCTTTGTTCTTTTTGCTCATTCCAGATTGTGCTTCTATTATCCGCAGTCAGCTGCTCTCGTTTACACACGTCCCTGCTCTCTTCACTGAGGGAGCTGCAGGCGTCTGACGTCTGAGCATGGCAACAGATCGCAGGTGTCACAGGAGGAGAGACAATGGAAACACAATAACCTTCGTCTCGAGAAGCTTACGAGAAATCAGACGGAGGAGATTGTTTTATGACTGCAAACGTCAGACTAATTCCAAAATCTGCATTTGATTCTCAACAATTTCCATGTGCTGAAACTGCTGTAACTTCGAGGTCTTAATCACATCCCCTGACCTGCAGGCGTGTAGGCGAAGGACGCCGTGTAGTGGCTCAGCTCCTTCCTCTTCTTGCGGCGGCAGTAGATCCAGACGCTGAAGCCCATGAGGATGACCCAGCAGGCTCCACCGATGCCGGCGATGAAGGCCGGCTGCTTGACCACGTCCGTTATCTGCTCGGCCAAGCTCACGCTGCTCTCCTCGCCGTCCGCGGCGTCGCCGGTGGCCCCACCTCCGCCGCTTGCCACCGAGGGCTGCTCAGCTGGCAGCTCTGAGGGAGAAACGTGACTAAAAGTGAAGCATCTATCTGGTGGGCAATTTTATCGCATTGATTTCAAATCGCAATCAATGAAAATTAACTATGTACATAACAGCATTATGACCACTCATAAATGAGACTGACTCTGACTTTGCCGTTTTTCTCTCTGAAGTCACAAAGAACCCTTCACACTCCACTGGACTTAGAGCAATGATGTCAGGCAGCAGTTGACACGTTCACACAGTGCTGTTTCGCGTCACGGTGGACTCACTGATGAGGATGGACGCCGGCTGACTGCGCGTGCCGATGCCGGCGCCGGTCACTGCCGCCACCTCCACCTGGTAGAGCACGCCGGGCACCAGGCCCTTCAGCAGCGTGGACAGCGTGTTGCCGTCCACCGTTCTGTTGATGTAGTAGCGCGTCTGGTTGTCGCCGCCGCTGCCAACGCACCAAACCTGTAGGGGGTGTACAGAGTCTGAGGTGAAACCAGGTGAAAATGTGATGATATCCTAATCCATTATTATTGGGGTGGCTGTGGCTGTGGCTGTGGCAGAGCAGGTAGAGCAGGTCGGCCAATGATCGAAGGATCGGCGGTTCGAATCCCGATCCATATGTCATTGTGTCCTTGGGCAAGACAGTTAATCCTCCTTGCCTCCAGTGGGGGCACCACTGGTGTATGAATGAGTGTGAATGTTCCGGTGGTGGTCGGAGACATAGATATATTTATAAAGGCTAGATTGTGTCAGCGGGGTTCTTCGGCTTAGCTACACGGTGGCCATCTTACTACAGGTACTCATTCTGACGCGCTCTTTGTTAACTGTTGGAAGGTAAGTGATCAGCTTAACTGAAACACTCCAAACTTGCCGAAATACCCACATATTTACAAACGGATTGGCTTATTGCAAACCTTAAACCTAACAACAAACCTAACCTTATTAACGTAAATCATACCATGCTGCATCTAAGTATACTGGGGCATAACTACATCTTTGACGTTTATAAGAAATCAAACCAGTTGAAAATCAAGCCAGATATGGTTATTTAAACAGAACATGCTCATTGACTTTAATTTTAATCAAGGGGCGAGCTGTCTGAAGTAAGATGGCCGCCGTGTAGCTACGTTGCTCTCCATTGGTAACAGCCTGCGTAAGCTATCGAGCCTTTATATATGATATCTATGTTCGGAGGGGCTGTAGGCACAAAATGGCAGCCACACTTCTGTCAGTCTGCCCCAGGGCAGCTGTGGCTACATACGTAGCTTACCATCACCAAGTATGAATGTGGAGTGAAAGAATAATGGACCTACTGTGAGCACTTTGAGTGCCTTGAAAAGCGCGATATAAATTTAATCCATTATTACATTGTTTTTTTGTGTGGCTTAGTTGAACAAGTGATCTTGAGGTGGACCGTTTGATCTTGCCCCATCCATATCTGATGTGAATGTATGTGTGTGTTTACCCTGTACTCCTGGATGATGCCGTTCTGCATATCGCTGGGCGGAGGCTCCCACGAGACGCTGATGCTGGAGCTGTTGCCGAGCTTCACTGTTGCCACTGTCACTGCTCTGGGCGGGGCACTGGGGACTGCGGGAGGCGGGAGGCACTCATGTTATTTCATCAACACGCTTGGAGGTTGTTGCATCATTTTTAACAAGGCAGCGAGAGAGTGTTAAACAAAACGAGAGAGCGCCTGAGAGGAGAGTCAGACTTCTTTTCAAAGGCTGCGAAAAACGGCCACATTATGATGACACGACGGTGCTGAGGTGGTGCGGGCACGCCAAAGGTGGAGGTGGCTGTTCGGTAGGTGCTGATGATTCCAGTGTCTTGCACTGACAGAGGAATCATGAGCGACAGGTTTTTCATCCCACGTCTTGTGGTCGGAGCCGATCGAATCACGCAGGAAAAGCATTTTGGTTCTGGCCACTTTCATAATAAAAAATCTTGTATTGACGATGACTTCTTTTGTGGAGCAAAAAACATTTGCAAAGAATAAATATACACACAAGAAAGCAAAAAATTGCATTCACACAACTGAAAATAAAAGCTTAAAAAGGTCAAATACTGAAGTGTAAAATGTTAATTTGAGCTCGTAGGTGACTGTAAAAGTTAACTTTTATTGGTTTTTTTTTAGAGTCGACAAGAGATTATATGCAGCTTCATTATTTTGAGCATTACTTTAGACTTGGAACCAAAGCAGATATCTGGTTCCCAGTTCAATGAGTCAGCTTCTGCTTTCTCAGACTTATTTTTAACCTTTAGTGCTTGTTTCAGTTAAGCAGCTGCTGTAACTGCATTTTGCTGTCCAGGTGCTTTGGTCTGTTGTCAGCAGTGCAGTGTAAAATTGAACCAAACCAAATGGAGGGGTCACATTTTTCAGCATTGCTCACATAATCAAACCGAGTCCTGACTGTCCTGTGGTCGAAAAAAAAACCCTTAGACAAAAGCAGTCACATGAAGTAACTTGTGTTAATAAAGTGACACGAGATGCCAAAGAAACATGGAGACAATCATTGCACTGGGCTGCAGCAGGGCAGTAAGTAAGAATAAGCCACTGAAGAGAGTCAGGCCAGAGTGTGGAAAAGCTGACGATAGAAACACACCCCTTTTCTTGTGTTTAACCCGAAATGTGAGATCGACCGGAATAAACCCAAGGCAGCCAATGTGGACGCAGGAATTAATGAAAATTGTGATCAATATAAATGAACTTAAATAGGACATAAAATTAACCCCAAAATGAGATAAGAGGCCCGAGATTCATGTGGCGTCATAAAGGCTAATGAAGAGCCATTTTCAGCCCACAGAGATCCTGGCTGGGTTCCTCTGAGTCACTCTGACACAGCATGCCTCACCGGTCGCTCACTGTCACATTTACCTTCTTCCGGGGTTCGAACCAGCAGCGTGCGACTGTCCTTGCCCTGAAATTCATCGAAGTATGGCCGGATCTTTATCTCGTACTCGGAGCCTTTGAGCAGGCTGCTGAGGATGGTGCTGCGCTCCGAGGGCGAGTTTATGTCCTGCAGGAGCCAGGTCCCGCCACTCGGTCTGTAGAAGAGCCGGTAGCCCTGCACGTACTGAGACTGGCGGTCCACCTGTGAACGTGGGGGTCAGGCAAAGAGGTAGGAGGGGAGTAGGAGGAGAGAGTGACCCTTAAAGAGGGGGAGGAAAACGTACTTTCGCGTTGCACTCCCTAAACCTGAACCGATGGATCGACGAGGAGACTTCAATCAGAGGAAACCTTCATCTATCTCTGTCATCATCTTAGACAGATAAGACTTCAACATTCATTTGCAGTCAGCTATCAGAGACACCCCATGTATGCATGCATGTGTGAGTATGTGTGTGCTGTAATCTTCTCAGCATCGGATTAAAAAACAAGTAAAATTGCAAACAACAAAAAAGTAAGTAATGATATAAAGATACAAAATGGAAAAAATGTAGTGATTATAAAATACATTATTTTTAAAGATTGAATGAATAACTGAAAATATAGATATTTAGAAACTTGCATGTTTTGGGGACGTGTTAGTTTTTATTGTCTGAAAATTCCATTGTTTTGTTTTATTTGAGTGAGTTAATTATGTAATTTCTTCATTCTTTAAATTGCATTTTTATGTACATTAATTGTCCTTTTTCCCTCTTTGTTATCCTGCGGTGTTTATCCTCCTGCTCTCCGTCCTTCCCAGGCTGAGATCATGGCAGTGTACACGCACGTCACTGCCCATTATTTAAAAAAAAGGTGGGGGGGTGTTGCATTTAAGGTTATTTAGTTGTACGATCTATCAATGAATGTCCTTGCAGATGAAAACAGATGGAAAATATTTACTGAAACAGTGATCTGAATCATGCTTTTTTCACCATTTCCCCTTTTTCATCACGTTGCTATAGCGATTCACCTCCCTCTCTCCAAATCAACCAAAAAGGGGGCCACTTACGTTCCAGGACACCCGGATGGAGGCTGGTGTCAGTGTGATGGGGTCTTGCAACTGCACGGCCACCTCTCCCAGCTCCCTCTGCACCTGCCTGTGGTCCACGCCCTGACCTGTGGGACTCACATCTGAGGGACGACAGGTAGCCGTGGTTAGCCTTGCTGAGGGTGGGTGATTGCTGCGCACACTGCTTACTGTGGCGGGAGGGTTGCACATTGACCTTGTGTTCTGACAGGCTCCGAGATGGGGCTGGGGTCGCTGAGACCGTACGCGTTGACCGCGCGCACGATGAACAGGTAGATGGTGTTGGGGAGAAGGCCCGTGATGGTGTGTGTCTCCATCTTCACCATGTCAGCCACCGTTTGCCACGTGCTGCCTGCTGATTGGCTGTCATCGAAGAGATGGGGAAGTATCGGTTCAGTTTAAAGAAAAAGACACAATTGAGTACAGAGTGTAGATAGCGTGGTGTTCAGGCTGTGAGGGGTTCAAAGTTTTCTCAATGAGAAGAAGCTCTCGGTGTGTTTGTGATCTGAGCTGTTGTCTCTGTGATGACACAGCGATTCAGTAACCCTCCAGTCTTTCCACTCGAACCTTTGCTTCAGTGGAGGTGCCTTTGTTTTTAGCCTCACTTCTCCGCTGAGAGCTTCACTGCTGGTGCTACTTCAACCTTCCCATCATCTTCACTCACATCGCTGTTCAAATGTGCCCCTCAACTCACTTTGACAAAAACAAAGGGAAGCATAAACCAGAAGATGATCTAAACCTGCAATGCAGTGTGATTTGTTTAACAGGCTGCGTGTTTAATGCCTGTGTTATGTTGAGACCCTTTGTGAGTGTTATCTGATGGCTACAGCAGTGTTCTCAGTCTGTTCCACTTCAGTGACATCAGGAGCAGTCATCAAATGCAGACTTCCAAACAGAGGTCGAACTTTACTTGGGATAAAAAGGAACTATGTTAACAAATTCATCATTGTCTCCTTGCAGCGACTCTCTGCCCGGAGGTAGCACATGAATGCTAAGTGTTGATGTGATGATGGATTTATAATGTGTTACAGCCTGCAGGCTTTTTTGGCCGTGCCCAATTGTCTCTTGTGACGTTTCTGTTAACTCAAATTTCTTCTTCAACAGTTCGAATAGACACGAAAAAAAAGGTATTCGTAAAATGTTTAATCCTTCAAGTTTCAACCATAAATCATCAGTAACTCAGAAATGTGTTCCTCTGCCTTTGAGACCTTCTCTGCTTTACATTAAACTGTATAATGTGGAACATGTAGGCTCAGGTAAACATGAAGAGCTAACCCCAAACACTCATGATTACCACACTGTATTCCCAGGTTGCCTCTAAGAAAGGCTGCAGGCTGACGGTTGGTTTACTAACACATTAAAGTGAAGCCAAAGACCAACATAATGAAAGAGGAGGCTTAAATTAAATTAAAAGTATAGAGCAGGTTTCCAGGAGTTTTCTAGAAATGAGAAAATGCTCTTTAACATGTGCAATTTCATTTCTGACGATCTCTGCAAAGGCAAAGCCCCCTTTGGTCAGAGGTCAAAAAAGTTTCAAATAAAGTGTTTCAAGTGTGTTATTGTTCCTGTAAGTGTGTAAAGTCCTGCGTGCCTACAAGGACAGGCTGTGTATGGATTTGATGGACAAAGTGCTATGCACAGACTTTACTCTGACAATGCTAATTCTGCAATTTGACATGTGTATTCAATGCTTGAAAAAATATAAAACAGGGGTTGTATGAAAAAGATGCTAACGCCAAGCAAATTAAAAATTCACATCTTGCTTATCAGGCTCGGTTACATGCAGAGAGCTACAGAAAGCTCAGTGCCCTGCAAGAGATGTGTTAGCATCAGTGCTTAGCTTTTACAATACATCATTCTGGAAACATGGCAGTTAAAAACAACCAGAATGCTCCCTTCGATAACTAAAAAAATAGCACATATGCCAAACAAATCTAGCAAAATACTTTATTGTGGTTCAATGGACCTCACTTAAAATATAATGTCAAAAATTCTCAAGAATGCACAGAACATGGTGTTTATATCGCTAGTGGAATAAATGTGGTGTGCTGTGTTCCCCCATCGAAAGACAATTTAGAGCAGGAACACATGCATCCCTCAGCCTGTGTTCACAAGTGCTTTGCAATGCTGATTCGATGTGCCGCTGCACAATTAGCCGACGCAAGGGAAGATCTCCAGGCGACCGCCACATCTATTTTTGGCTTCCGCTAATAATTCTTACGAGGTAAACAATAGCAGATGCGAGCAAAGTTTCCCGGTTCAGACAAGTTTATGCTCGCCAGAAGACCTCCTCCAAATGATACAATTTGCTGTCCTGATGAATAATGTAATGGGGCTTGGAAGACGACACAGCTGCCAATGGGAAACGGGGCTTTATTCTTGGCCTTGTACCCCCCCCAGCCACCAATGCATTGTCCCGACTCAATCTCAAACCACGTTCTCTCTTCCTGTCGTGCTTTTTTTCACCTCACTGAAAATTTATTGCCACCTTGGCAGTCCAAGGGGACTGTCAGGCTTTATGGTGGGCCAGCCAGCTCCAGTGCAGAGCTGCAGCAGTTAGACCAAAGAGGCCTCATCAACACTGGAAATGTTTGTGTGTGTGAGCCTCACTGTGAACCACAGTAGAGGTAGCTTTTTGGAGGAGCTGCTGGGGAGGAGTTCACATGCAGCCTCGCCAGGCCAAGGGACCGTCTGTCTTTGTGTCTTTGTGTACACGCAGCCGTTGTTGGAGCATCACCCTTTCCCTTACTCCAACCAGCAGAACTCCACGCTGCAGGCGAGGGGCTGTTATTGCAAACATGGCAGCAGTCCCCCACAGCGGCCGGACTGAGATTCACTTTGTGCTCTTTGGAAACGTGCCGCTGCCGCTGCCATGGGCCACGGTAGACGTCTGGATCTGATTAAGCTCATGTTATCTGTACCTCCTTTATCCAATTGGATTGACACATTTCCTCATGACGCTGCACATCTTCAGTCAGAGGCTCGTTCCTTCCCTCTAGGGGGTGGGGTGTTCACACACCCACCCCGCTGAGGTTAACCTGTTCAAGGCCTGAAGGGTTCATGATTCAAAATTTGCTCAGCCACAGAGTGTAAACAATGCATTTTGGTGCCAAGGCTTCGCCCTGGTTAGTTGATGATGAGTGTCCAAGTGTGAGTCTTCAGCAGGGGTGTCAAACCTATGGCCTGGGGGGCAAAACTAGCCCACCAGTTGATGTGACCTGGTATCTGTGGGAGGGCCTGCTGCACCATCTATATCTTTCACTGATGTTTTCCTGATTTGCTTCCTTCAATACCCTAGTGCCCCCCCCCACCTGCCGTTTTCCCCATCTGACTGTTTTCATCGCATTCACTTGCAGATCAAGCAGTGTGGTCCACGCATCGGCTGCTGACTGCACCTGGGCTCCATTGATTTACTGCCCCAACCCACTTTGATTCTGCTTGTATCTGTGAGCTCTGTCAGCTGCTTCGCCTCACCCTGTTCCTCAGGATACTGGAACTGTTGCTACGGTTTGCCGACGTCTTTCAAGGCAGCAGACTGAAAACCTTATTAGCACTGAATCAGGGTTAGTTGGTCTGTTCTGTTTCCATGGACTCACGTTTCACACGTTTCCCTGGCTTTTGTTTGGGGCTGCTGTCACTCATGCTACACGACTACACTCTCACCATCATACAAACCAAGCCCTAAAAAAAGCATCTGGAGAGTCTACAAAGTGTCGTATTCTGTTCTTTGAAAAATGTGTTGCAACCCACGAGGTGGTCCCAAACCCCACGCTGTGAAACATTAGTGGAGCAGATGCTATCAGTGACAACAAAAAAAAATCAGAGTGTTCATGGAGAACTCAGAGCGCATCTGGTTACGGTGGGGAGGCCTCCTCCATGTAAACTCCTGACTCCTATTAACTCAAGTCATGAATGAAGAGTGGGGTGACTGTGCACTATTCGTTACATCATCTCTGTTTGCATGTCTTTCAATGTAAATTCAAACAGATTACCTAACCAGTCCATGTCAATCGATGAATTCACATCAATGTCACAGGGTTTAAATACTTTTCTACACTGTTATTCATTTTTCTCATCGACTCATGTTGTGTGTGTGTGTG
>JAUESE010000008.1:481141-493111 GCA_032274725.1 Malacoctenus triangulatus
GTGTGTGTGTGTGTGTGTGTGGGTGTGTGAGAGAGAACATGTACACTCCACACAGACGAAATAAAGGCCTCAACCCAGGACTTGAACCAGGCTTCTCTTCCTGTGAGCGCGACATGGTTCCATACTGAGAATACTGACAAGATAAATATCTGTGTCAGAAGCATGTAATGTGATTACAGTCATGTGCTACATCGAGACATGTTTTATTCAACACTGGAGTTGACTCACACTATAAAAGGAAAAATATAGGTTAGTCATGTATAAACAGATTCAGTTACCACATCAGCAAACAACATGGATTTCGGTAGTGTGTCAGGACGGGAAGGAGGAGGGGGAGCGTTGCGTGATCTGCACCGTGTCTTTCATGGTGCATGTATGAGCTGGAGCTCTTACACAGAAGCAGAAAAACACATTTCTTCCAAGCGCTGTCACAGATCCTGGAGCAGACGGTGCTGTGAGCTTGGTGAGCGTAAATCCAGGGGATGAACGTTTTCTCTGACCTCAGCAGCGCCGCCACCCTACAATCACCCTCCTATGAGAGGGGCTGCTGCCGCCTCCACCGCCCCCCCATCTCGTCTCATCTCATCTCATCTCCTCTCTCCTTCACCTTCCATCTGTGCCCGCAATCCAACTTTTACAAGACCGACTCCCGCACAGTCAGGTGCTCCCGGGGGAGCTGTGCCAATGCTACCTGTGGTCGGGGACTACGAGAGTTATTATTAAGGCAGGGGCCTGAGGACCTGAAGAGGGACGGATCGCGAGGGGTTGAGGTGGGGGTGGGGGGTAGTGTATGCAGGCGTGGAGGCGCGAGGTGAAGCAGAGGTGCTGCAATATTGGGAATCAGTTTGCCGCCAAACTTATTGGAAATGAAAGAGACACTCGAGGACGGTGGAGGACAGTTCCACTCAGATGTGGCCGCTGCTTATTTCTCCCAATTATTTCTCTTGAAATCGGCCGATCAAGGAGGCACCAAGGAGCCGGCATAAAACAGGAGGCACTGTCTTTGGTGTATGATTTGGTGGATCCAAGGTTAACATCCTTCTTTTATTTGTCAAAGTCAGTAGAAGAGTCAGCAAGCAAACAGAAGCAGGCTCTATTTATTGTTCGCTGGTCCTGGATCAAGCTCATTTTTTAGGTTTCCTCTGTCCATCTATGAGCTGTAGTGTATGAATTTTGAGTTCAAATTTTAAATTCACTGTGTTTTCATGAAGTTCATGTGAAAACATGTGGCCTGTCAGATGCAGCCCTGCTGCCTAAAAGAAAACAGATAACCTAAGCTGAGATTTCTTTTGTTCATGATGAGTCGGGAAATTAAAAAAAAAAAAGGCGGGGGACTTCCTTTGCACATTAGGGGTCTCATTAGGGGTCACAGCTACATGAACTCCCTGACCTGGTGGACATAGGTGCTGTTTCCGTGTTTCAGACAATTGAGAGTGTAGAAGAGGCTTCAGGAGTATCAAAGGTGAAGGTGGGGGTAGAAATAGACAGACAGACCACATCATCTCACACTCACCTCACATGACAAGAAACTGGATTATTTAAACTATGAACTGTTCACATGTGTGGGGTGAGTCATCAGGTGTTTGGTTTACCAGGAAAAAAACAAAAGTTTGTTTTTAAGGGTGTCTTTAATAATCCTGACACAAAATAGTCCAGAAGTCTAGTTAATAAAACAAAAAAGTTGATCAGTTCAAAGAAATGTCCATACGTATGTGACTCCAAACATACCTGAGGAGGCGAGCACAGCTTAATGTGAGCTCCAGCAATCGCTCAAATATTAAGAAAATGTGGAACGAAGAAAACAAGGTGCGAGACATCCAACAAATATTGTTGGAAAAAACAAAAAAATATCGACCAGAAAACTGTCGACAGAAAACTCTGAAACACACTGTGTACTCTCAAATTTGTTTTAACAAGGTCCACGGCCCTGTCACTCAGATATACAGCTCTGGGTTTGGTTTAATTGGCTCTAAGAAAAAATAAAAAAAAATTCAGCTCTCCGTCCAGTGTGAAGCGACGGTTGAAAAGATGTAATCTGGCAGAAGACGAAGGAGGAGGGAGGAGTTTGAAAGAAGAAAGGAAGAAGTGTTGGTGCAAGAATTAAGAAGAGAAAGAAAGAAAAATCGAGTGGTAGGAATATCGGGGATAAGATGTATACAACAACGTGGCGCCGGTGCGGAAGCCAGAGAAATAGGTTCAGCCTACGCAGCCTCCTTCGCAGGGGCGCGTCGGGGCCCGCCGTACGGGCGCTGATCGATACCAACGGCTTCTCAATTTTGCCGAGCAATGAGTTCTCAATAAAAGCAGTGAACGCGCCTTACACCAGACCCCCCCCCCCACCCCCCCCCCTCCTCCCCCCTCACCGTGAATCCAATTCCACAGACAACTCCAGCCTTGTCCGTAATGGATTCTCTGTTTCATAGGTTTTGGCTTGTGTTCCTATGGTGCTTGGTTAATATTTCAGCCCGCTGTCTCCCCTGCCTGCACATCCCACTTTGTTGTATTGATTTATTTGTGGCCCCCACCCCCCAACCCCACCCCCCCGACGCCACCGCCGCCGTCGCCACCACCGCCCTCTACACACCACCCCACTGTTGGGAAGACGATCTATTATGGAATTTAATACCTCTCATTGAGCTCATTTTGTCCTTTCCTTCGCTTGTCTTTCTTTTCCTATAAGATGATGGGATGGGGGGGAGACGAGGGAGGGGCTACAGTATGTCCTGAAGCGGGGATGCTATTGATTAAATGCCCTGCAAACCTGCAAATAGATCTCGGCAGACTCTGAGGTTAATGGAGAAAACAGTCCCTTTTCCTTCCTTCTACAGTCAGAATCCGACACACAACGTCTGGACCGGACCACTGCAGCTTCCTCCCTGGCGCTGGACCACTCCAAAGCCGGGACCCCTGTCCTCCAACACATACAAACCGATTGAAGGAGGAAGCGAGACCCCAGCAGGACGCGCAGCTGCTGTCGCTCCTACATCCTGCCCACACCGACCACCTGCTCGCCACATTACAATGACCGCTTTTCCTGCCACCTCCAACATGCACGTCGGCCGAGTGAAGAAAAGGCCACGAAGAGCGAAGGAATGGAAATGAGTGGAGTGAAAAAAACTGACAGCGGGAGCTTTTGGAAACAGTAGGGGAGCAGCGCATTGCTGTCACAGTACTGCCTGTCGTTAGCACGAAGCAGGAAGAAAGATAATGAACTGTTCGCACAAACAAGATGACAAGTGGGGACAGATATACATCCAAGCCAAGCTTGATTAGGGTGTAGCAGGTAACTAGCAAATATTTGCCAGCAGGTGACTAAATGACACCACAGCCCTTAGCCCTTGTGTTGATGCACGTTCATTTATGCTGTGATTATAAACAGAGTGCAACATTTTGTTCCTGCATATTTAATTATGATCTCGAAAGGATTTTTCGGGGTCGGGCCAAAGCTATTGAAGGTAACGCCCGGTGGTGCCTTCACTAAGATCATAGGACAGCGGTTCAGGTCAGTGGTCCTCAACTTGCCTACTCAAACTGCATCATGGAGATTTATTGTAGTTTTGCCAGTACATTTGGTACCAACGACTTCAGATTAAACTGCTTCCTGCGGTACCATTTCCTTCCTGGAGACAGATTTTGCTCCATCCCAGTAAGCAGCTTTCTGCTCTTAATAATTGTGTACCTGGCAGCAGTTTTTCACTAACAGAACTGCATCAAAGAAAACACACTTTTGTGAAGAGAACCCAACTGCTAATATGACAAGAGTAGGCCCAAAAAAAAAGCGAGAGCAACGGTGCCAACATTCAGGCAGCATGGCAGCAGCGTTCACATACCGGTAATCTGCACGCGCGGACACGGAGGGGTGTCATTACTGTCAGTCGGCGGCGTCTCCTGCTGCTTTTATGTACAAATGAGGTTAGCATTAACGCGGGTTATTAGCACTCTACAACAGCCCCCAAGTGAACGGTGTCACCTTTTTCCCCCGCTCGTCTCGAGGTAAACCCTGACAGCCTGGAGTGTTTGGGCTGAGCAGGTGAGCGAGTGCATGTCTGAGTAATGGACCTGAGAAAAGAACACGCGCTGTGGAGACAGAGAGCGGGAGGCTGTTTACTGTGCAGGAGTCGGGAGGGGGGAAGGATGGATGCAGCGCGCCTGAACAATCTGAGTGGGGTGTAAAAGTGCTTCTTTTTCTGCTTCGTGACCCCGTGACGGACGGGGACATCTCCGATCGTGGTGACCGAGGCGGCGGTGACTGCAGTGCATGGGAAGCATCAGAACGCCACGGAAATGATAATAAATGCTGGTCGCCGAATGAAAAGGAGGCTGGTGTCCGACCTCGGTTGTTTAAAGCTCGTTCCTAAAATCAGCACAATTGTTGTCCCACTCGAAGGAGGTCAAACTTACACAATCTTGAAAGTTTGTTCCCACACCGCCCTCATCGGCTGAACCGGCCATGGTATACATCGATCAGAACACAGTTAAAAGCAAGTGGAGGGGAGCCTTCAAAATAAAACCAATCTATTGATTTTTTTCATGATTCCTTCGAGACTTTGCCTGCTCTAAGGTTTTCAAAACTAGAATCGCACATTTTAAAGGACACTTTCTTAGAATCTGGCCTCGACCTGGGAAATTGCTCGTTGTTTTCTTTTTGAAAAGTTCAAGCTTCTTTTCATGTGAATTAGTGTGTGTTTGTGTTGGCTTGGCTTTAATGTTTTGACAAATCCAAGATCTACAAGGGGGGGACGCTGGGTTAGACAGTGCCCTCCGCCTACGACATCAAAACACAACTCCTTTAAATCAGTTTCAACCAGAGGTTCTCCATGTAAAAAAAAGAGTACAATAAACAATGTTGAAGAGAGATCTAAACTCACCACCCTTATTTGGTTGATCATTTAATTGTTGTGTCATCCAATCTGACAAGTGAGATTTATTTTGGGCCTAAAAAAAACTCAGAAAGTCAGGAGAGACACTCTGTCACTTCCAGAGTCAACAACACTTCTCTGCTCATTACCACGTTCTTGAGAATAGCTGCCGTGCTGCGTTTAATTCCGTCAAATTTAGCTCCAGCTTACATTGAGTGAACTCATTCCCCGAGGGAAACTCTCCATTTGTTACCATCACTGCAAAAAAAAAAAAAAAGAGAGCACTAATTAGATTAAAAAAACTAACGCGGTAGCAGGAAGGCTTTCTGAGGAGACGGTGATGAACAGATTTGCAATTAGGGCAGTTGGCTTGTAACATGACAGAGCCGATGATGATTCCCCTCAACTCCACATAATGGCTGGTGATGGCTGCACGCAAATAATTGCGTTGTGCAAATGACACCGGGTGTAAATCAGCTTACAATGGATCGCTCCCTGTATGTGCGCCATAGATCGGAGAGTCGTAATGGAGGGAGTCCAGTTTAACTGGATCGCTGATCGGAAATTCCAGCGTACCAGTGATGGGATTCCAATAACATGAACACGGGATAACAGCTGTGCACAACCGCTGTGTCGATTACACACGTATTCACTCATTTTTTTCATTAGAGATCAACGTGAAAGGTAAAAAAAAACACAAAAGAAACACAGAATCCATATTTGCATTTGTGGTTTGACTCCATGTTCCATGCACTCAGTGTGATGCATGGTGTGCTGTGATTAATGCAGCTCTTATTGATTATGTGACATTTGTAATACAATCTTTACAGTGTCCAAATCTGCCTGAGAGACACCATCAATAAAATATCACTAAGTATTGCATTACTCTCTCATCACAGGACCTAAATATTGGAAACAATGCTACATTTTGAAGGCTTTGTGAGTCGCATCTCCTTCTACCTCAAATAAATTGTAAAGTTATGTTAACCCCAAAAAAGAACACAGGCTAATTTTAAGCAAGTTTAAACATTTTTTGATTTAGTCCATTAAATGATCTGGTAAAATGAACATATTTTTAGGGTATTTGTTCATATATGTTTTCACATCACACATATGTTTTTTCCCTGAAGTTCTATGCATTCTGTAGCCTTGTGTGTTCATCATTCAACTGAGTACCTTTGCGCCGTGTTTTTCTTTACAAAAACCATCTTGTAGTTCTACTTTTCTTCATTTTCCACAAATGCTAAAGCTTCCAAACATAAAATCATGTTAACTTTGACAACAACAACAGCGCTAACTAGACGACAGTAAAGGCAAATACAAGCTAGCTTGTTTATGATGTCCATAATTGTGCTTGCTAAAAAGAGTTAATCTGAAAGTGTCCCAGGGGAAAGCGGCAAAGTACACATGCCGGAACAGCTAATAAACGTTTAAGGAGTAGATTAGATGTAAACATACAGGAGTAAGCTTCCTTGTTCTTGCAGATAGAATTAGAGTGGCTGTGTTTCAGTGAAACAACAGCAGGTTTATAGAGCACTCACGGACGTTCGTGTCAAACTGAAGAGTGCACAGCTGAGTGGGTGAAAGAGGACGCTTAAACATTACAGATGTATGCAAAAATAAAGTGTAAAGAAGCTTTCTTTGTGTTAGATTTCCATCTTCAGTCTGTGGGTTGATGAGGTATTTAATTGTGTCCAGAGATTGAGTGGGTGCAAAGCTGGGGGAACTGTACAATAATACCGACGTCCAAAACATCTGTTTAAAGGACCTTGATATTCTGGTTTGAACAATATGCCCACTTCAAGCACATGTGGTTACAAAAACCACACTCAGCCATCAGCTAGCAAGTGGAAAAATGGCTGCTTACACACAAGCATATCTCCAAGAAAAATATGGGGGTGTACAACTGGGGACAGTGTCAGAGCTATTGTAACAGGAAGTTGTTGCTCTCTCCAGCTGTCATAGCCAAAAATCTATGAATCATTTTTCACAGTTCGAAGTGTAAAGGGATCACTGCAGAGGCAGGTGGAGCTGCTAGCTCTTTGTCGTCACCTAACTAGTCCCCTGCCTTATGTCATTATTTACAGCAGACATCTGTACAGCATCTCAGAAAACACCAGTTGACCTCGTATGCAAGTGAAAGTCCTGACCAGGTTTCGGTAGAGCATACAACACAAAAGGCCTAACCAGGTTCAGACCCACGACCCCCTCGATATGAGGTGGGACCGTTTAACCACTTCACCGGGGCTGAGCATGTGCGGAGTCTTCTCCACACTCTGCTTGCAACCTTGTTTTGAGGAGGTTGCGTTCAGAGTGAAAGCCAAATCTTGGCCAATGTTTCTTCAGCGGAGAGCCTAATGATTCTTGATGTGCCGGCTTTGCCGAGGCGCGGCGTTAGCGAGACGAATGAACAGCAAACAATAAACACCTCCTGCTGCGTGTTGCCATCACAAATGACCCCGTCCTCTGATCCATCACACCCCCGTGATGCTCAGCCCCGTCTCTGAACCGGGGGGAACGATGATCTGCATTCCTGATTGATTTTCCTAATCAGTGTATTCTTATGAGGAAATCTGGCAGCAGCACAAGCGCACACAGCGTGTCCATAAATCACGCCCCATTGGCAGCAGCGTATATCAGAAGTATACAGCGCCGGCATCGATCGCCTCCCAGACGCGACCGTGATGGGGATTGTGGAAAACGGGGAGGGGGGCGGATGAATCCCAGCCTTCGGTGTTGCGTCTCGATATCCCAGACGAGCCAATCGGCAGTGGGGGGAATTGTTCCCGTTCCCCGCCCGTGTCTTCTTCAATCCATCAGAACATGGCGGCCTGCAAACATGCGAAAGGACAGGCTCTTTCTTCCCTTTCTCTTCCTCCACAGGACAATGAAGCAGCAGTGTGAGTGCTGAGCTGCAGTGGCTGCTGCATCAAAAGGTGGTCCGGGCTCAGCTCTCACCGTTTCATTAATGCAGCCCTGACCCCGGGACCGCTGCAAGGGAAGAATGGCAGCGCTTGTTTGAATTCTGTGGAAAGCTGCATCATTTTTTTCTCTTTTTGCTCTTTGACTCTTTTGCTCTTCAGGCTCGACTGGAAGAATTCAATGTCCTGGTAAAGTGACAGAAGTACAAATCTGTGCTTCAAAGGACAAATATTGTATTGATAGAAGAAAACGATGTTGGATATAACTGTTAAATAAAATGCTTTCTGGTCCCAGAAGTTCTTTTGTTGGGATAAGATATTGGGACAGCAACTAAAAATGATCTGCTTTTACCTTACAGAATAATTTTTTCAAAATAAATGTATTGACATTTCATGTTGAGAGTGAAAGGGAAAATGTATTTTATTTCCGTAGTTTTTTGTGTAAAATTGGTGAAATATAGAATGAAATAGAATACATTGGACAAATAGAACTGGATTGATTATAATTGTGAAAAAACTGCATTAACTCAAATAAGTAACTCGATGTGGATAAACTGTAGATATGGGCAACTGTTTCTGTGGTTTGTGGTTATTGAAACATCGTCCATATTAAGATCAAGTGGCCCTCGCCTGACCAGGTCCTGGAGACCCCTGACCACACTGGTTGTTTGTCTGTGGCAGCATGAGGGAAAATAATAAACAATGAGGAATAGGCAAAAGGATCAAAATGGTAAAATACCTTTAAGATGGGCCACGTTATGCCCATATGCTCAGACACTGAAGCTGACGACTGCCACAAAAGGTTCGCTATGGGGAGCAACTTGGGGTGTAGTGTCTTTCCAGAGAACACTCTGGCACTTTTAACTGCTGACTTGTGAATATGAAGACCACCAGCTGTAACGGATACACCACAAACTACACATAGTGTTGTCTGTGTGGGCTCTCACTGACTGGTAGGGTGGTCCATTCCACTGGCTTGTCCTGGACACTCAGAGCTGTACGTTGTGACTCTTTTACGATGTAAAGTTGGGCCAGAGAAACAAAACACAACATTTGCTTGTTTTATTTTCAGCAGTGTTATGTTTGCATCCTCCTTTCAGAAGCCTAACACGAGGAGAGGCCTGACAGGCCGCACCTGTAAAGGCTCTGGCAGAGTTTCCTTCAGGACCAATGGGACACTCGGAAGGTCCCCAAAGCACAGAAAAATCCATTCACTCCATCAGAAACACACCCGATCTGTGTATGTATACACACACCTACATGCAAACAGAAAGGCCCACATATACTGCCGTAGCTAATCCCACACAGTTCCACACACGCACACACACACGTGCACAGATAGTGGATTTCAGATCAATGCCAGAGGAGAATCGATGCAGAATGGGGGTGGGGGACGGCAGAAAAAAGCGCTCAAGGCAGAGATATATTTAGAAAAGTGAAAAAAAAGACCTGAGAGGAGGAAAGGAAGAGCGCAGGAGAGAGAAGGAGAGAAAAGGAGGAGCGCGGGAGTCATTGTGCCCAGCCAACCGATTAAGCGAGGGGGGACGAGACCTGCCACCCGAGACGCTCCTCACCTACGGCGGCGCCCCCTGCGCGCCTCGTCTCTAAAGCAAACCATATGCAGGGTCTGACATGCCAACAAGCTGCCACTTCCCTCCGATCGCGGGAATGGGGACGCTGGAGCATCTGCACGGTGACAGAATGCGCTTCCGAGCGGCGACCAGGTTCGGAGCACGCGATCAATTAAAACAGGCAGCTGCTGGCGTTTCCCAGCAGTTTCCCACGGCATCAGGTTGAAACTAGTTTTTTACGTTGTATGTCGGGATCGCTTTGAGTTGTGAGGTGGCGTCCCGGCTGACGTGAGGACATATGGCACGTTTGGCTCTAGTTTGGTTTTAGGAGGCTCGCTTTCTATTCAGTGGGTCGAGTTTGATGCCTTCCAACCAGCTGCAGGCTGTTTCATGACGGACCCTCGCTGAGCAGTGCGGTGCTTGCCTGACCACTAAAATGTTGACCGTTTGGGTCCAAAGTTAAGATCGTGAACAAGAAAAATAGAAAACAAAGAACAGTGGTTACACATAGCAATTACCTAAGATAAAACACCTAGAAATGTAAAACCCACCTTAACTTTTTTTTTCATAATCGGAGGCAACTCCCTTCCATCTGCAACAGTCACCTAGCAAACTGCTTGATTGATAGCCTCTCGGTCGTTTGCATCATATAACATCATAACGGCTGATGCCTTCAAAAGAATTTGGAAATGACAGCTGAAGGATGAACTGCACTGAAACAGCAGCTTGAATTCACATAAAACGAACAAAAAAAATCTAAAATCTTGGCTTTTTAAAAAAAAAAAAACATAAAAAAAAACCCTCCATCAGCTTTAAAAATTAACTGAATTTCAAAATAAAGGAATAAACAACTTTTAAAAAAGCTAATGAAGAATCCCGAACTATTTATCCTTTCTTTGATCATGGACTTTGGAACCTTTTTGGAACCCATGTTCTTCTTGTGACATCCATGGTACGTTGGTTTTCTCCCACAGTTGGAAGACATTGGTGAAGTGTGTTGTCTAAACTGACTGTCGTTGTGAATGTGTGTGGGATTGTGTGTTTGTGTTTGCCCAACATCATAAGTGTTCCCTCCCAGCCCTTTGCGATGCTATGATAGCTAAAATTGGACAGGAAATGGATGAGAGGAGAGACCAAAGGCCAAGGGAAGTGCATAAACTTATAAACTTATAAGTCCAAAAACTGAATTTCAAAGCGTCCTTTTTCATCCGCCATCTCTTTGAAACCACCTTTTTAATTGCTCCCACAGCCCCAGAATGAGCAAACAGCTTGGTAAGTTGGTAAGAGGGACTTAAACACATGCAGAACAAAGTGGGGGAGTCACACTCAAGGCTGAAGGGGAGTTCTCCCTCCATTCAACCGGCTGGCATCATGTCGCGTCCTTCGCTTCATTTAGACTGCATAAAACATAAGTGGACCTGGTGTTGGGATCGCATGCATATAGATTACACAAACACTATGAAAGATGGAGAGGGGGGCGTGCCGCCGTGCCACTGCCAGGGGCGTGGGGGGAGTGATGGATGAAGGTGAGTGTGAAGACGGGACGGCCCGAGAGGGAAGGGCGCCGCGGCTCAGCAACGCCCTCTCACCTGTCACAGCCGGAACCCGGCGGGCCACAGGAGGATTGGTTAAGGAACTACCGTCTGATGTGCTCAGAGAGGTGAGAGGAGTGTGTGTGCAGGGGGAGTGTGTGTTTGGCCAGAGTCACATCCACTGGCCCTGTAGTCCGAGAAAGAAAGGGGCCAACGCTGCCTGAGGTGACGGCTACAGATCTCTGTCACCATCTAGTGGACACAAGTGGGCAAGACATGCTTTCATGTGCTCCTTAAGCTTTATAGTCCCTGGAAACCTCCCAACATTTCCTCCTGTGTTTGTCAGCCAAACACTGACAAACACACTCTTTCAAAAACACACAGCAGCTTTGGAAATCCAAGCAATGGACAGCTTAAGTCTGCACCATCTTCACTGAAGCAATTTGTTCTGATTTTCGTAGAAATGTGCAATTCTAATTTTGACAATTTCACAGCAGGCAGAGTCTTGTTCATCGTTTGTGATGCCTGATGTAACCCAAAGAGGTTTGGTGCCCCTGGTTGGCAACCACTGCCCTATGCTACCCTCTGCCACCGTGTGTGAGTTCACTGAATCGTTGTGGCCAGCATGGTATAGAATAATGGTTCTATTGTGCATACTGAGCCCACTGTTAGCTACTGTATTTACACTTTCGCTCATTTCCACTCACCTGCAGAACACCAGAGCAGCATATGTCCATGTGAAATGTGCTCAGCTCATGTAATTTCAGTATCTACGATAAAGACCCACAGATGTCTAACTGAGGCAGATGAATTGGCTCACATAAGACTGTACAGGTGTTCCTAATGAATTGGTCATTGTGCGTATGTCACCATCGGCGCCCAAACATGCTTCTTGGAAATATGAAAATAAATGTGCGGCAGCTGTTGTGTTCAACTGACATGAAGTATGACATCAAATTAGGAGCACTTTCTGCTCATTACCATGATGTACGACTTGATTCAGCTGCAGGGGTTACTGACATCTGCTTTCCCCTGAGGCCCAATATGAAGTCGATTATTTCACTTCACCACTGGGTGAGGTGGGAGT
>JAUESE010000008.1:661519-672744 GCA_032274725.1 Malacoctenus triangulatus
TTTCAGTTGAGCCCTCTTCACCTGAAAAGATAGCTGCTTACAGAAAGATTAAAATTATTATTAAAGCTCTCAAAAAAAGGAAATGTTTAAACAAGTGTTTACAAAGAAAAGAAATCCATTTCCAAGTTCAAAATGTGTTTACAAAATAAACGAAAACCTAAACTTTAAGGGAAAATATAATGTTAATTGGTCAACAAACATCATCTAACAACATATTATTGGCAAATTAGCAATGAACTTTTTAACAAAATTTAAAATTAAAGCACAGAAAGAATGAAAACAATATGAAACAATCATGACCTTGGATTTTAGTCCAAGCACAACAAGCAAAGGGAAGCCCTCCTTTATTTAACATACATCTGTTTCAAATTGCAGGTTAGGTGATTGGTGACGGTCATGCCAAAAGCAAAAATTATTTTTATTTTTCTGTTTGTTTTTCGTCAAAGAAAATGTCTTTATTTTTACCAAGAAAAAAAAACTTTGCAGCATTTGAACACATCGTGTTGATGGCTACAAAGGTAATAACTGTAATTTCATGCTGCTTCCTGATCCTCTTGGCCCCTGGACCTTGGCAGCAGAGGCCCTGTGTACTAATCCATCCGTGCCCGTGGGTAGGGTTCGTAAATCTGTGGGTATGGACGACCAAAAAAAACCAAAACGTGGGCACAGATTACAACTCTGAGAGCGCAGTTTGCAAACCGGAAAGAGAAAAACACACGTGGCTATTGGTGTTTTTCTTTTTTTCTTTTTCTTTTCCTCCCCCCATTGGGAGCTCTGTTGGAGGTCAAACTATAATGGGAGTCAGCATGTTTGGCTGACAGAAGGCATCATGGCCACAGAGAGCGATAATGGCGCGCGGGGAGGAATAAGTACAGTGGGACGGCACTGACCAGGCAAAACGGAGGGATGACAGATGTGCAAAAATTGGGCGAGCCTGAGTGACTTAAATTATGAGCTTAGCAGGGCTCATTCAGTTTGTCAGTTCAGGGTTATGTGTGTGGGAGCGGCCGGCTCGCCGCATGACTGACATTTTATCTATGACACTAAATTTTTTTTCGACATCCAACTGTCTTGTGCTCGCCCGCTGTTGTTTCGACACCTTTATGAATTGAGGTGGCTGGACCGCGGCCACGTCCACCCCCTGGCCCGGACCTGAGGTGGGGGGGGAACCTCGACGGGTTTATTGAATGCCAAATGAAGGAAAGCCTTCGCTCTGATAATCAATTTTCCTTCCACCTCTCTGCAAGCGGTGGTAGAAATCATTGTGCTGCGTCCGTTTCCCATGCAGCTCCATGACTGAATTGGATTTCCATCGAGCACACGCTGGCTGAAGGGGGGGGGGTTAGCAGCGCATGCTTGGGATGCTTCCACTAAATGGGAGGAGATGCGGCGTGAAAAATAAAGTTTGCATATCAAAAGCATTCAGGTCAACGGGAAAGCTAAGTACATTTGACACTCGTGCCCGCGCGCGGGGAACGGCTTCATCATTCATCTGTCAAGAAGAAAACACAGTCTGTAATCTAGAAGCACCTGGAGGGCGCAGACCTCCACCAAAATGCCTGTTAACCTTTTCAAACCCTGGAACACTAGACCCTCACATCTCAGAAATGTTGTTTATCATCATTTTGGTTCATCGAGAGGATTTTTTTTCACACGTTGCTAGCAGACAGACCCAAAACCAGGACCTCCTCCTGGGTGGCCGTAAGTTAAAGATGGAGTCTGATCGACAAATCACGCTGCAGGTTTGTGTTGATTTCCTGACCGTTTGAGACCGTGATGATTGTTCCCCTCATCATGACAAAAAAAAGTGAAACTCTGATGCTGTGAAAGCTGTGAGGTCACCTGTCGCAGCATCACATTTGCCCCCCCTGCAATTTATTTTTCATTGTGTCACCACCTGCAGACACCGGGGGTCAACGGGGCCTCTGCAGAGGCATCCTTTAAAAAGACGCACGCCCCTCTGCGCCACGGCTCAGCATCCACGTGTGGCTCGCTCGGCCCCTGCCTGCTGTCAGCTCCCATTACCTAATTGGAATTGAGATGCATCTGGCCTGTGCTTATTTCTCCCTTTATTTATTTATTTGTGGCCACGCTGTGCTCCCGCCGGAGTCACCCCCGCCCTCCCCCCGCGACTTCCTCTCCCCGCGACGCGTGGTCGAGCGGTCACTTACTCGACCGCGGGAGGGGGAGGGGGAGGAGGGAGATGGCAGCGAGCAGATCGCAGCCGGCTGAAGAAGCCAGCTCCTGTGGCTCGCCGCTGTTAATAAGAGTGCTGTTTAATTCATGAGATCTGTCATGCTACAGTGGCTTCATCTCCAGTCTGAGTTTAAGAAGTATATATATTACAGCAGCCCCCCCCCCCATGCTTCAACCCCTTTTATCCGTCAGGCTCAGTGACCTTGTATCTCCAGGTCGGAGATCCGCGGCGACGTTCCGGTGGCCACGTCGACTTCGCCTGAGCGCGGCGGCGTCGCGCAGCTGGACGCGTTGCGTCACCAGGCGTGAGAACGCTCGGATCACATTATTGATAGTGATTTTTCTCCACCACCATTGCCCCGAGCACAATGAACAACCCCCACCCCCCCCCTCCCCAACCCCCGTCACCCCTTCCATGGGAGGACGTTTCAGCAGGACGTCGCATCGAATGGATTACAGCTCATTAATATCCATTAACGGAGCAGAGAAACGAGTGGCAAATGACCCAAATCTGGAAGAGTTTGAGGACGAGCTGCAGGAAGACGGCTGGCGCTTTGAAACAAAGGAGGGGGGGTTATTGTGGGAGATAACTTTGTTCCTTTCCACGGCCTCTCTCTTTCAGAGTTGTGCCTGTTCACCGACGTGCAAACGATGATGTGTTAGTGTTCTCAAACTTAGGAACCATGCAGATATTTGAGGGATTTTTTGAAATCTCTCTTGTGGAACTTATTATTTTCAATTTGTCTGCAAAAGCAGGAAAAGAGTTTGGAATGTGCAGCTCCTCCTGAAATCCATGAGTAAACAACACAAAGACGACTCTGCTTTGCAGCGTGAGGACAGTCCTGCAGATGGGCCCTCGTTCAGTGGAACTATCTCAGCAGTCATTGAGTCAAACTGTGTCCATCCTCTTTTATAAACATCTCCTCCTTCCTATGCTGACTCTGCTCTGCGGTCTGAGCTAAAGGTCTTTAGGCGTGGGGGCTGCTGTGAGTTGGGACCGTCGTGGTCACTGAGTTCACCAGCCTGGCATCAGGGAAGTGACGCACCCTCGAACAAATCTGATCTTTCAGATCAAGGTGAATGATCCAACTTGGCCCAACATCTCGATCACTCTGTAGTTCACATACTCCTTGTTGGTTCTTTAAGTGGAGGGCAGGTCAGCATGTGCACCCTGCAGGGTCTGTTCAGCCACATACACACACAAACTGCATCACATTGTCCTTCATGACATGGCGAAGATGGAAAAAATATGTCAACTGCTACCTTTTTTCTCTCCCTGACAGTGGCAATCTGTGTCATTTGCTTCCCCTCTCTTTCATTGCTTCCCACCCTCTGTCTTTCTGAGCCAGGTCAGCGAGCCCCCTACTCACTGCTCGCTAACCACCATCTTTCATTCAGTCCCAAAAACACAAATTCTCCACGAGTGTGAATGGACTGACCTCTCCGAAATGGAATCTACCTTCAAACCACGAAATGTGGGAGGCAGTGGTGGGCTTCCCCATCACTTTGAACTGGACCAGAGCTGAGCTGGACAGAAAGCCAGAGATGATGTGTAAATGTAACAATGTTGGAAATATTGATGAAGATTAAGCCATCATCATCATCATCAGATTGGTCCTCATTCGGAGTGGCGCGGCTTGAGCTGCCTCTCTTCAAGGAACCTGCGCCCCGATACTTTGACAAAAGGGAGGGCGTAATGCGGATGGCTCGGCTGAGATTTACAGCTTCGCCTTGAATACTGAAAGGCCCTCAGTCCCGTGAGTGATACACTGGAGGAGCGGAGACGGAGAGCTGATATCTGACTTTAATTTTCACCGAGAACAAATGTGCGGCTTCTCTGTGACAAGACCCAAAGACCAGTGTAATTTATCTGACACAAAGGGCTGAATGGGCCCTTTGAAAGGCTTCCCGGTTCACAGCAGCAGCGGGAGAATTTTTGAACTAATCCTGGCAGACAATGCACAATAAAGCTGGTCTGAATGCACCAATGTACGTCACGCTGCCACAGCAGGTCCAAATGATTCTAAACGGGGCCTTTTTAGTCGGTTACAATCTGTCTCTCTCGCAAACACTTAGCTGCTTCCTCTTAAAAAAAGGCCACAGCCCATTTAAGGCAGAGGGAAAGGAACCTTGGTGGGCACAAAACCGAGTGCAAACGGGGGCAACACCTAAACACACCACATGTCTGCGGTTATGGAGCGAACACATGCTGCTTTTACATCATCTCTGCATCGCTCTCCTCAGCTTGACTCACCGCCGTTGTTTTCTGATGTTTGGCTTTGAACTCCAGCCGAGCAGGTACCATAAAGGTCCCTGGTACTGTCTAATGGAAAAGAACTCTAGAAACAAGTGTGCAGCTGAGTTGTACAGGTGGAGAAGCCCCATGGAGGCACGCAGCGTAGAAACAGGCAGGTTAGAGCCACCCCGAGTGGCTCTTTGGACTGTGGGAGCCGACTCGAGTGCTCAGAGAAAACAGGCACACGCTCCGGAGAAACAGGCAAACTCCACATGGAGCAGCCGGCTGTCAAACTGCAGATCCTCCGCGCTGCGTTGTCTGACTTCACTCGGCGGCTACGTGTCTGGTGTGTCGATGTAATCGGAACTGAAAGAAACTTCCCCAGGTGTCTGGGCAGCGTTCTGTTTAGAGATTGAAAAACAAAACTCAGGGCATTTTTTTCAAATATATTTTTGTCTTCAGGTAAAATATGGAAAACACCATTTTTTTCCCCCACCTTTCAAATAAAACCAAACTGGCTGTAAATAAAGTCCTCAAACACTGAAGAGTAGCAGGAGAACTAATAATGTGCCCTAAAATGACTGGTTCCAATCGTATTGTTGTGTGTTCCCGACTCCTTTGGGAGACAGTCCGCAGCACACTTGAACTCGCCCGGGTTATTTTTGGGCCTCACTCCACCTCTGGTTTGTGTCAAAGAAATCCATTTAGGCCGAGGACGGGCCCAAGTTTCCATTTTCTCACCGGTTATCACTGTACCGTGGACGGCTGGGGTCCATGAAGAGCCAGAGCTGCACATCATTACCTGACACCTAACTCGGTTAGTGGCTGAGATTTACGCTCGCTTGCTCTCTCTCTCTCTCTCTCTCTCTCTCTCTTTCTCTCTCTCTCCCTCCCTGTTTTGCTGCGTTTGAGTTCGAGGTGAAAGTGGCAGCAGCACATCTGATTCATGTGGACTCGGTGTGCTGTGAACTCTCACGGCTTGCTAAGCAATACTGCAAACACACGCTCGCTAAAATGACAAGTAAATAATTCATGACTTTCAATCTGTCCATACTATCACGTGGCAGTTTCAGTTTCTTCTATTAGTTACCATGGTGATGGTTCTTTTTATACGCCTGATATTTTCAAAGCGTTCCCATTTGTTTTTCCTAAACCGAACTTTATTTTCCTCTTGTGATTAAATTTGAATGTTGTCAATTAAAATTAGTGCTGTGGTGAAAATACGGATGATTGGAAGGAATTAGACACCAACTATGCTGTTGCCACAATCAGCCGAGCTGTCAGCATTATGCTGGTCAGTGTAATGACTGGTTCAGAGATAAGGGTCCGCAGCCTTTCAGCGAATGTGTGGGTGGGCTTCAGGGGGGAAACGATAGCAAACCATTGACATGGAGGAAGAAGCCGAATTGACGCAACGATTAGTTTCCCTCATTTTGCCATACAGTGGACCAGTGGTTTGTGCTCTCACCTCACAGCACAAAGGTCCTGGGTTTGAACTGGGTGGTGGTGTTGGTGGAGGAGGTCACTCTGTGCAGAGTTGACATAATTTTGTTTTTTTTTTCTCTGTGTTCCACAAATGAGGTCAGCTGGAGACTCTGAGTTGTCTGTGTATTTGTGTGTCTCTGTGTTTGTCCAGTGATGTACTGCGACCTGTCCAAGGTGTCCTCTGCCTGCATCCAGTGACGGCAGTGATCAGCTCCAGCAGCCTTCATCGGAACAAGTGGTAGAAAAGATGACTGACATCACCTGAAGCTCCAATTCGGCCCAAAGTACGAAATTACAAAATACATTAAACACTGACAATATTCAGGTAAAAGCAGCAGTTGTTTCCAAATCATCTACTCGTGGTTGCACAGCTTCAGCAAGATCAGCAGTCAGGATACAACATGGAGGCAAAAAACTGTAATCAGCCAATCATTGTCTTGCAAACACAAACAAACAGAATTTTTCAGCTTTCTTTATACCCAAATTGGATCTACCTCGACTTTATGTGGCACCTGAGCTTCAATGAGTTCTACCCACTTTTATACTTTTACACTGTTAGTGCAAATATTCCACAACACTTCGAACATCCACATCTGGTAAGCCTTTAAATGAGTAATTCCTCTCTACCCGCGATCGAGCAATCCCTCGAACAAACACGTCAATTTGCTCGACATTAAATGTTTTTCTTTTTTTTTCTATCAACCCAACACAAGTGTCTGTGACTTGAGTGTGTGTGTTTCACCCCCCTCCCCCTGCCCTCTTTGGTTCAGAGGATGGTGAGTGAATAAGTGGCAGTAAGTGCTAAAACCTGCTGACACTAAAAGCGGCTGTAATCGCCAGTATTTGTACTCTCATACCGTCTGTCCACCTCGAGCCTTTTGCTGCATCACACGACAGCGATGCAGCCACCGCGTTGGATTCCTTGAGAAAATAAACCTGCTTAAGTGCTTAGATGTAAACACCTTGCATCCACTGCGCTGTGACCCACTCCCTCACGCTCGCCCCATCCACTCCACAACGACTCGTCGAGTACGAGAGGGCGACTGTGTGCGCGCCTGGATGATCTCACGTAAGCTCACCGAGGGGGCTTCACCCGCCTCATCCTCGCTGACCACCTCCCACAGGACCATCTGGCGCCCTTTTTCAGACGACAGCAGCTTGGACTGTGTGTGTGTGTGTGTGTGGCAGTATGCACGAGTGTGTGTGGATGCGTGACTCTGGCCGTGTGTGCACTGGACCGGCGAGCGGGCTCTGCGCTGTTATCCATGTAAACACGGCTCTGTCGTGATTTATTGATCTCACCTTTTCATCTGGCCCTGCAACCTGGACGCTCCAGTGACTCCAGAGTGCACGTTTCTCACCACCTCCTATTTATTCACTCTCTGATTCACTCTGACAGGTAAACAAGCGCCCGGGAAAGCCTCCACGCTCTCAGGGACACTGTTTCTTTTTCATTTGCCATGTAATCAAATCGTGCACACACAGATGTGCGAGTGCGGATGCAAGACCTGAAGTTTTTTTTTTTTTTTTTTCGCAAACAATAAATGTTCCCAAAGGCTAATGCATGATCCCTCCCCCTGATCCAGCTGCTGCTGCGCACACACACACACAGAGACAGAGACAGACAGACAGACAGACAGACAGACAGACAGACAGACAGACACACGCACACACACACACACACACACACACACACGCACACACACACACACACACACACAATGCGGAGTCCCCGATTGACACCAAGTGCAGGGTGGGAACTTTGGCAAGGAACTGGAGCACCTGAGGATGACCTGGCGCAACCCTGACAACTCCACACAGAGGGGCTCCACCCGGGCACAGATGCAGCGGTGACAGTGCTGACCACTACACCCCTGTGAGGCCTTGATTTTGTTCAGTCAAGAAATGTCCCACGTTACTCATTCACATTCAAACACTAAACTGGTCTGACAATCCTGAAAGCAGCAGCAATGGTGAATTTACACAAGAAATAGTTTTTTTTTTGCGAATGATGTACTCTGTGATCACTACACATGATCACAGACATAGCAAAATTAGCAGGACCTTATTAGCTCTCATTTGCTTGGGAGGTGAACTTGGTGTCATGTGACGTCTCCCAACTTAGAAATGGGATTCTCCCTCTTTAGTAATTTGGTGCTCCAGCATCATGATGATGTGCTGATGCTGCTGGCAAGTGTGAAACCGTCTGAGGAAAGTCCCACATTTGATTTGAGAGCGTTCAGATGACAACAAACAGCCAACATGCTGAGATAGGTGATGTTTTCATCACGGTGTGAGCTACTTCAGCTATGAAAAGATGCTCAGGTGGAATGAAGCAATTTCCTCGTTGTGTTTCTGTTGCTTTTTCCTCTACAGACATTTCTCAGAGCTCAGCTAAGCTGGACTCGTACTTTTGACACCGAGAGGATGGAAATTCTTGTGTTGTCATTTATCAACACACCCCTTCAGGTCACTTTTGTCCCAAAGGATGTTGGATGGTATAGATGAGGTTTTGTGCCTCCACTGCTTTATATGTGGCAGGATTTTCGGTAAAGATTATCACATTCTGAACCAGGCTGTATTATTGTCGTGTGACTTTGATTTTTGCCTCTTAGCTTATCAAACATGATCAGTGATCATCCTAATCTGATTGCAGTGCACGCGTCTTATCCGCGTATCATCTTGCTCACTCTGTGTCGTATTGTCATTTTGGGAATAATGTTTGTGTGGCTCTCAGGAAGCTAATCAAGGGCTGCATAAATTATGGATGATCCCAGTTGGTAATTAACATTTTTCTGGTGAATTTGGTCTCACCTCCGGGGTAGAAAACACAAAGTGAGACGAATCCGAAATGAGACGAAGCCACCTTCGATACGCATGAACTCCCTTCTTGTGTTCACTTGAATTCAAAAAAGGACATCGGAGGTGTGCAGAACACTGGAACGTTCCAAGCCTCTCGTGCTTCCACGAGTTCATGGAGCTCGGATGCAGCGTTGGAAATAGCTTTTTAACGACGATGCCGGCGTGGTTGTTTGTGTCGAGCTTCACACTCGGTGTGCAGGCCTAATTTTAGCCCTCACTTGCCCCCCCCCCACCCACCCCCCACCCTCGAGGATCAAGGTTTTGCCTCAGGGTAATCGTAGCACAAACAGCGCTAAATACAGTAGTTTGGCGACTGTATGAAAAACAGCGAGGCAGCGGCGCGCTTGATGCGGCTGTGACAGATTTGTTAAGTGCAGGAAGTGATTGCTTGCGATGGAGCGCGTCCCCCTGAGAGACGCTGTCATATTTCTTTGATCTGGACTCATTCTTTACTTTCTATTTATTTTCCTTGGCCTTCGTCTCAGTCTTCCCCAGGCCTGCTGTTACGGGCCTAAACGGGCATTACTAAGACCGGAGGAAAAACTATTATTAACCCGAAGAAATCCATGAGTCCCCTTCCATGCAGCAGATTATGTTTCTGTTTTTCACTTTGGGGGCTCAAGGGAGGAGGAGGGAAGAGGGGGGGGCACAGGGCAGGATGCTGCCATGGAGGATTTTGTGTGACAGAAGCTTTCAGTTTGCCTGTCTATCACGTTGTACGATGTGAGACATGAGGGATATAAATACACTGCCTGGATACCCTTGTCTCCATCCTTCGCCAGGCCCTCTCTTTCTCACGTGGTCCCCCTGATTGCACGGCGCCCACCTCCCCTGCCCCCCCCCTCCTCCCCCCACTGAGGCGGGAGGTCGGCCTGAGTGCCGCTAGTGCTTGGCGGTCCGAGGACTCTGATAAGAAACTCAAAATAGCAAAAAGCCTCCATCACTCTCAAACCGACGGACCACTGCGATGTAATGAGTCTTTATGGGCCGACGTGGGAAACAGTGGAAACTACCAACCAGAGCGCAGGTTCCACTGGATCTCGCCATTCGGGAGAGGATGCAGCCTGGCAGCACTCGCTTGTGCGGTCCAGACTCTGCATCCACGTCATGTTTACCGGTCAAACCAATGTCTTACACACAGACGACCTGAGCTGCGCACAGTGATGCAGTGAACCACATCCAGCACCTGAGGCCAGGAGGGAAAAAGTCTGAGCACTAACAAAGGCTCATCTGTGGAGAAGAGGGGGGGACATCCAGGCTGGGCACTCCGTGTTTTCTCATCACATCCCTTCTTTTATTTGATCTTCATTCAAACTCAAACCAATGATGGACCAGACTGTCGTGTAATGTCTTAATTCTGTATATAGAGTCCTTTAAAGTTTGGCAACAACATCTAACATGAAACAGCAATTGAACATCCCTTCTTATAAGTGGATTTGATCAAGTGGATTTGGGGGGGGGGGGTGACTATCTGATACTTAATGGGACATAATGTTGTGTTGGATCGATGGACGAACCCTTATTATGTTAAAAAAAAAATTCTGATTCTGTTTTTTAGAGTTACTATATCTCCAGCCGTGAGTGAGTAATACGAAATCTCCAACAAACCTGCAAACACAAAGTTCACTATCAAGGTAGAAGATAAACACATTAAATGCCACATCAAGCAGCTATAATTTCTTTCTTCTTGAAGCGGTGATACAAAACGTTTCGGAGACTGGAGAGCAGTTGAAAGAATCAGACTCTGACTGGTGGTTTTCCCTTCTCAGAGGCATAATTTTAGCAACAGCCTGAAGGCATCACACTGACCAAGCACAAGGTCGGACTAATAATTATTTTTGCCACAGCGGCCAAGGTCAGGCTAGACGTGCGTTTTATACGTGATCAACGTCGAGCTCGTTTTTTTTTTCCCCGTGAAACGGATAAAATAACCTTTGAAGCAGAGGTCACACTCAGCCGCGCTTTAAATAAAGGAGAGGTGATAATACCATTCAAAAACTGGACGCTCGCGATTCTCCACTTATTCTGTCACATTTGTTGCAGAACATTGCAATATGAGATAAAAGCCGTATAATGAGGTGAACCGCGTGTTGGAGTCATGGTCTTTGTGAAAGAAGCTGCTGGGATTTCTGGCTTCGCTCACATCTTCATGGACGTCTTTGTTTTGTCGTCTGCATGTGCCCGAAAGAAAACACTGACTCAACAGTCACATGACCCATCCTAATCCGCATGGAGAGAACTCGCTGCCTTTGTTCCAGTCAGTTGGTCAGTTTAACCATCTCCAGGCAGATGTTGCAGATTTGCAACAGCTAAATGCTCCTTGCTAATTACTCAACATCCATATTTTAAGAGCTTTTGTTACTCAGAACTACAACAGAAGGACTTAGTTGTGCATTTGCAACAAACAGTTTCCCTCCAGCTCACCATATAGCACTGCTGACTCACT
>JAUESE010000008.1:672844-683895 GCA_032274725.1 Malacoctenus triangulatus
GCCTCCCCGCCACTGTGAGGCGGGACCACTTAAGCGGCTCCCCTCTGTTGCATGACGTGCCCATCCTGAGTCGAATGACTCTGAAACATCGCACACAACACAGCCTGGAACAAGCGAGTCATTACGATATGTAAAAACTATCAATTTTTTAATGCAGGCTGCAACACAATCCTCGACAAACCGCGAGAGCAGCAATAACTTCAATGAAATTGAGATCTGGCAGATGCAGATGTCTGGATAACTGACAACTTGGCTCCCTCAAGCATGAACCTCCAGACATTGTCTTCATTTCTCTCTCTCTCACGCACACACACACACACACACACACACACACACACACACACACACACACACACACACACAAAAAAAGTGCTGGCTGAAAGCGAAAAAGAGTCTGAAGTATTAATGTGTGGCGCAACGGAAAGTGACAGCGCGCTTTCAGAGAGCCCAACATTTAGAAAATGAATCGGACCGGCGAGCTTGTTGAGCAGCACGTTTGGTGTGGGGCGAAAGGAGCGCGCGCACACACATCACGCATCACGCCGCCGGGGGGAGGACGGACGGAGCCCGACTGCGTGATGGGAGGAAGCGTGTCAGCCCGAGTTAACGTATGACTGAATCACTCAGGCCGTGGAATCTTTATCAATCGGGGTAAGGGGGGGAGGGGGGGGGGGGCTCTCCGGCTGCGCCAGGAGCTGGATCAGCAAAGTATGCTCCAGGCTGCTCCTCCAAAGGTGGCGACAGGTTCACCGGGACGGGCTGTCAGAAAAAAAAAAAAACCCAAA
The DNA here is from genome assembly GCA_032274725.1 of Malacoctenus triangulatus. Classification (NCBI taxonomy): domain Eukaryota; kingdom Metazoa; phylum Chordata; class Actinopteri; order Blenniiformes; family Labrisomidae; genus Malacoctenus; species Malacoctenus triangulatus. The sequence goes on from JAUESE010000008.1 coordinate 673,630, forward strand.
CACATCTGGAAAGAAACAGGTTGCGATCAAATTTTGCCAACACGGGCAGAATGGCAGAGTGCTGTTTCAGTTGCTTTGGAGGCGCCCGTCGGGTTTCTCTGAAATGAATATTGAGAGTGGGAGATCGAAGCGCCTCCTCGCTGCCAAATGCGTTTCAGATGAAAGTCAGCTTTCACAAGCGATTTCCTGGCGCGGCCTGAGAAGTACCTGCTCCGCGCGTCCCGACCAGATGCTTGCAGAGCCACGCTTGCCAGAGGCAGCGGGCAAAGAAGAGAGGCTCCAACTGGGACAAATTTATCCGCCTCCCCCTGGGAGCACAGATCAGCGTCGTCCTGAGTTACAGAGGTGCTGGCTGAGCCTCTCCTCCCATCATCTCTCCTGCTCCTCAGGGCTCCTGTGTGCATGAGTCCCGTAGACGGGTGCGATTATTAGTCCCGGGGGCCCCTGGTTTGGAGGGAGAATGATGAGAGATGCAATACTGTGAAAAGCAAATTATGATCCACAGAGGATGAAATCTACCCCGAATGGGAACATTCTTCCCTACATAACGATATTTGAACTGTATGGAACTCAGAATTAATAAGTGGGATTCACGGGGAACTGAGACGCAAGCGAATATAAAGACGCCTCCCAGCAGACACTCACCTTGCAGCAGCGATGACGAGGAAGGAGCTGCATTAGATCCCCTCCACCACATGGGTCACTCCTATTATCCAGGAGCAGTTTAATGAAGCACTTCACATTAGAAGAACAGAAATGTCAAATATTTGCTGAGAGTTTGTGTTTAATCTGGGAAATGTTAAATCTTTGTGTAGAACTTGAAGTTTGCCTTCATTTCAAAGATTGGCAGTTTGAATCTCACCCTGTCTGTGGGCCAAAGAGTCCATGAATGTGTCAAAAATTGATTTATAAGCAGAGCTTTTGAGTTATTTATACTTTATTTCGACATTCTGTGTAGGACTTCATCTCCGATGAAAGTTGTTGCATTTGAAGATGACTCCGATGTGTTTCCCTCCTACATGATCATTTGGGAATATTTAAAGAGATCAGAAAGGAAAATGTAAATGCTGAAAGACTTTAAATTAATATTAATGATCAAGTTATTACTCAATGCAGATTGCGTCACTCATGGAGCCAAACATGTTGCTCTGAGGTTCATTGGAATGCGTCGAAACAGAGAAAAAAAATGTTCAAATTCCGCAATTTGAGAATTGAAATAAAGAGGATCTTGGATTTACTGACAGAAGGTTTGCAGAGTCTCAGACCTGGGAATATCCTTTGTGCTTTTATTTTGAAAACTGTTGTGAATGACTGTATGTCCGAGTTTCTATTAGAGGCTGTTAGAGTTGAATTCAGTGCGTTTCAGCTCCGCATTGTGAAACAAATTCAGCTTTTTCCACCGAGTTCCGAGAATAAATCAGGGCTCATGAGGAAACATAAATGTTTGCTGCAGAGACAGAGAGCGCTGGTGAATGTTGACTCTCCCCGAAGCCAAAAAAGCAGAGGGGAGTTTCTGCTTCCTGTGCCGGTGCACCGTGCCAACCAACCCATATGGTATTTGCAGAAGCCGTTCGGCCGAAGCTGCGGATCCAGCCGGAGTGCTGCGGTGGCGTGTTTGATCGCTGTGGGAAACCTCCGAGCGGAGACGCGCGGAGCACTTGCGAGTGAGGGAGCACAAACAAACCGCTCGCCCCGGGGTGAGAGTCGCAGCCGAGGGGGCTCCCGTCTTGTGCCGCCGTCTGCACGTGTCTGGCTCCGGCTGCAACGAGGACGCCGCCGAGCGGCGGTGTTTACAGAGGCCGGGCCGCCCCAAGGTCACGCGCAGAGCTAAAGCAGACGGGGCTGGAGGTTCATCCAGAGGCAAACATTTTGTCTTTTTTCCACTCAGGTTTACATCAGCGAGGACACCAGAGAGGTGCAGGTTTACTTTGAGTTATATAAGCAACCTGTTCAGCACGTTCTCTGAAGGTAATTTAGGGCTTTTATGTGTCCCAGAAGAGGGTTGTGCGTTGCTTTTTAATCCTATGGAGACAAACAGACCTGCGTTTGGGGAAGGCTGGCCAAAAAAAACGGTTAATGAATTTTGGATTTCGGCCATGAGCCGGCCTTCGAATCAGAACGAAGTGGCTTCTCTGAGAGTGTCCCTGTGCTGTATTTCCTATGGGTTGTATCAGACGGGACAGGAATAAATGCAACAGACATGGCGAGGCACAGCCATGCTCTGAGCCAAATGTTAACTTCAGGGGCCTAACATGCAGTGACAACAGCAACATGTTAAGTGGCTTATGTTTTTCATCTTGGCCATCTCAGGGGCAATTTACAGCTCGCCGTCCTCATGTGAAAAATGCACATGTTGTGCCATCCTTCATGCTGCAGAGGCTGGAGCGGCCGCTTAAAGGATGCAGCATGTCAAATGGAAGGAGCAGGAAAAGAGTGGGGGTGGGAGTGGGCATTTAGGGGGGAGACTGAGTGAAGTGGTTGGGTGGCTCATTGGCTGCTGCTGACAACTCCTAGCAACAGGTTTGATTCAGAGCCTTCATTGTGGAGGTCACGTTTGCACTTTTGCACCTTGGCGTGCCTCCTCAGCAAGATGATGCTCAGCCCCTCGTCTCGCTCTGTCCATAAGACCATTGAAGTGTTCACGTTCAACACACGCCAACCTTAACATGGTGACCAGAACCACGTGATGTCACAGAATCACTGATGACAAACTTTTGTCCAATGAGAATGGTGTTCTCCCCTCTTTAAGGGGAAAGTGAGATGGGGGTCATTAATCCAAGTGATCGAAGCAGTTTCCTGGTCACTGTGACCGCTGCGGAGGGGGGGTGAGGGTGGGAGCTGTCTGACGCGCATCTCATTTGGCCAGCGTACTTCCTGTGTTAAGTGGCTAATGCCTACTGCAGTGATCACTTGAAAGGTAACCTATCGATTCCTCGGCAGTGAGAGGTAATATGCCTCCCTGCAATCATCGGTGCAACAATAAAAACAGATCCCGGACGGCCCGAATGCAGGATGGGAGCTTGCGGTAAAAAAGCTGCACCAGAACTGAGGCGCATATGAAATATTAATAAGTGGACGTAATGTAACTGGACCTTTGTGGGGAAGAAGCAGCACGTCGGTTCTCGTGTACCTGGCGTCTCCTCTGCCTCACCCCCAGGTTAATGCACCACCCGGCATCCCCTCGCTCGTGCTGCACCGGCCGACTCTGGACGAGTGAGTGAGACCGGCCGTGTGAGAGGGGACGGGAGGGGAGAACACTGTGAATACAATGCGGGCTGAGTGCCAGCAGCCCGAGTTTTGAGTGAGTGGAGAGACGAGGGGAGTGTTGTTCTAAGTGCTTCAAGTAAATCTGAGACTTCAATAAGTCTCTAGCCACTTCTATTATTTAAAAGACACCAGGAACACAATGAAAACAAAAGAGGTAATGTAGTGTGTGTGGACATGCGTGTGGACCATTTGTTTGTGTGTGTGAGCGTGTGTGTGTATGTGTGTGTCAGGAGGCTTTGCCACTTCCACCGCCACGCTAGAAAGCTGGATGCTTTAGGTGCATAATTCAGCGGCGTTGTATCTGTACGCTCTGTGGGACACGGCGTTATTGTTCTATGGAAAGAACTGAAGTGTAAAAAGTACATGTGCAGTTATGTATACTTGTTGGGAAAAAAAATGTTTCACGGTCCACCAACTCTTGTGAGGACGCAGCAGAAGGATCCTTCAACTTTCCAGGAGGCTTGAGGTTTTTGAAATGAGTTTCCAGCACAAGCTGGTCACTGACAACGAACCCTACCTTTACTCCCCCTCTGCCTTTTGATAAAAAAAAAAACTGCCTGTTTGACTTGTTGTAAGTCCCATCACCACACTGTTGTGAGTATCATTAGCTGCCAAACTGCTGTGTGTCAACACAACACACATTTTTTTGGACTTAGACAAATTTTGCTAACCAACAAAGAAGTTAGCATTAACGTAGCTGCTTTGGGAAGCAGCCAAAAGAGTTGTTTTTCACTGGTTGAACGTTTTTGCTGGTAAAATCAAAAGCATTTACTAACTTCACCCTTTATCATAACTTTATATTTCATTTAAAGATGTTAAAATGCTTTCGATCAGGCTTTCAGCTCAGTCGAGGCTGAAAGGGAGCCGCCCTTCATTTGTATCACTTTAACATCACCACTCTTAGGCTATCGATCGACTTGCTGCTCAGACACACTTGCTTTTTGTACAAACGTCTGTCCTCCTAATGTAATGCTGAAATGACTCTGACTTCTTTTATTACTTTCAAAGGTAAATGATAAGTTAGGTTTTCCTCCACAAAAGGCGACTGTGGTGGAAGTTGCAAGTTGCCAGGTGGCGATCATGCAATCTTATCTGCGTTCATTGCTCTTTCAGTTGATGTTTTGAGCTCACAAGTAGCAGGTAATACTCAGAGTAGCGTCCTCCACGCAGGCACTAATGAACTCATCAAGGCGTCGCACACGCCGCTCCCCTCTCACTGTGCGGAACGTCTCAATCAGCTGAGGATGAAGAGATGCCAGGGCCACTTCGAGTGGCTGGCGGGTGGAACCAAAGACAAAGCACACCATCGGTGCAGGCGTTCCCTGTGTCCACAGCCCACTGAGAAGGGCAAGCTGTAATTGACATGTGACATGTGGGTGGAGCTTTGATCTTGCAGTCGTAGGTTGTTTGAAGGCTCCCGGTCGGGGGTGGGGGGCACATCACAAACACCACTGATCAAAGTCACCAGTGATCTTCTCCCAGCTTTACACGCAAGATGGGGAGGGGGGGGGGCGCTACCTGTGCACTTGTTTCCTGCTGCTGCATTTCACACCACTGACCACAGAGACTGGAGCATGTGACTAGAGTGTTGGCTGGCAGAGAGTCCTGTTGAATGCATGAATTTCAGTTTGTTTAGGTTTATGACACTTCAAATCCAAGAGTTAAGTTCTGGTGTATTAATATGAGAAAGATCTGCTTGAATTTATATTTCCCTGCCAAAGACACTTGGTCCTGTAGTATTAGGGAAAGGTACAACTTATCTGGTTGGTGTCCATCCCGACTGTATATCACCTTGACAGCTGTCCTGGCAAGGTGACCCCAAAGTCACGTGACATCATTTGTATGAAACGCAAACACAACATAGTGATGAAGGACACACAGGTGTTTTACTTTCACAACTCTTCCCAAAATTATTGATTCAAAACAGAATAATAAAACAAATATCTTTTGTTGCCTGGTTTAAAATAACAGTGTGAGCTTGCTGTGATTGAACACTAGGTGTTCTCACTGTGAGGCAGGAAAGCTCAACAGTTGGGTGCTCAGAAAGTGTCTCTGCTCTGTTCCCAGTACCGTACAGGTTCCAGTCGGCCTCTAAACAAACCCTGATGTGGTCTCATTCTAGTTTGGATGCCACACTGACTGCAAATAACCAACAAAGGCTGTGACCTACATTTTACCACAACACATTTCCATCGGTGTGTGCGTAATATTTGCCGTTCGCTTGGGCTTCAGCTGTCGGTAACTTATTGACTGGTTGAAACTGTGTTCATGCCCAGCATACGTCGTTATTGCGGTGACTGGCGAAGCTCACTCATGAGAGCAGCAGCTGTGGATCAGCCAGTGAGAGCAGGTTGAGGTTTGCGGTCGTGTGGTTCCTGCTGCACCGAGATTGCAAAAGACGTTGAACCCCGCTGATGCTCCCTGTAGAGTTCAAGCACCGTGCACAGCGTCAATGTGCATGAGTGCGGAGACATAATTTCGTGAAAGGAGTGCAACAAACATCAAGACCAATAAATGAGTGCTACATGCTAGTTGTATAACTTGCAAACTGTTTGGTTAAAAAAGCAGTGTGAATGTATTAAACCTGGAAAGTTTTCAATTTTCTACATCTGAAAAAAGACAAATAGACGTTATTGTGCATGAGCATTGGCGCTGTTGCTCGTGTTGTTCCACCCACAAGCAACTATCTCCTGTAAGCTAAATGTGTGAATACCCAAGTTCTCCAGCTCGTCATTATGATTAGAACGGAGGATGCAAACACTGACTGTGTCTTTCACTGCTGAAGTCAGCACAGGCAGAATGCTGAAGGCTGTACTTATGTACTTCGGTTCCAGTTTGTATAGCAGACATATGTGCCATGAAATTTCCTCCACAGCTGCGGGAGGTAGTACACCACAATCCAATTAGGGCTCAGAAAAAGGGAGTGACAAGCTTCTCAAGACAACATATAGACTGTAGTGTACACTGATGTCGAAAGCATGTCTGTTCCTCTCCAGGGATTTATCAAAGCGGGCTTATGTCTCCAAAGTTCCCAAAGTATTAAGAAGCAAAGTTAAAGCTCCACTTGCCTCATCAGTGCCTCCATTAGCTGAGCATGTGTCCTAATTAGTCCGCAACATGGTTGTTTCACTCCTGCTGCATGTAAAAAACAGCCTTTCCCCCACAGAAAGCAATTTTTCTTTCCCCCCCTCCCTCAACTGAGATGCAGACATTGTTGGAGGGCACACGGCGCTCTGCAACAGTCTGACCTGATGGCAGAGATGCCTGCATCTGGCAGTCCTGATAGCAGCCCCGCTGAATGGCTGCGCCAAGTCTCTTGACTTTTAGCCATCGTTCATTTGCACAACAATAACCACGGGGAGTTCTTGCCTTGGAATGATAAAGAATAGATTGTCGTTTGCGAAGAGGGGAGGGGGGGGGTCGAGAGAACCAAAATAAAAACAAACAAACCAACACAAACCCAAAAAACGCTTAAACATTTGCATCTCATCCACCTGCAGAACGCAACACACGTGCAGATCCGAAGCAGAGACAAATTTGTGCTTTTATTGCGTGCTCCGATGTGCCGCGGCGGACTGAAGGTACTGCCATGTCTCGTTTGCGGCGCGGGATTAACTTGGCATGACAGCAATAAAAGACTAAGGGTGGAATTCCAGGTCCATTGGGATGCCATTAGATATTACCATCTGGTTGATCCATGGATGGCTGTATGCGAGGAGATACACACCAAGCAGGCAGATGCTCTGAAAAACAAAGGCTCATCTTACAGCTGAATGGGTGAAATAGGAGCCCCCCCCCACCCCCCACCAAAAAAGAAAAGAGCAACCAAAGCAGGAAATTTTTAACTGAGGAAGTACTTTTTTTTCTCTTCTTTTTTTTTAATAATTTGAGCGACTGTGCTTCAGTATCTCAAAAACAACCGTGGTCTGAAGCTCCTCTGTGACAATGGCTCCAACAGACTGACCCAGAAGCTCATCAAGGACTATTCAGTCCCCCTGTCGACTTGCCCGATGTCCCCCTGTAAGGATATTAGACTTCAACAGGGAAACCAGCATCTCTTTTAGATGCCTCGTGTCCCCATTGGCTGCAGGAGCAGAGCACACAAAGGGCACTTCGGTCTGATTCTGTTCCTGCCATCGCACCGTGTGATTTTCAACAGAGAGAAAGACCTTCCAGGGGACGTCCCCAAGTTTCTGTTGTGAGCAATCCCTCGGCCTCAGCGACTGTTGCAGACACTGGGAGTAAGTCTGTGCACCAAGTGGTGCTTAAATAAGGAGCAGACACTGAGGTCCCTCTCGTGTCCCTCCCACCTGCAGTTGTCCCACCATGACAGGTCGAAATGAGCGCAAGCTTAGGGGACCAAACGATGTACACACTGAAGGGAGAACGTGGCAATTTGCACACAGCAAGACGCCGCCGTCTGTGATGCTTATGTAAATCATTATGATGCAATGCAAGTTTCTCCCTTCACTCAGTTCTCTGCCAAAATGGGTTTGATCCTTCTGAACATCCTGTGAGTGGAGTGTAGAGAAAAAAACCCACATCAGAACAACAACAAAATATATACCCCCCCCCCCCACCGCCTGGGTCTCAACAACAGACTTGCAGCACGATCTTGTCTGTCGTATGGAGGCAACTTCACGTCGAGCTAATCAGCACACAGTGTCATTCTGAAGTGCATGGCAGAGACTGCTTTTTAATCACATCACCACCAAAGCAAAAGTCATCTTTTATCCACCTTCAAATGTTTTTCTGCTCTGAAGTTGTTTACCTTTGATTCTGTTATGACAGACCAGAATGCGCAACTGACCTGGGAATCTGCTGGGTGCTTTTATTTTGAAAGTTACTAGCTTTTTCACGTTGGTGACAGCATGGAGCTCCATCGCTTTAGTGACTGAGCGATGGCAGACCGGACACCAGGGTTAAATGACCTACTGAGGTGACACAAACATCAGATGCTGTGGTTGGTCCACTCGGGTTCGGGTCAAAACAATCTTAATATGTGAGGTAGCCTCCCAAAAAATAACTAATTGCACTTCAGAACCAGAATTGAAGGGAGTTGTATGTTTGGTCTTCAACAAGTATTGTGTCGTTTGTCCTGTTTTTTCCATTTCTGTTTTCCACGTGTAACCCCCTTCTCCAAATTACGTTGGAGAGAGGCCTCGAGTTTGAAACCGACTGAACTAACTTAACAAACCCTTGAAATGATAAATAACTCTTCTTTACTTGTGGAATGACTCGGATTCTATCACACTGCTAAATGGGTTTCCCTTATGCTGAAAGTGTATTTACATTAAGCACAGTAGCATACAAGAAGACAAAGTGAAACTGCAGGTAATAGGTACCGTCGACTTCCATGAAGAAATGTCCCTGGCGGCACACCATGCAGCGGCGCTTGGGCGTCCCAGTCAGAGTGTCGAGTCGACAGTCGTCAGGCCCCAAAGTACACCGCTCCAAACTGCGGCCTTGAATGTGTGAAGCGTTTCGCTCCGTGGTCCTCTCGTCCCCCCCGTCCTTCTTTTTTAGTCTCCCTTGCACACACTCACTTCCTCATTCATACTGCTAATCAACCACCCTAACCAATTAAGAACCACAGACACAATCTTACACATTCGGTACCTCCTTCTTGACCATGAACTCTTCAAAATAAAAAAATGAAATATAACAATGAACTTTTATCTTTTTAATCATTTTAACTTGTTTATTACTATTTTTTTACTCTTCTTCGAATCACTTTTACCCTGTATAGCATATTGATGTTATTTTTAAATACTAAACATATGATTTCAGCAGGCTTACACACGTGATGCAATGATTTTTTTCCTTTGCACCCTGTAAAAAAATGTCCATAAGTAGTACTTTGAATCTGCTCTTGGTAGATTGACATGATAAAGTTAGGAAATAAATAAAAAGGTGTTTGGATTTACGAGTTCTTCACATCGTCTTCCAGCTTCTCCACAATGAACAAGGACAGTCCCATGAACGTAACACAACACACTGACTCATGTTACAGATCCTAGAGAGCAGAGCCCACAGGCAGCACCGTGCAGCTCCAACAACCGCACCTCATTCATACGAGAGTATCGCCTGAATTAGGGATTTACATGTGTTACGTAATACAATTCACACGCCATCCTGCATAATTAGACATACTTCTATATTTGGAGCTAATTGCCGCGGTAATGAAGTGTGCCGGGAGCGTTGTGTTCGCCTCAGCTTTGACATCGGGGGAAGACAGATTGATGTGCGCTGACACGCAGCAGCATCACGTCGCACAGCGGAGGCGATGGAGGTGTTGGTTGCGTGGTCGCGGCTGCAGGTATGCGGGGCTCCTTGTCGCCTGTTGTGGAGCAGTTTGAGGGGCTCGACTGGTATGTCGCCGGCATTGGTTTGGAGCCGCATCCCTCTGGGCTGCGCCAGCTGTCAGCGCAGAGTTATAACAGGGCTCAGCGGGACAAAAGTGCTTGATGTATAAGCAATGCGTGTCCCATACAGCTGGGGGGCCCCGCAGAGCACACCACAGCCTCCACGATGCAGGGGTGGGGGGGGGGAAGAAAAACAGGAGTTTACAAGGCCGTGCTTCTTGTTTCCCCGGAAACGGGGTAGGAGCGCTGACATGACTGCGGTGCCTGTCAGTGTCGTCAGGCATTTCGACAGGCCCACGGTCCCTGTCAGGGCGCGATTTACAGCCAGGAGCACGTGGTGAGGGGATATTTGATTGGAGCTGGCTGCGTGATGTTGACCACAGTCATGTCAGAGGGCCACACTGAAATGGCCTGTGCTGCTCAGTCGTTTCAGTCACAGAGACACGTCACACTTTTGTGTGTTCATATTAACCCTCCTGTTGTCCTTCAGGTCAAATTGACTCGTGTCAGATTATCAAGGTCTAGAAATTACAATTAAAAGTATTTTTTCAGTATGCAATTTCTTCTGCTTGCCTTAGTTAGTGTAGTCAACCTATCATTTGAAAATTGTTCCTCTAACATATTTGCGAACCCC